>CM036254.1:4801382-5121382 GCA_020698575.1 Bostrychus sinensis | reverse complement strand
AGCGGCGCGGAGGTCCAGCGCACTCAAAAACAGAGGAGCAGTGAGGAGCGGTGCGGAGGTCCAGCGCACTCACAAACAGAGGAGCAGTGAGGAGCGGCGCGGAGGTCCAGCGCACTCAGGCCTGAGGTCGCAGGTGCTCCATCAGCAGCGCGAGTGAAGGAGGAGACGAACGCGCTGCGTATGAACCGGCTTTATTTGTTTTCTTTATTTGTTTGGTCTGCTGTCAGTCTGAAAAGCTGGTCTGCGTTGCCATGGTGACGTCATGTATGTTGCCTAAGCGCTTGAGGCCCATGTTCTTTAAATGTTAATGTTGCAGGCTAATAGCCTTGAAAACCTAGCACAGCATTGACTACTTCTGTTTTTAATGATGTGCTGTAGCACAGAAACATCACAGGAGAAGATCTGAGTGGAACAGATCAGAGGCAGTGTGTAGGCCTAATAGCCCCAAAAATAGCCTAATAAGAGCAATATTATTTTTCAAAAGTAGGTACGCTAGGCCACACAGGTATTTTTATTTAGATTAATAACAAGCTCACATATGTTTAAAAAACAGATTTTGATCGTTTTTGTAATTCTAGCCAATATTTTACAGAAAAAGCTGTTTATCTCCTCTGGTACTTTTTTACCTGTGAATTATAGACAAACAAGATCGCAACTATTTGCGCAACATTTAAGAAAATCAAAATCAAGCATTTTAGCTCACAATAATCAAAAAAATTGCCTACAAAAACCTGGAGAGACTGGAGGATCAAGAACATGATGCAGTTTGTGTCGGTGTAACAACAGCAGGAACACATTTGCGCAACAGTGAAGATATGTCCCTCATTCATTCCTTAAGGATTATTAGGTCAGTGTACACTTTGTGCCAGTCCCAAGCCTGGAGAAATGGTGAGGACTGTATTATGAAGGGCATCTGGGGCACGTCTGTCAATCACTGCACGCTAGGAGGCAGACGATTTCCTGAGGAGAGAAGCTAAAATGAAAGAAGTCAGACATGTCCCTATTGTGCCTAAAACATTTTACACTGTGCTTCTTTTGGACAGGTTTCAGTGCGTTTGGAGTCAGTAAACAGTAAAATAACTGTGTGTAAGTGTAAATGTGTTTCTGTGGCCCCGGACCCTGGAGCTGGTTCAGTTCAGACAGGAGCTCCTCGTCTCTCACCCAAACAGCCTCCAGGCTCCAGCGCTGAGCTCACACCACACAAACACACAACACAACACAACACAAACACACAACAGACGACAGAGCAGTAATTGAAGCTGAAACACTGCAGCCATAGCTTATTTAGTGGTGACAAACTCAAAAACATGGTTAAACAAGTGGATATCAAATACTTCATTATTCATCAGTGACATATTCAAACTAGGGGTGTTACGATTTTTTTCCTATGATACAACTACATCGATACACATGACCTTGTATTGAATCGTATCGTTTTCTAAGAAGTGAATATCAATGCACATGAAGATTGATAATATTGGAAATATTTAAATTAGACATTTGGTTGTTAAAATAAAACCAGATATGGCTTTTTGGAGATAAATTTTGTGTTTTTAATTAAATAAAATGTTATATTAAACTTTTCTTCACTCTCTGTCTGCTGGACATAATCAACCCCGGTCGTGGTGCTACATTTGAGAGTAAACTTTTATGATTTTTGGTAAAAAGTTGCTGTATTGATTATTGATATGAAGGTGTTGAATTGTATCGAATCGTATCGTTCTAAATTAGCCAATATCGTTCTTGAATGTTATCGAAACACTTCTAATTGATACATATCGTATCGTATCATTACACCTGTAATTCAAACCTATAATGCAGTGTTCCTTGAGAGACTGAAACGTATAAGATCTAATACAAATACTAGAGACTGCTTTTATAAGATGCTCCTTTTACACTCGGATATCTGACTGAAGTTTTCCCCTGCTGAATGTAAATGTGAGAGTGAATGGTTGTCTGTCTATGCTGTCTCTAAGTGTCAGCTCTGCGACTAACTGGCCCTGTCCAAGATGTGCCCCGCCTAAGGCCCGAAGTTAATGGGATAGGCTCCAGTGTTTGTCGCCCATAACGGGAAGAAGCGGAAGAAGATTAATGAATTTTCAAAGTTTCAAAATGCTCACTTCCAGCTGTCTTTGTACATTGAGAAGTTTGGATCTTTTTCAAACTTCCTGTTGCTTTCTTCCGACTTTTTTGAGATGTGTTGCTTCTATCAAATGCTGTATACACAAGCTTTTATTTATGAAATGGTAAAATGTCTCTGTTTCAACACCTTTGTATGGCCTTATAGTTCAGATCAATTCATTTTTATTTATAAAGCCAGTATCACAACAAAAGTCGCCCCAAACATAACACATAATCAGACTTAAACAATAACTACACTAAACTAAGCAGACCCAGGACCCTCCTTCTCAGTAAGGAAAAACCCCTAAAAAAACTAATTATAGTGAATAGAATAGTGAGATTTGCAAACCATAGTTTTACATTGTGCTTCAACGTTTTCAGAATTAGGTATCAAGGGTTTATAGCAGATACCATCCATGCAACACTCAAACATTTCTAGGGTTTACCCAAACCAAGCTGTTCTATACTATTACTACTACTACTATTATTATACTACTGTGTACACACTGCTAGTACTACTGGTTCTAACTTAATTCTTCTTGACACAGCTTCAACTAGGTCTTTTGTTGCTGATTTCTTTTATGTTAAAGTAGACTAGCTCTCAGAGGTGGAAGAAATACTCATAATCTGTGCTCATGTATAAGTACTTTTACTTCAAAACAGTATTACTCAATTCGAAGTGAAAGTAGTCAACACAATAATCTGTGTAGGTTCATATTAAAAACAAAAATAACTAAATTTACTGGACTTTAGGCTTTGCTTCTAAGACGTTTTGGCATTCATCCAAGCCCCATCATCAAATTTACAGGAAACAGGCCTTAAATACACAGCTGGTCAGTGACACAGACTGCGTTGCCAGATAAGGTGGCGTTCATGAGCTCATTGTCTGGCAACAATGTTTTAGAAGCAAAACTCAAAGTCCAATAAATTTAGTTTTTGTTTTGAATAGGACAGCAAAATCACAAAAAGGAAAAAAAAGCATTTAGTGGAACATGTACCATTCCTGCTACTTCTTCTATACAGCCTCCAATAGAACTGCACGATATGGAGAAAACATGCAATATATTTGATAACTATGTTGAAAATTGCGATAACGATATTATGTGATATTTGAAAATAGAGCCTACTTTTCGAACATAGTAAGTTAAATTAACTACATTTCACAAAAATGTAAGTTCCTGTATTTACAAGTCAAAACAGCGACAAAATCAAAACTTAACACAGAGTAAACCAGGAATAAAACAAGGCTAAGCTGTGACTAAATAAATGAAATTACCACTAAAACTGGACTTTTTAAACATTTTTATTTAGTCACAACACATGTTCTTTTAAGGCTCTGGTGGAAAATGATTCTTCAGTGTAAATCTCTGTCAGATGGAAGACCACAGCGTTATTGTGATATATTTAGATTCTTGCGATACCGATATTGCGTTTGCTGATATTGCGATAACGATAATTTTGCGATATACCCACTTTGCCAATAAAAAGTACTTTTACTTATTTAGACATATTTACATTTACATTTAAGTTTTTAAAAGCCTCCTTTAAGTATAAGTAAAAAATGTAGTCACAAAGAACAGTTTCTTCAAAAAATCTATAAAAGTAAAAGAAATAGCTAGTTATTCTCCTTTGACCTCTGGCATCAACGAGGTATTTTCACCACAGAACTGCAGCTCACTGGATATTTTCTCTTTTTGCGTCCATCCTCTGTAAACCCTAGAGATGTTTGTGTGTAAAAATCTCAGATCATCAGGTTCTGAAATACTCTACCAGTTTATGCTTTGTTTAAAGTCTCCTAAGTCCTTTTTCTTCTTTATTCTGATGCTCGGCTTGGACTAAAGTTACTGACTGAGTTACCGCTATCTGATGATTAACCAGTTGTCAAGCAGGTCAACATATGTGCCTATAAGTAGCCAGAGAATGTAAATCACAACAGTATAAAGTCTAAAAGCTGGAGAAATTATTTAAAACTAAAGTCGGAGTGTGTTTTCCTTTCTGCCGGAGCCCCATGTCTCTGAGCAGACGTGTCAATCCATCTCTGACAGACTAATTAAATCTGGGCTGCCTCCGGGTTAAACACAAATTGAGAGCTGCAGTTCTCAGTGAAAGAGGCTAAACTCCAGACGCAGTGTTTCTGAATATTAATGTGAGGCTGCGCTCAAAGACAGACACCACAGAGGATTTTAACTTCAATCCTCATGCTTGCCAATTTTTCCTGCTTCTAACACATCGCATTATTGCACATCACCGCCTTTTTTGTACATTTTCTGACTTGAGAAGGTTTTTGTATGTACTGGCCAAAACAGAAAACCATTTTGAGAGTTTTTAGGGAGCACATGGACGTAGCATATGGGCTAATTTCCCGACACATGTTAGCCGCGGTTAGCTTGGAGCACTGTGTTGTCAACAAACATAACAAATCTGGTATCACAAACATTTTTTTGCTTCCTAGCCTCAGAATTCTTCAGAAAATGGTTAAACGCAGTAAACCTGATGGTAAGTCCTTCTTGTCCTAGTGCAGTGGTTCTCAAACTGTGGTACAGGTCCCACTGGTGGTACGCAGGCTTCTTCAGCTGTTTAAGGTTAGTTTAGTGCTAGTTATAGTTCTGCTTTGGTTCTAATTCAGACCTTGTTTAGTCCTGGATTTGTCACAGTTTAGTCCTGGTTTAGACCTGTTTTAGTCTTGTATTTGTCCCAGTTTAGTTCTTGTTTAGACCTGGCTTAGTCCTGGTTTAAACCTAGTTTTAGTCTTTAATTAGTTATGGTTTACTCCTGATTCAGACCTTGTTTAGACCTGGTTTAGTGCTGGTTCAGACCTGGTTTAGTCTCAGTTTGGTCCTGGTTTAGATACGGTTTAGTCCAACTTAGTCCTAGTTAAGTCTTCGATTTATTCTGATTTAGTACTGGTTTGGTCTTAGTTTAGTCGTGGTCCTGGTTGTCCTGGTTTAGACCTGGTATAGTCCTAGTTTAGACCTGGTTTACCATTGGATTAGTCCTGTTTTAAACCTGGTTTGGTCTTTGATTAGTTATGGTTTACTCCTGATTCAGCCCTGGTTCAGAACCTGTACAGACCTTGTTTAGACCTGGTTTAGTCCTGGTTTAGTGCTGGTTCACATGTGGTTTAGTCCAACTTAGTCCTGGTTTAGTGTTGGTTTAACTCTTGTTTAGTCCTGGATTTGTACTGGTTTAGTTCTGGTTAGTCCTGTTCTGTCTTTATTTAGTGATATTCTGCATTAATCCCCAATTTATCCTGGTTTAGATATGGTTTAGTCCAACTTAGTCCTGGTTTACACCTGGTATAGTTGGTTTAGACCTGGTTTAACATTGGATTAGTCCTGTTTTAAACCTGGTTTAGTCTTTGATTATTTATGGTTTACTCCTGATTCAGTCCTGGTTCAGTCCTGGTTCAGATATGGTTTAGTCCAATTTATTCCTGGTGTAGTTTTGGTTTAACTCTTGTTTAGTCCTGGATTTGTCCTGGTATAGTCCTGGTTTAGCCCTGTTCTGTCTTTATTTAGTGATATTCTGCATTAATCCCCATTTTATCCCTTGTTTACTAACTTACCATCTAGATTAGTCAGGATTTAGACTCATTTTAAAGATGGTACTCAGTATGGAAAGTTTTAAAATCACTATCCTTTTATAATATAATGCACAAAAACCCAATGTCTTTGTACGCTAACTCAACTTCGAGAGAGGACTGACAGCAATTTCATCAAGGTTTAGTGAAAATAAATGATTTCAGTCCATTCAAATATTTCTTATTGTCAACTTCTCTTCACGTACAGGACAAAAATGGATGAAAATACTGTTTCTCCGCTCACGTATTGGCGTTATCAACACATCATCCATCTCCATACTCCATACTCTTTCTCCATCCTCCCACAGTCAAACTCATAAAACAGAAACCTATCAAATGAGCAGCTAATTTATTTTCTATCTAACGTGTGCTGTCAGCTGTGACTTATTCATCCTTCAGTAAACAGGAATCATTTGTGTCTCGAATGGAGCAGATAAACCCGACGTTAAACCACACACTCCGACCTCAGTTTGACCTTTAGATGAATCCTCTGCATCCTCTTTTCATTCACTATAAATAAAGTCCCTGTTCTCCTGCAGCCCTTAACAACACTGGGGTCTTTGAAGGCCGCCGCTGTTTTTAAAATCCACTTTAGCTCTCTTGGGTCGGTTAAAAAGGAAGCTTATTTAGCATGCTTAGCCGTACTTTGTGCAAAATGACAGACATTATGTTGTACAGATGCATGCCAATACATTACAGAAAAGTAGAAGAGTAAAATGTATATATTATGTAGTTTAAAGGGGCCTATATTCTGCAAAATCAACTTTTTGGAACTGTTTACCATGTTATAATGTTGGTCCGTCATCAAAAACTCACTTGGAGTTGTATTTTATTTCATCTCCGCCGGAAAAACAACAAAAAAACAGTGTACAGTCATTTTTCATTTTTGTAGTAAAATGGCATCATGCAAAATGTTTAAGGAAGTAAAAAAGTTGCTGTGCACTCGGCTGGTTTTTCATTGGGTTGAAAATGTTTTCTTTTAGTCAGATAAAAAAAAAGAATAAATAAAATTTGCATTTACAGCAAATACATTTTTTGTGATTTTTGCCATAATTTAAATCAACTTTTAATCACAAAAACCTAGTAGGAAACAATAAAAACTAAAATTCCAATCCCTCACTATCATGAATCCATGAAATACTTGATAAAAATGGGAAATATATTGCAGTGGCAGTGCATTATAAAAATGTCTTTGAATGGGAGTCATTGGGGGAAAAAATGTCTTAGGGGTAAGAGATATTTTTTAGAGAGCATTTTAAGAGGATTTTAAAAAATTCATTCATTCAAAAATACACATCAGAGGCAAAATGTATGGCTTTTGAATCAACACAGCAAAAGTTATCTACAAAAATCTGCTGCAAAACATCCAAAAATGTCTAAAGTTTAGTTGTATATTTATTTGTTCAAAATTGAATCAAAAGCCATATATTACTACAACACTTACATTACTACAGTCTTTCCTCAGTCACGTATGGCCCTGCAGCTGTGGCAGTGGCTTTAGTGTTGTGTTGGAAAATCCCTGCCGTTGTCAAAAGCCGCTTGAGATTCCAGCCGGTATCTGCCGACACAAAGTCATCTCATCATTTATTTTATATTTTTGACTCATGAAATATCCGTAACGGTCGTTCAGAAATCCGCTGTGGGATTTGTGTAAAACTCCGTCGAAGAGTGGAGCTGAGGACAAGGACAAACTTTGGGAAATTTGGAGCAGATCCATAAAAAAAAAGTTGTTGTACTTGGGAGCTGTTGTAGTGCGGTGAGTAATCGTTCTGTGGGGACACGGCACACTTCTGCTGTGTCAAGAAGTTCCAGCCTCGAATCTAAGATGGCTTTTTCATTGGGCTGTATTTCATATCAAATCAGTGTCATGAAAGTTAGAGAAATGGCTTTTGTGAAAGATTGTGAGGAAACTAAAATCGTGCTGTGTATGTTACTTTTGGTTCTATTTTTGGATACCAAGAGCTAGTTTTACTGCAACATTTTCTAGAAAGATGTGATTGAATAAAAGATGTCCCTTATCGAATACAAACAACCTCTTATTAGGGCTGTAACTAATGATAATTTTGTAGTGGATTATTTTTTCGATTATATTCAACTGGTCAAACAATTATTTCTGTTTAGCACTTACATAAAAACAGAATACAACAAGTTAGGTTATATGCCAAGCGTCATACGTTATCATAGTGTACGAGTTATATGCCACTCAACCAGGAATAAAACAAGGCTAAGCTGTGACTAAATTAATTAAATTACCACTAAAACTGGACTTTTTAAACATTTTTATTTAGTCACAACACATGTTCTTTTAAGGCTCTGGTGGAAAATGATTCTTCAGTGTAAATCTCTGTCAGATGGAAGACCACAGCGTTATTGTGATATATTTAGATTCTTGCGATACGGATATTGCGTTTGCTGATATTGCGATAACGATAATTTTGCGATATACCCACTTTGCCAATAAAAAGTACTTTTACTCATTTAGACATATTTACAAAGTTTTTAAAAGCCTCCTTTAAGTATAAGTAAAAGTACATTTCAGAAAATGTAGTCACAAAGAACAGTTTCTTCAAAAAATGTATAAAAGTAAAAGCAATAGCTAGTTATTCTCCTTTGACCTCGGGCATCAATGAGGTATTTTCACCACAGAACTGCAGCTCACTGGATATTTTCTCTTCTTGCGTCCATCCTCTGTAAACCCTAGAGATGTTTGTGTGTAAAAATCTCAGATCATCAGTTTCTGAAATACTCTACCAGTTTATGCTTTGTTTAAAGTCTCCTAAGTCCTCTTTCTTCTTTATTCTGATGCTTAGTTATTGGTGGTTAGTGGTTAAATGCCACTCAAAATATTTTTCAACATAACCCCCAAGTTAAAAAATGTTAAAAAATAAAAATATTAGCTGTAAATTAGCGTAGAAATAATAAACTGCCATATCTGTCGCTGAGTGAACAACAGAGAAAAGCTTTGATATATCTGCAATTTACAGACCTGCATGCGAAATTTGTCAGATCGCAGACGACTGTTACATGCTAAATGTGCCTCGTTAGCTTAACTTGCAAAAACGTCCAAAAAAGCGGACACGGCTCCCGGGTGTTTTTGTTTCAGGTGCTCATGCGTTGCCGTTGAACTCCAGTGAAAAGCCAGCTCCTGTTTTGCAGCCTACACAGAACTGACTTTGTTTACTTTTTTCTTTGAAATTCTCCCACACTTTTGAATGTTTTGGTCTTATTCTTTTCTCCAGTTTCCGCCATCGTTTGTGTGTCTTCTTCTTCTTCGTCAGAATGCACAGACAATGATAGACAACAGGAAATACTGCCCCCTTAACTTCCTGCAGTGTATTGCGGTTTCCCAAAATAACACCAAAAATGCATTTTATTGCAATTTTACAAACTAAATGTTGACTATAAAAATTAGCGTCAACAAATTTTAATAATCAACATCGTCAATTATGTCGACTAATCATGCAACCCTACCTCTTATGTCCACATATTGTTGGTTAAACCGCTGTGAGGCTTAGGAAAGACCTGATTGCCCAATGGCTGGAAGGTTGATGGTTTGACAGCATTTCTTCTCATTACCATTGTGTCCTTGAGCAAGACACTAACCCTACTCTGTGAGAATTGGAAACTGTTTGTGATAGCAAATGTAAATGATGCATAATGTAAAGAAGCCATTATTGGTTTTCTCAAAAGACCTTATCTTTAATTTTCTCACTGTCAATTCACGTGTTTCAGTTTTAATAAGCATTACTAAAACAAATGGCTATATTATAATAATTTCTTTCATAAAATTAAGATAATCAGCCCTGCATATTTTTCCAAAAAGCACCAGTGTTGGATGGATGCTTAATCAGAATCCAGCCATTTCTTATTTTCTAGAGGTGTAGTGTGTATTTTTTGGCAGAAGCTGATGGTTATATTTGAGATTTCTCCAAGTGTCTACAGAAGCCCTGCAGGGATTTTGCTGTAGTCTTTCAGCTAATCCATTTGGGAAAAGGTGCAATGTTGATGAGTTCTACTTTACAGTACCAAAAAATCTGTCCTGAATCAGTAATGAGTGAAAATCTACACAGACGTAATACAAAAAAAAAAAAAAAGCCAAGTGGAAATTAAAAAAGAAACTAGGACACACCTCTTCTAAAGCTGTGCCAAAGTTTATTTTGAGTATTAACTTTCTCTGTACTTACATTATTGCTTCTAAATTACACCGAATGTTGGGCACTAGACACTTTAGGGCAAATTTACTGAAATTCAGATCAGATTGAAGGCTTGGTAAACTAATATTGATTTGTTGTGCCTTATTGCAAACCATTCACGGGTTATATTTAACTTATTTTATAGAGCAGTCAAGCCTAACTCAGCTAATTTTACCTAGAAGTGTTCTCTAAAAAATAAATTAGTCTTAAAATTATCCACTCCAGACTCAGATTCAGGGTAAATGATATTAATACACTATTGAAATTATTGTTTTTTATTATATAGACCCCTCCAGGAAATGTTTTAAAAAAGTTGTGCACGCAGCCTGGTACCGAGATTAACGTTCTGTCCCATTCATTTCTATGAGGGAGCAAAATAAAAACATTAATTTAGACTTTTTTGTGCAGCAGGAATGAATAGTTGTTGTTTATGTAGTTATAAAAATCACTCTGAATCAATATAATCCAGATCTGTTTGTCAGTACCAGCTGCTAAAGAGATCCTATTTATAAAAGTAGGATTTGTGGCGATTGATAAATAAAATCTGAGCAAACAATGTCAAACTATTGTGGTCCAACACATTTCTGTTACTATTTGTCCGGCGTAACATTGAAATTAAGAAATGTACGTTATGTAGCCTTTAGCTTATATGCTAATTATAGATGCTAATTACAACGTTACATTAAACGGCTAAACCTTCACTCACTCGTTAATGTTCTTAAACCAGGATCTGATATTACTCACATGAGGTCTTGATTATTCCTAATTTGCGATGTTTGGTGGCTTGCTCCATTAGAAATGTATTTTTGTCTTTTCTAACGTCCGGTACCAGTTTTTGGAGCGCAAATGTTCTGTTTAGAAACACAAGAAGGCTGTATATGACCTTTTATGTGCACGTCTTAAAGAGGCTATATTATGCTAAATTGACCTTTCTGAGCTTTCGTTATAATGTTCCTTCATGAGAAACAGACCTGGAGGTGTGTTTTGTTTTATTCACTGCCTGAGTAATCCTGTATTCTCTGGCGCTAAGTTTCTGAGGCCTCAGAACTACTTGTTACCAGGAATCTCCGCCCACTCCAGGAAACACTGACCAATCAACAAGCCCTCTACATCCAGTCTGCTCTCAATCATTTATCCAAAAAAAATGGTGTACAGCTGTTTCCACTGATTCCTCACAGACATTTTTTTATTTTACTTTAGGAAGTGAAGTGTTCTTTTTCTTTGATTCTCTGCTGGTTTCTTCTCTTGTTTCTTTATGCCAGTTTTAAAGTAATTATTGGAAATGCTTTATTTTAGTCAGATAATGTTTTTAAACGGTTGTGCTGTTAAAAATATAAATAAAAGCATGATATATCCTGTTTAAGTGTTACCAAAACCCAATAAACAAACTGTCAGGTGACCCATTACAGCCTTTTCTAATAACATTTCATGATGTCTGCTCTCATCTTCATTGCATGAGGGTCGAGGATCATGAATGTCTTGACCAGTTTTGTCATAATGTAGTGTGATTATTTCGACATATTCTGACAGACAATAGGGCCAAAACGCAGAATCCTATTATTCCACTTTCTCTAAGTCTTTGTTATTGCTTTCCCTCCATAAAAAGCCATATTGTACATCCCCATATAGAATAATCCACCCTTAGATAATACATTTCCTCTCATATCTCTCCTATTTACACTTCTATAAAGCCTCCTTCCTCCATACATCTCATGCTCGGCTGCGTCACTGTCGGCGCGGCCCCTAATTTGATTCATTCATTTCCTCGCAGCTCATTTTTCTTCCCGCCTTCCTCCCATTGCCTCTGCCGCATATTAATAACAGATAAAAATACACTTGATTAAAATGGCATCCCGCGCCCAGCCACCCGAGCGAGGGAGCGAGCGAGCGGTCGTCCTGATGCGGCACAATAACATCTTTTTCTCCGGGGCTGCAAGCGGGAAGCATCAGTAATGGATTTCATATACTCCCGTCATTAAGAGCTGCTTTGTGTGTACACTCCATTCACTGGCACCTATTTGTTTGCTGCAGGCAGAGGAGTCGGTTATTGGGCCAATGTGCACCGCTCTGAAAGGCTACAGAGTCTGGTAAATCAAATGTGATGCCTCTCGCCGCAGTATTTTTCACCAGAGCTGGATTTGTTCAGTGGTAAATAGTTTAGGAAGTTGAGCCAGAGCTATACAACGTACAGTTTGAGAGAAGCCCACTACATCCCTCGCTTGGCCGGCCACACAAACTCTTTTCCTATCTATACAAAGAAGGTAGTCTGTGCGTGAGTTTCATCTCTATGACGGAACAATCACAGACAGAGCAACCAGTCAAAGAAACGAAGGGTGGGACGTAAGCAGTGCACTTTTTTCCACTTATTCCTGTTAGGGATCGCCTGTCCCAGTAACTATGTGCCTGAGGCAGCTATGATGGCGCGGTTGTTAGCACATTTGCCTTGATTCCCGCACCTGTTTGCAGCCAAATGTGAAGCGGCTGGGACAAGAAGTAACACCTCAAAGTTCAAGGTTGTGTTTCTTGACCGGAAAAGCGTAGCATGACCTCTCGGGAGTGAACAAGACTCTGCTCGGGGGCTTGTTCATGAGTGAGGGAAGGACGGATCAGATGTGCTGGTCTGTCCTAGTACAGAGGGAGCTGAGCTGAAAGGCGATCTACGTTCCTACTCTCTCCTAAGGTCACAAGCTTTGGGTCATGACTGAAAGGACAAGATCCCGGATACAAGCGGCTGAAATTGTAATAATAATAATAATGGGTTGGATTTATTTTGCACTTTACAAGCTTCTCAAGTTCGTCTGTTATTCTTTTACTCACACTCAGTGGTGGTGATCTACTTCTGTAGCCACAGCAGCTCAGGTGCAGACGGAAACCTGGCTTCTGTACCAAACACAGTCACACTACTGCCGCCCCCTAATACAAGTGAAATGAGTTTCCTTCTGCACGGTGGCTGGGCGCTCCCTTAGAGATTAGGGTGAGGAGCTTGGTCACTCGGGAGGAGCTCGCAGTAGAGCCGCTGCTCCTCCACATTGAGAGGAGTCAGCTGAGGTGGCTCGAACTGTTCCTGATGCCTCCTGGACGTCTCCCTGGGGAGGTGTTCTCTGGGGAAGACCTAGGACACGCTGGAGGGACTATGTCTCCCGGCTGGCTCTGGGAACGTCTCTGGATTCCCTCAGTAGAGCTGGAGGAAGTGTCTGTGGAGAGGAAAGTCTGGGCATCTCTGCTTAGCCTCTTAAACCCTGAATAGAGCCCGACGGGGCTCCGCGCTCCCTTGTGTCCGCTTGTTGGGACCATAGCGGGGAGATACAACGGCTGACACACACATGTTTGACATCCTCGTGTTCGGACAATTCATGGCAACAAAACTATCTACTTCAATTTCTATTCAACAGTTGGATTCCGCCTGGATTTTTTAAAAATAAAACATGTATATCTTTCCATTACTTTGTTTATTTGGCACAAATTTTGCTGCAGTAGACCAAGATATGTGAAATTTTCAATTTATGTTGTTATTTGCTTCACTACAGGAAGGAAAAAGGCTTTTTTGGAGGCAAATATGTGTTTTTTTTTCAGGCAGAATAATCCATTTCAACCCAATGTTTGGTCAAACAATATAATTTATTAATATTATTTCTCTTCCACAGTAATCCCCATAGTCCACCATTTAATTTTCTACCAAGGTTAGCTATGTACATAGAATTTTCGGGAAAAAGGCCTCAGAGCTTAACAGGTTAGACTGCTGCCCCGCAACCCGAAGCTGAAGAAGATGGATGGAAAAAGACTCGACAGGGATTGGCTAAAATGATGTTCCTTGGATGGTATATGACCATCAGTTAAGTACAACCTCACAGTCTTGTTTGCTAAGTGAATACTGATGAAACAGCTAATATTTCGCAGCAGTCAGACAAAGAACCATGTCTTCACAGATGTACATTTGCATGGGTCCCTAAAGAATCAGACACAGCACTGCCCACCGCCTTCTAACTTCTACTTTCGCTACCATTTAGTCTGCCATAGAGGAGCTTAGAGACATGCTCCCTTTCATGTTTTTCTAATGATTGTTGCTTTGAAAACCAAGCGCCCTTGTCTCTAAAGCAGTGTACATTCATTGTTACCATTTATGCTGCAATGCTCAGTAATATTGATTTCCTACCTCTGTACGTGAGCTTAAAACATTTCTTTTTCCCTTCATGGACATATATTTGTACATTAGTGGATATAATATAATTTCTTTCTTAACCACCAGAGATAATGTAGCTATCAAAGCCCTATATACATTCACTATTCACTCTGTAATAGAAGCTTGGCATACATTAAAGTTTGTATTGATTTTTTTTCCGTTGAGTCCGTATATCTTCTTTATATTGTAGCAGTGTTTCAAGTGGAAATCCAGTGTGCTGCCTTTGTTCTCTCTGAACTTAAATAAGTCTTCACTCCGCACACAGGGCTGTAATATCTGCAGCTATGAGCAGAAGAAATGTTGTGAGAGAGAGCGGGAAGGCTTTTAAATTGGTTTCAAAGCCAGTAAAAAAGTATAAAAGTGGAGAGGAGAGACTGAAATCGATGGCAGCCTCAGACGGTCTGTGTTTCTGAGGAGCTAATAAAAAAGAAGAAGAACTAAGCCGAGGGGACCAGAGCTGCAGCCTGACACTGTTAAAATAAAATAAAACATAAGGTAAATCTAATGAGTGTTAGCTCGATTCTTACACATTTTTGTTTTTTGTTTTTTTTTACTGGTTTCTTAGCATTAATTCAAGCTTATACGAATTCTGTTTTAATAAAAATGCAGTGGATAAGCCTGGATAAGGCTGAGTACTGTACAGATTGTTTGTGTGTCTGTGTGAGGCTGGTGTGTGTCTGTGTGAGGCTGGTGTGTGTCTGTGTGAGGCTGGTGTGTGTCTGTGTGAGGCTGGTGTGTGTCTGTGTGAGGCTGGTGTGTGTATGTGTGAGGCTGGTGTGTGTCTGTGTGAGGCTGGTGTGTGTCTGTGTGAAGCTGGTGTGTCTGTGTGAGGCTGGTGTGTGTCTGTGTGAGGCCGGTGTGTGTCTGTGTGAGGCTGGTGTGTCTGTGTGAGGCTGGTGTGTGTCTGTGTGAGGCCGGTGTGTGTCTGTGTGAGGATGGTGTGTCTGTGTGAGGCCGGTGTGTGTCTGTGTGAGGCCGGTGTGTGTCTGTGTGAGGATGGTGTGTTTGTGTGAGGCCGGTGTGTGTCTGTGTGAGGCCGGTGTGTGTCTGTGTGAGGCCGGTGTGTGTCTGTGTGAGGCCGGTGTGTGTCTGTGTGAGGCTGGTGTGTGTCTGTGTGAGGCTGGTGTGTGTCTGTGTGAGGCTGGTGTGTATCTGTGTGAGGCCGGTGTGTGTCTGTGTGAGGCCGGTGTGTGTCTGTGTGAGGCTGGTGTGTGTCTGTGTGAGGCTGGAGCTAAAGCTGTATTAGCTTTAGTAAACAGGAGACTAATTTTGGTTTACTGCCAGCTTTCTGTGCCTTAAATTTACTTCTCTACACCAACTTTTACCATCTGACCATAAAAGGACATGAGTTTAACTTTTGTTTAAACCAACCTAAACTATAAATGTCATCTTCTGATTCTCAAAGCAAGAGCAGGTGCTGCTAATATATACAACTTTACTTTTAGAAAAAGTCACGTCAACATTAGCTCGTCCTCTCTGAATACAACTGTTTCTCACAAGGACAAGACACGGTTGCTTAAAACCAACATTTCCCCTTTTAATTCTGTTGTTTTTTGCCTGAGTGAGACGAGGTTTTCTCTCGTCTTTCTCTCGTCCAGTCACCTCGCCGTGCTGGCACCCCTCACGAAAGGGAGCCAAAAATAGAACGATTTGGAACGCTTTTTGGAAAAACCTTGGGACGCTTTGGGAAGTGGAAACACCTCCAAAGTACCAGCGCATTTGTGAAAGTGTCTATGTTCCCCTGTCCATGGAAACCAGGGAATACTGCTAAACTTAGGTACTTATGCATTCTTGTAAGTCCTAATGTTCCCTAAACTTAACCCTAATCTTAACCGAGGACCATGGCTGACCCCAGGAGGTAGATGGTTTGCTTTGCCGACCCCAGAAGAGAAAAGCATTATTGAATCCAGTCTCTGAAACTTCTTACTCACTCCTCGCCCTTGTCATGTTATTTGATTTTTTTTTTAGTTTATCTGTCAGCGCGATGTCTCTTCCCCACCGCGCGCCCTGCAGCTCATCCAGACCTCGCTCCAAAACAATATTACAACATGAGTTTGTGTCTAAAACTCTGTCAGTGGCAGGTCTAATGTGCAGATGGAGTGAGGATAAACAGCGTGCATTAATACAGTCACCGCAGAGAGGAATAATGGACCATCTGCCCAGACTCAGCTCCCAAATGATACCCAGCTGATCAGTGACATTCAGACAATACTCAAAAGACACGCTCTGACTTTGGGAATAAGTTTTATAAATAGGTGTCCTAAGTTTAAACTGCATTTCCAAACAGCTAACGTAGAAATTTGATTAGTTTACTCTCAGTTTTAGTCTTGGTTCGGACCTAGTTTTATTTGTGGATATGGTTAGAGTTGGTTCTTGTTTAGTGTTGGTATTGCTTTGGTTTGTTCCTCGTTTATTTATTTCTGGGTTTAGATTTATATTACGCTTTAGGGTGGACTCACACTCTTTCCTAAGCTCAGTTTGCTTTATTTGCATCACCAACCTTCCTCCAGGTCACTGACGAGGAGCTGTCTGTCTAATCTTGCGATCTTCTGGCGATGTCGCTTCATATTTGCATAAACTTGACCTCAGTTCCTCTCAAAATTATGCCCATATATTAAATACTAGAGTATGTGTGTCCTGAGTCGGACACCTTTTGGTATTTTTGGGTCTTCCAACAGACGTTCGTAAAGACGTTAACTAGCTAACGGTAGATAAACAAAAACTCCACATGTTGCTCTACCTCTGTGGTAATTTTTGTGTTGTATTTATTGTAAACGTTTATAAAATAATCATGATATGAAAGTAATTTTGATATGGAAATGCGCAGGGAACGCTCAGGTCACACTCGGGCGACGTTCTTTCAGTGATCTTAGTGTTTTTGTAGCTAACTTTGTCCGTCTTTTGATTTTCTGATTAACGTTAGCTTAGCCCGCAATCTTGTTTTGAAAAACGGAAACAAGATACCAGATGTGAAGATTTGTGAACACAAATATCCCAGGCTTAAAGTAGAGCCAATCACAAGCGAAACTCCAACAGATAAGGCTGAAAACGGCAGAAAGGTGATCGTGTCCGATACTGTCGGCCATAGCACTGCCGAGCTTCAACCTCGGACGATAGCGCAATTTTATACAACCACAATAAAATATTTGTAAAAGAAACTATCCAACCAATATATGATAATAAACGTAAGAAAATGTACTTTCATTTTATACAATTTGCATTAATGAAGATATTAAATGAGCGATTTTATGACTTGTTGAAGATAAAAAAAAGTAATAGAATTTTAGCTGAAAGTGTCTGAGTCAGGACACACACTAAATTATTAAAAGTTTTAGTTCTGGCGATGGTACAGTTGGAATTTAAAGGGCTATATTAGGAAAAATCGACTTCTGTCAATGTGCCCTCATCTAAAACATTGCTGGAGTTGTGTTTTGTTTCACTCACGCCTGTTTGAGTAATCCTGTATTCTCTGGCGCTGAGTTTCTGAGGTTTCAGAACACTCGGTCCCACAAGCCCCGCCCACTCCAGGAAGCAACCAACAAGCTCTCTACATCCACTTTATCAAACAAACAAACAAACAAAAAAACAGTGTACAGCTCTATTTCCACTGAATCCCCACAGCTATTTTTCATTTTGTAGTAAAATGGCATCATACAGACCGCAACAGATATGCACTCTGCTACCATCTGCTGGCCTCTTCACATGTAGTGAAGTTTCTTTTAGTCACATAATGTTTTTAAAGGCTGTAAAATGTGCTGCTGTTTTAGAGGCGACCAAGATTGGTTTAAAAATATGAATAAAAGCAGAATATATCTCCTTTAATATTACATTTAGCCCAGTTTTGCCCTTTGTTTAGTCACAAATTTAAGTCTGACTTTGTCTCTATTTGGTCCAGGATTGGTTCTGGTTTAGTCCTAGTTTAGCCTGATTTAATTTTAGTCCAGGTAGGTTCAGTTTAATCCTGTATCCGTCCTAGATTTGTCCTAATTTAGGCCTACCGCTAATTTTTTTAGCAAATCCTGTAATATGCTATGCTATCAGACCCATTCTTTTTTTTTCTTTTTTTTTTTTTTTTTAGTAAAGTGAAGTGGTTCTGGAGCCCTTCCCTTTGAAACCTTTCACCATCCTACCAGCCCAAGTCAATCTTTAATAATGTGACAAAACCCGAGCAAACTGCAACCGCAAGAAGCACAAAAACTGCTTATTTCACAAATCGCTGCCTTGCTAATGATAATGAACCCTCTTTACAGTTTGAATTAAAGCGGCGATTTTGCTTAGTCCACTGTCCCGGGCCTGGCCTTATCACGCGCCGGACTGCTTTATGGCCGAGGACCTCTCCAAACGCGGCTAATGGATAATAAGCAATCAGGAAATTAGCTCTTTCTGCCTCCTCTGGCTCATTCCTGAAAAGCTGAGTTGTGTAGTCGTGAGGGTTTTTTTTTTTTTTTAGCTGACGGTGCGCGACAGAGGGGTTTGATTCAGTGGCAGCAGCCTGTCAGAGAGGCACGGCTTTCGTCAGACACTTTTTAAATAATTGAACTCACCCCCGGCAGCAGCAGCAGCAGCAGGCTCTGACAGTATTTTAGGGGGAAAAAAAGGTGAAGCACTGAACGCCCCAGTCCCAGTCCCAGCTCTGTCAGTGTACTGTCACTGAGAGAGCTTCATGAGGTGGGACGGATTATTTAAATAGACCCGCTGGCCACTTTATTAGGCATACCTTGTACCTGTAATAAGTTTTTTTTAAGGCGGTGGTTCTCAAACTGTGGTAGAGGTGCCACTGGTGGTACGCAGGAGTCTTTTGTGGCGCTTTAAGTCCTGTTTTAGATCCTGTTCTTTTTGATATTTTAGCCTTTATTGGATGGAATCAGTGATTTACTTAAGTACAGTTTTCATGTATCTGTACTTTACTGGAGTAAATTTTACAAGGGGTACTTTTCATTTTACTTTACTACATTTTAGAGCAAGTATCTGTACTTTTTACTCCACTGCAGTATATTTCTGAAATGGTTTGAAGTAGGTTTCGACCTGGTTCAGTCCTGGTTCAGTCCTGGTTTAGTCCTGGTTTAGACCTGGTTTAGTCCTAGATTAGACCTGGTTTAGTCCTGGATTAGACCTGGTTCAGTCCTGGTTCAGTCCTGGTTCAGTCCTGGTTTAGTCCTGGTTTAGTCCTGGTTCAGTCCTGGTTCAGTCCTGGTTTAGTCCTGGTTCAGTCCTGGTTTAGATCTGGTTTAGTCCTGGATTAGACCTGGTTCAGTCCGAGTTTAGACCTAGTTTAGACCTGGTTTAGACTTGGTTTAGACCTAGTTTAGACCTGGTTTAGTCCTGGTTCAGTCCTGGTTCAGTCCTGGTTCAGTCCTGGTTTAGTCCTGGTTCAGTCCTGGTTCAGTCCTGGTTCAGTCCTGGTTCAGTCCTGGTTCAGTCCTGGTTTAGTCCTGGTTTAGATCTGGTTTAGTCCTGGATTAGACCTGGTTCAGTCCGAGTTTAGACCTAGTTTAGACCTGGTTTAGACTTGGTTTAGACCTAGTTTAGACCTGGTTTAGTCCTGGTTTAGTCCTAGTTTAGACCTAGTTTAGACCTGGTTTAGTCCTGGTTTAGTCCTAGTTTAGACCTAGTTTAGACCTGGTTTAGTCCTGGTTTAGTCCTAGTTTAGACCTGGTTTAGACTTAGTTTAGTCCTAGTTTAGACCTGGTTTAGTCCTGGTTTAGTCCTAGTTTAGACCTGGTTTAGACTTAGTTTAGTCCTAGTTTAGACTTGGTTTAGTCCTAGTTTAGACCTAGTTTAGACCTGGTTTAGTCCTGGTTTAGTCCTAGTTTAGACCTGGTTTAGACCTGGTTTAGACTTAGTTTAGTCCGAGTTTAGTCATAGTTTAGACCTAGTTTAGAGCTGGTTTAGACTTGGTTTAGTTTTAGTTTAGTCCTGGTTTAGTCCTGGATTAGACATAAGTAAAAGTACTTACCGTTATTTTACTTAAGTACAATTTTCATGTATCTGTACTTTACTTTGTACTTTTACTTCACTATGTTAGAGCAAGTATCTGTACTTTTTACTCCACTACAGTATATTTCTGAAATACTTTGAAGTACAACTATTTGAGTTTTTGTTGAAAAGAATGTGTTTTTGTCGTGCCCTCATTGTAGACACACAGTACTTAAATATAACAGATGCAGTAAAGTAGTACTGCTTTAGAAACATCAGAATAATAAAGACTTCTACTTGCACCATTTTGTTCATTTCATCTGCAATCAGCAAAATCCTTCACATTTAACACATTCATGATCTGTCGAGTCTGTGCAAAATACTTTTACTATTTTACTTGCAAGTACATTTAAACGTAAGCACTTTTATATTTTAACTTAAGGCGGGACCCTGCAGTAAGTTCACACATTCACCACTGGAGACTGAAGCCATTAGAGAAGGTTCTGTTAAATCAAAGTCTTTCTGTAACAAAGGTCTCCAGGATAAATGCACATTAAAATGACAAGCGTAGTACTCAGGCCACTGCACAGAGATGATGAGGACGTGTCTTCTGAGTTCAGAGCAGACCAAGCACTATCTTTTAACGAGAAAATATGATTGGGCGATAAAAAGTCAGGTTAGAGCTGACTTTACAAGGAAACCATTGGTGCACAGCGATTGTTGGACACTGAGAGGAAAGCCTGGAAGATGAGTCGTTTTTATTTCATTTTCTATTTAATGCTTTTTATACCAGAGAATTATCTGCCTCCTAGTGTGCAGTGAGTCGCATATTGATTGGCAAAGTGGTTAGCACTGTCGCCTCACCCCTAGGGGTACGCGAGCGCATTGCAGGGCGTACATGGAGTTATGTGATCATTTATATACCTTCATATATTTGGCTTTGAAAGACTAAAATAAACCTAAATCAGGACTAAACCAGAACTTAACCAGGACTAACCCAGTTCTAAAAGCAGGACTTAACCAGGTCTAAACCAGGACTAAATCAGGACTAACCCAGTTCTAAAACCAGTACTAAACCACGTCTAAAACCAGGACTAAATCAGGACTAACCCAGTTCTAAAAGCAGGACTTAACCAGGTCTAAACCAGGACTAAATCAGGACTAACCCAGTTCTAAAACCAGTACTAAACCAGGTCTAAAACCAGGACTAAATCAGGACTAACCCAGTTCTAAAAACAGGACTTAACCAGGTCTAAAACCAGGACTAAATCAGGACTAACCTAGTTCTAAAACCAGTACTAAACCACATCTAAAACCAGGACTAAATCAGGACTAACCCCGTTCTAAAAGCAGGACTTAACCAGGTCTAAACCCGGACTAAATCAGGACTAACCCAGTTCTAAAAGCAGGACGTAAACAGGTCTAAAACCAGGACTAAATCAGGACTAACCTAGTTCTAAAACCAGTACTAAACCACATCTAAAACCAGGACTAAATCAGGACTAACCCAGTTCTAAAAGCAGGACTTAACCAGGTCTAAACCCGGACTAAATCAGGACTAACCCAGTTCTAAAAACAGGACTTAACCAGGTCTAAAACCAGGACTAAATCAGGACTAACCCAGTTCTAAAACCAGTACTAAACCACATCTAAAACCAGGACTAAATCAGGACTAACCCAGTTCTAAAAGCAGGACTTAACCAGGTCTGAACCCGGACTAAATCAGGACTAACCTAGTTCTAAAACCAGTACTAAACCACGTCTAAAACCAGGACTAAATCAGGACTAACCCCGTTCTAAAAGCAGGACTTAACCAGGTCTAAACCCGGACTAAATCAGGACTAACCCAGTTCTAAAAGCAGGACTTAACCAGGTCTAAACCCGGACTAAATCAGGACTAACCCAGTTCTAAAAACAGGACTTAACCAGGTCTAAAACCAGGACTAAATCAGGACTAACCTAGTTCTAAAACCAGTACTAAACCACGTCTAAAACCAGGACTAAATCAGGACTAACCCAGTTCTAAAAGCAGGACGTAAACAGGTCTAAACCAGGACTAAATCAGGACTAACCCAGTTCTAAAAGCAGGACTTAAACAGGTCTAAACCCGGACTTAATCAGGACTAACCCAGTTCTAAAACCAGTACTAAACCACGTCTAAAACCAGGACTAAATCAGGACTAACCCAGTTCTAAAAGCAGGACTTAACCAGGTCTAAATCAGCACTAAATCAGGACTAACCCAGTTCTAAAAGCAGGACTTAACCAGGTCTAAACCCGGACTAAATCAGGACTAACCCAGTTCTAAAAACAGGACTTAACCAGGTCTAAAACCAGGACTAAATCAGGACTAACCCAGTTCTAAAACCAGTACTAAACCATGTCTAAAACCAGGACTAAATCAGGACTAACCCAGTTCTAAAAGCAGGACGTAAACAGGTCTAAACCCGGACTTAATCAGGACTAACCCAGTTCTAAAACCAGTACTAAACCACGTCTAAAACCAGGACTAAATCAGGACTAACCCAGTTCTAAAAGCAGGACTTAAACAGGCCTAAACCAGGACTAAATCAGGACTAACCCAGTTCTAAAACCAGTACTAAACCACGTCTAAAACCAGGACTAAATCAGGACTAACCCAGTTCTAAAAGCAGGACTTAACCAGGTCTAAACCAGCACTAAATCAGCACTAACCCACTTCTAAAAGCAGGACTAAACCAGGTCTAAAACCAGGACTAAATCAGGACTAACCTAGTTCTAAAAGCAGGACTTAACCAGGTCTAAACCACGACTAAAACAGGACTAAAACCAGGACTAAATCAGGACTAAACCAGGACTAAACCAGAACTAATATAGGTCTAAAACCACAACTCAACCAGGAATAAAACAGGTCTAAACCAGAACTAAAATAGGTGTAAACCAAGTCTAGACCAGATCAACCAGGACTAAACCAGAACTAAGCCAGGTCCAAACCAGCACTAGACTAAACCCGGACTAAGCTGGGTCTAAACAGGGACTAAATTCGGTCCTGGGGTTACACAAAACCAAAAAAGCTTAGTGACCACTGGCTTAGATCTCGAGAAGGGTCCAGCTAGGTCCTGATCCTGACTCAGACCCTGGCTTAGATCTCGCCTCAGTGGCATTGAAGGATGGAGAACGAATTTTCCTACGCAGACAATAAAGTATACCTTGACCTTAAACTTATCCGGGCTTGGGGTTGGCACAAAGAGTCTACTGCCTGGATTCAATGATTTAAAGGATTATTAGGGCTATACTTTCTATTAAATTGCTTATTAATGTATGTATAGAGTATGTAAAGTTAGTTTGACAATGCTTTAGTAAGAACAACCCAGAATTTCACTACAAAGTTTATCCATGACCCATATTTCCATGTTCTCTGCAATGATTCACAAGAAGTTGAAATGCAGCAAAGTGAAATTACATTACACCAGAGAGAAATGTTCATAACCAATTGCCACAGCTGAGCAAAAGGCGCTGCTTTGTGACCCACAGCGGTCTAATTACTGAATAAGGAAGCCCAGCAGGGACAAAATCAGCCTCATTTATACGGCGGGTAGTTGATTACATGAAAGTACGAGGCCGGGCCACTTCAGCTCGAACGACCACAGCGTGTAATGAGCCCAATGTGTTACAGACGCCCTCATGAAAAATACATCTGTGTGGAGGTAATGTTTAACGGGACGTCCTTTAACAGTGAGGAGGAGCTGCTCAGGTGGAAAAACGCTCACCGCCGCTCTGTCCTACACGCAAACCTGCTGCAGAGAATCTGGATTTAACTTTATTCAAAACCAGGCGACACAAGTTTACAGCACAAATTCCATAGGCTGCAACTGAACGCCTCACACCTTCAGCCTACGGTAGCCCTGCAGGGACAAACCTACTGCAGACTGCATTCAAGCCACTCTTATTTTCCATATTATAGTAGTATTTTTGAACCGGCACTCGTAAGACATACACATACCTGAAATTATTCATACCCCTGGCAAATTCTGACTTAAAGTTACTTTTATTGTAAATGTAAATAAAAGCTGAGAAATATTTTTTTCCACAATGATACCTCTTACGTACATCGTCTTATTAGCTTTTGGGAGAAGCCTGTGTCATTTCTAGTCAAAAAAAAAACTTGCTGGTTGAATGAAAGTAAGTTTAAGTCAATCACAGCCAAACAAGGCTAAGCTGTGACTAAATTAATTAAATTACCACTAAAACTGGACTTTTTAAACATTTTTATTTAGTCACAACACATGTTCTTTTAAGGCTCTGGTGGAAAATCTGATGTAAATCTCTGTCAGATGGAAGACCACAGCGTTATTGCACTGCAAAAAATCTATATCTAGCATTAGTTAAAATGACTTGAATTGAGATTATTAACCTTGATTTGAGTTTTTTTTTTTTTTTTTTTTTTTACTAGATTAGATTTATTTACTTACCAGGCTAGATATTTGACTTGTTTCAAATTATTTCTGTCTTAATTTTAAGCCATTTTTACTTATTTTAAGCAAAGTTATCTGGCAGTGGGGTAAGAAAATTCCACTTAACCCATTGGCACATAATTTTGCTTGAAATGAGTAAAAATGGCTTAAAATTAAGACTAAGAATAATTTGAAACAAGTCAGATCATCCAGACATATTAGTAAATAAATCTAATTTAATAAAACCTTACTCAAATCAAGGGTAATAATCTGAATTCAAGTCATTTTAACTAATGCTAGATATTGATTTTTTGCAGTGTGTGATATATTTAGATTATTGCGATACGGATATTGCGTTTGCTGATATTGCGATAACGATAATTTTGTGATATATTGTGCAGCAATGGCAACAAAAACCTAACCTGCTCGGCGTCGGTGCTAAGTTATCAGTTTCCCTGCTGCCTTTACACTTCCAGCCTCTCCCTGTCTCCTTGTTTTCGGGGCAGCATTCCTCCTCTCATTGCCTCCTCTTGTTTATTATGCTCGGTACATGTTCCGGCTCACTCGCCCGTTGCGGTGAATGGCTGTGGATGAGTGGCAGGAGCTCGGTTTTTGGTGCCCTCCCCGGTGTAATTACGCCCTGATTGGCCGCTCTCCAAAGCTCTTCCTGCCGCTCTGTAAAGTGGCGTTGTTTTTTTTTCTGCCTCGAGGGTCGTGTGCAGCCGCCTCGGGCCAACGAGCTCTCTGCATAATGTGGATAGAGAACAGAGAGGGGCGGACCGCCGTGAAGGGGACAGGAGTGAGGTTACAGGAAGTCAAGGAGTTATATGTGAGTGAACGTGTTACTGAATGACAAGTGAGTAAATATGGAAGGTTACAGCTCGTTTCATCTTTCGCTAGTTCCCATCAGGGGTCAGAGGGAGCGGAGACTATCCCACAAACTGTTCACTCTCACATTCATTCACGCAGGGGCAGTGTTGTGGTCAACACCGTTCTAATCGAGACCAAAACCAGTCCAAGTGCAGAGTGAAACTGTCACGTTTCGTGGAACACAGGAGGGAACGGACCCAAAAATGCAGACTCAAAATAACTTTAATGTACAGGCACTCACACAGAACACGAGGAGACAAAACCAAAGAAACGACCGTACTCGACAATGAACCGACAAAAGGCAGGGGAAAACACAGGGCTTAAATGCACACTAGGATGAGGCACAGGTGAAACACATTAAGGTGGGTCAGGTAATCACAAAGGGCGGGAAACACGAAAAGCAGGAAATAAATCAGAAAAACACGAGGACAAATCAAGACTACAAAATAAAACACAAGGGAAACAAGCACAGAAAACAGGACACAAGACACAGAACATAACAGAAACGAGACCAAGACAAGGCTGAGACTTTCGGGGTTTGAGACAGAGTCGAGGCGGAGACTTTTAAAGCTGCACTACCTGATTTTGTGACTGTAAAAGGGACGTGTCTCTTCTTTCTCTGAAGGCTGAAATCATTTGATGTCTGTAATGAGATGTTGTACCTTTTTTACCAGTCGGTTGTGGCTAGTGCTGTGTTCTTTGGCGTTGTCTGTTGGGGAAACAGCATCACGAACGATTTACAGAGGACCTTAAAACTACAAAATCTTGTCCCTTTGGATAATTTTGAGTCTATTTTGAAAGACCTGGAGATGCAATCACTAACCTACCACTGCTTTTAAATGTGTCTTTTTATCTCATTGTTTTTAACTCTTATTTCTCTTTTATTGTATTTTGTATGCAGTGTGGGTTGTGTTGTTGACGCCTCTTGGCCAGGACTCCCTTGAAAAAGAGATCTTTGAATCTCAATGGGACTTTCCTGGTTAAAGAATGGTTAAATTAAAAAAAAAAATCACTGTGAGGGACAGTAACTCAGAAGTGTGCGTCTGTGCTGGGGGGAAAGGTGGACTCTGTAGGAGCCTTGGTGGAAAGAAGGATGAGGAGCATGACACAGGCCGTTCTTAACAACGGCAGTCATCCTCTGCACGAGACCTTGGCCGCTCAGAGAAGTAGTGAAGAAGAGGTTCAGGAGATCTATCTATCTATCTAAAATGTTGAGTGTGAATGATACACTCCCCTTTACTAATTCCTCTTCTCTCTGTGATCACAATAACAGCACAGATCTGGAGTTTGCTTTTAATTCTTTAAAATTAAAACTAAAAATATTGTGAATAAGCTATGAATTTTGAAATAAAACAACAGCTCCTTCACATTATTCCTGATAGATTCTGGTTCTGGATAGATAAAGGATGTATCGACCAATCAGAGCGCTCCTGTCCTATGAAAGCGTGTGATTGGTTAAACTGTTCCTTCCCACCCTTATAACACAGCCCACAGCTGACCTCAAAGTCTCATTTTTTCTCAGATGACGTCTGTTATGCTGCACTAATAACTAAATAATTATCTTTACCAAAATAGAAGGAAAAGGAAATCAGGTAGTGCAGCTTTAAGGATGGAGACCGAGGCAAATTGAGACCAGGTCAAGTCCAAACCCTGGGAACTAACACTTCATAAAGAGGAAAAGTTAAAAAAAAAAATACATAAGTGCTCATTTTATTACTTTCTGAGGTCCTTTTATAAAAGGGGTTCAAGCTAGGGGTGAATGATAATGAGAGGGAGACAGAAAATGTGTTTAGAAATTGTTGAAAACAGAATCATAATAATACCTCTGTGATGCTTTTGTTATGCACTGACATTTACCTAATAAATTACTTAATTCTGCATAAATATTAGGGTCAGGGACGGGGCGGCAAAGGGTGCGGGCCGTCAACATATCCACTGATAAAAAAGAAAAAAAACTTGGAAAAAAGATTGGGAAGCACTGATCCAATGAAACTCCACAAACAAACAGAGACAAAAAAAAACCTAGGAAAACCAATTACTCCAAAATTATAAAGAAGCATTTTCTAAGCATTTTTTAATGTAATAAAATCTCAGAGACATCTGAGAGTGAGACTAGACCGAGTAAAACTCCAGCTGAGACCAAGACAAACCCAAGACTGTAAAAAAAAAAATCTCTCCGCCCACTTGGCCCCTAAGCTAATAATATAAAAAACTGATAAAAAGCCAGACGTGGATGCTTCAGGGTTATCAGGTGTGTTTATTGGACCACAGAGGCTTCACCGGTCGCTCTCTAAATGAGCTCCTAAGTCCACTATAAACTCTGTGAAATGGATTGTCTCCTTTTCTTTAGCAGCAGGAGTAAATCTGGAGTTGGACGATCACTAAAGCACTCTCCCGTTGGTCGTACTGAGTTAGCTTCGATCATTTACATCGACACAGGGCTCAGTGGGAAAGACAACACAGACTGAAGAGAGTTTAGTGAAAGGAAAAGCTGCTGAAGAAAAGTCTACTCCAGAATTTGCAACGTTAATTGTAAAATTTAATGTAATGTGTTTGAATTTTGCAGTTTTCGCTTTAAAAAAATAGCAAATAAAGGCAGAAAAACTGTTGTAGCCGGGACAGAAAAAACAAAGTCTGATAAAGCCAGTTCAAATATATTCAGTAATACTCAGTGTGAAATGAAGTTAGTGTTAATAATCATATTCTACATGCACGATTCAATAAAGCAGTGGTTCCAAGTGTTTTTCATCTTGTGTACCCTTGGGCTTTTTGTTATGCCGTAAGTAGCCCCTGATAATTATTCCAAAAAAAAAAAAAAAAAAAAAAAAACACTAAAGCAAAATAACTAAAAAAAAACATAATATACTTTATTGTGAATACTAATTCTCCTTCAGATTTTCTTTAAATTCAGATGAATTTAAAATGAAACACAATATAAACTTCCATTACATTATGTTATTTTACTATATTTTTATTTGTATTATTTATTACATATTTTATGTTATGATTTGAATAACTCTTTTTAAAACAAGCTATTCAAAATTATTCTTACCCCTGGCAAATTCTGACCTAAAGTTACTTTTATTCAACCAGTAAGTTTTTTGTTTTGTTTTTTTTGGCCTGGGAATGACTCAGGCTTCTCCCAAAAGATAATAAGACGATGTACCAGAGATATCATTGTGGAAAAAAATATTTCTCAGCTTTTGTTTTTTCCCGGTCAAAAAAAACTTGTTGGTTGAATGAAAGTAACTTTAAGTCAGAATTTTCTAGGGGTATGAATAATTTCGGGATTTATTGTATAGAACAATATAACATTAGAATATTATTCTTTAGCAGTTTTACGATCTTTTCATCAGTCATATGTTTTAGGGTCTGTTTACACGACATCGCTGGCCAGGAAAACACAACAGTCCTGCTGCCTGTGATTTGCATTTACACAACAACGCTTGTTTCGCATGAAAACGACTGTAAACTGCAGTACCCGTGTTTGTCCAGCAAACAGCGCTGTGGGCCCCATGCTCTACACTCTACACCACACAGCGAGTAACTACAAAAGAAATGATAGCTCCGGTCTGAAACTTTCCAGCTACTTTAGGATCTTGTGGTTTTCTGGAGTCATTCTCATAAAGTCTGTCCTAAAAGTAAGAACGTGTACAGATTTTACTGACAGTTACTGACTAAATATGAACGTATGAGACATAAAAGCCTCGTATTTTGCGCTCGTGGGTCAGCTGACATGCGGCGTGCACTCATCCAATCACTGTTCAGATTGGGGCTGTTACGTTGTTTTCAGTGAGGACGGTGTTTTCACAGTTTACACGAGAGCGAAGCCACGGGAGCGGATTCGGAAAACAGAAACCCCTCCTCGTGTAAACAAAAGGCCAAACTGCAATCAAACCTTTGCGGATTCGGCAAAGTCATCTAAACAGCGTCTAAATAGTTCAGTTTATGTGAATGTTATGTTACTGTGAATATTTTCTTATGATCTTTGAAATAAATTATGAATAAAATTCCATGTACCCCCTGCAAAGTACTCATGTACCCCTAGGGGTCCCTGTACCCCTGGTTGGGAAACACTGCAATAAGGGATGCTCCCATTGGCTGTTGGTTAGGCTGAAGTCGACCAAAGTCATGGCGGGTCAACCAGGCCTGTCCAGAACTGTGATTATTCAAGTGATCATAATTCATTCACTCATCAACCAGAGAACCAGAGTCGTCTGTTCTGGTCTCACCTGGAGCGCAGCTGTTTACATCAGGGCTGCACAATATATCGCAAAATGATCGTTATCGCAATATCCGTATCGCAAGAATCTAAATATATCGCAATAACGCTGCGGTCTTCCATCTGACAGAGATTTACACTGAAGAATCATTTTCCACCAGAGCCTTAAAAGAACATGTGTTGTGACTAAATAAAAATGTTTAAAAAGTCCAGTTTTAGTGGTAATTTAATTAATTTAGTCACAGCTTAGCCTTGTTTTATTCCTGGTTTAGTCTGTGTTAAGTTTTGATTTTGTCGCAGTTTTGACTTGTAAATACAGGAACTTACATTTTTGTGAAATGTAGTGAATTTAACTTACTATGTTCAAAAAGTAGGCTCTATTTTCAAATATCGCAATAATATCGTTATCGCAATTTTCAACATAGTTATCAAATATCGCATGTTTTCTCCATATCGTGCAGCCCTAACACTTGAGTGAAATTTAATGCCAGCATCATCAACAACATAACAATAATCTGTATGAATTTTACACTAAGGAATTATTTGTACTACTTTCTGAAACTCAAGGGTTTTATTTCAAAATTTTAAGACATAGATGAACAAAATTTTGCTTTTTGAGGCTGTTGTGATATTGTGCTATAAAAATAAAACTGAATTGAACTGAATTATAGGGCTGCACATTAGGAGGCGGGGTGGTCATAATATTTTTCCAAACCGTGTCCAAAATCTTCGGCTACACCAGTAAACAGCAGTGTGTAGCAGCAAACACTTGACTCTGTGACTGGACTTGAGATTTTTCCGCTTCTGCAGCTCTACTAGAGTGAAAAAAAACAACAACAACTCCCAAGTTTTAGTGGTAATTTAATTAATTTAGTCACAGCTTAGCCTTGTTTTATTCCTGGTTTAGTCTGTGTTAAGTTTTGATTTTGTGGCTGTTTTGACTTGTAAATACAGGAACTTACATTTTTGTGAAATGTCGTGAATCCTTGTGATTGTCGTCGTGAATTTACTATGTTCGAAAAGTAGGCTCTATTTTCAAATATCGCAATAATATCGTTATCGCAATTTTCAACATAGTTATCGAATATCGCATGTTTCCTCCGTATCGTCCACATCCAGCGTAAAAACCTTCCATCACCATGCGCTGGCTGTGGTGACCCTAAACAAGAAAGGAAAGAAAATCTTATTTTATTGCGGTTGCGATGAGATTTGCAATATTTTTATTTTTTAATATCTATGTTCAGTTCACAGTTGACATTTTAAGCATTTGATGGAGCACTGACACTTGAGAACAGACTGAAACATTCACTGCTAAACTGTTGTAAGGAATACCAGGCCTTTCATGTGTGCAGAGGTCTGAAGTACAGCTGTAGCACAGATTAAGACCCTGCTGAGGATACTTAGTTCTCTGCAGATGACATTATGTCACATAAATAATTGCAGCCTTTGCTAATTGCAACAATCCAAACTGAGATTACAGTTCAATTTGATTAATTGTGCAGCCCCATTATCTAAATTACAAATGAAATATAAACGTTATCATGAAATCAAAAGAGTGGATGTGACTAATTAAAATTTTAGTCGACTAAGGCTGGATCCCATTTCTACCCCTTAGCCCTTTGCCTTAGCCCTAGCCCTTCATTTTGCGCGTTCACGAGAGACGAAGGGCTGTCCCAATTCTCTTTTGCAGTAAGGGCGAGGGCTAAGGCGAAGGGCTGTACTCCCCTCCAAACAGAGCGTTTCCAGATGCACACTTAAAACCAAGGGGCAGGAGGAGTTTACCATGATACGTCGTGTTTATGGGTAACATGGCAGCAACAAAGACGTATATTCTGCATTTATGACCATTTTAAGAGTTACGACGGAGTTCTTTTGTATTTCGTTCACCTTGTGCTTGTGCTTTAAAATAATGTAGGCTACATACAATTTGCTCACCTAATGGCATTGCCTTACGCCTTGTTATTTTGTTGCTATTTCTTTTGTATTTATGTTGTAACTAAATAGTTTCACCATTTTGCGCTGACAGAGAGGACCCTAAACTTTATGCCAGTGTTTGTTTTATGTCGTTAGCCCCAGTAATCACTGAGATATCCACCGTTAAAATTTGTGGAAAACATCGCTTTGAAATACAGGGTTAAGACAAGGATTTAGCGCTTTATCAGCGGGACCCGCGGTGTTTTTAAATAATGTAACTGATGTTTCAGTCAAAAAACAAACACAAAAAGCTATATATGTCCCATAACCTCATGTTAATGCCACTAATTTGATGCAGAGAGAAGTAGCAGCGCACATGAGTCACGTGACGCACATGCGGCTGTGTTTACAGAGACAGGTGATCTTTACCTGAGCACAGTGAGCTCCTCCTCCCCACGCGGTGTATGGTGAAGATTAAGATTATGACAGTGTTAGTTTTCAGCAGTTTGTTGCTTTCTCTGGTGTTACAGTTGTGTTTGAGCTGAAGATCATTCACCTACAGTTCTCCTGTTGTTCACATGCGCCCCCTTCAGGCGGATGTTGGCTTGTTTTAAAAAAAGTAAAGTATAAACTGAGCAAATGGTTTGTACAATGATGTATAGCCTAATACAGCGGTGTAGGGGTGTCCCATTTCTTAGGGCTGTATTGTCAGCTCTACCTCTTACCCCTCTGTTTTAAGGTCTAAGGGGAAGGCGAAGGGCGAGGTAGGGGTAAAAATGAGAAATGGGATTGGGCCTAAGACTTCCCTGAGTAAATCGACTAAGCCCTTGGGTGTCAGCCACTGTGCTGAATAAAAAAATAACAATTTCACTTAACTGGTTCACACTGTTATTCTTTTATTACTGCAAATAATGTAGAGTGCCTGAGACGAGTGTGTGGCATTACAATGTAATAATCCTCCCAGAGAAAAGTTTTCAGATAGTGCTCTGGTCCTACAAAACATCTCCAAATAAAACATCAGTCACTTCAAAACAAGAGCTCAGACTATTTATCTAACGACAAGAACACACTGAGAAACAAGAAACTTTAATGAGAAGAAAAACTCTGAGTGAGTGAGAAGGAGCTAACAAGTTCCTGATCTCATGGCCAAACACAAAAAGCCAAACAGTGGAGGCGACATTTATAATTCTGTATTTTTTTCTACTTAGTGTCATTTGGTTTTTGGTGGTGGTGTGCAACAGGATTTTTTCCAACAAAAAAAAAAGTGCTGCGGCTCAAATAAAGGTTGAAGGCTGCGTTTCTCAACCAAGGGAACGGCAAAACCTAAGAGTACACAAGCACTTAATGTTATTTCATATAAAAGATATAAATATATAAAGATAAAAAAAACATTTGCAGTGTTTTCATATAGAAACTCACAAAAGACAAGCTCAAGTGTCTCATTTTCTGATGAACAGTGGGTAAAACTATTATATTTATTTATTTTTATTTTATTTTTTTGGGTGGGGGGGGTAATAGCTTGTTTCACAGGGGAGTTTATATTTTTTTCTTTGCAGTAAGATTTTTTGTATTTTTTATTTTGTATTTCATTAATGCCTAACATAAAATATATAGAAAATAAATAAATAACAGGACTTATATTTTGATATTTTTATTTAATATTTTTATATTTTTTAAAGTAAGTATCATGTATTTGTACTAATAAACTGATTTTTATGTTTTTTGACAACTTTTTGAAGAATCATTAACGCATACGAGTGAGGGGAGAAAGCCCAGGAAGTACAGAAAAGTTTGGGAACCTCAGCTTCAAACTTTGCTTTGACGTGATGTATTTGTATTTTTGGGAGACAATTTTTTCTTTTTTTAATATAATAAAAGCAGGAAAGGTTGAGGGTTGCAGCCGGGACCGACAAAAGAGACATTTTAAATTTATATTAATGCTTTCCTTTCATTTCTTTTCCTTTCTGGGCTCACCACAGCAAGTCATCCACCTCCTTCCTCTTTTATCCAGGCTTGGGACTGACACAGGCTTGTTCCCACTTCTGTCTGTTTTCTATAAAGTCATACCCAATCTTTGCTCTCCATTTTCTCTCAGTTTGCCTGTGTTGTATATATAGTTTTAGCAGTAATTGCTGGTGCGCGCCCTGCGGTTGCCTCCGGTCGTCCTCTCGCCGTGCGTCAAGTCTCTGCCGTCGTGCCTTCAGATCTCCCGGCGTGTGATTTGTTGGACGCCGCTGTCTCCTCTCTGTCCTCGGCCTCTTTCATTAGACGCACAGTGCAGGTAATGGCCTGTCGTACACAGATAATAGGCTGTCATATGGCAGTAATAACCCCAGCGCCGCAGACTGATGGCTCTGAGTGTGTGGCCGGCGCAGAAGCCTTAAATCACTCCGAGGAAGACGAACGGCGGAGGTGACATTCAAGCAACACAAATATTTTACACAGGCTCCGGCCGTAATATGTTTTATTGTTTCATGGGGAGTTTTTATGAGCGTTTATGCCACTTCAATGAATCCTGGGTTTATGATCCGACATCAGAGGAACAATGGCGGTGGGGTTTTTAGGACAGACATCTGGAGCAGACTTGTGCACAAAACATAAATCAGTCACCTTCTTCTGTTTACGGTGGCTGCTGACGTGTGGCAAGAGACCAAGAAAGACATAAATAATCTCAGAGTAAAGGATAAATGAGAAGAATATTAAAAATTGTAAGGCTAGGGTGTCTCCGCGGCTCATGTAGTAGAGCGTGTGCAACATAAACAGAGCCACACAGGTTAGATTCATGAATTTGCTTCATGTCTTTCTCCATCGCACTCCTTGCTTTCTTGTAGGGCAGCAACAAATAATCGGATTAATCAATAAATAAAAATAATCGACAACTAATTTAATAATCGAATAATCGCCAACTGGGATATTTAATAGACTCTGACACATGCCATGTTTTGGGAGAGAAGTTTTTTTTACCTAGATAGAGCAGTAAACAGTTAAAAACAATGTACAGTTTGAGTTTTTGATTAAAAATATCATATATGTATTACAGATGATATTTTATGTGTATGTGCTGCTTTGTCTGATTTAATTTTGTAAAAATTAAGTGATTTTTGGTAGCATTATCACCAATTTTTAACAAAAACTATAAAACACCTCAAGTTTTTAACCATTTTACTCGCGCTTCTCTATTCGATTATTAATCAGCGAATCAAAAAAGTAAGACAGATTAATCCATTACTAAAATAATCGTTAGTTGCAGCCCTACTTTCTTGTCTGATTATATACAGTGTATATTTAGAAAGTATAAGGTCTTGCAGTGGGGAAGCAATGCTAGGTCAATGGCCCAGAGCACAGATTCTCAACTGGTGGGTCGTGATCCAAAAGCAGGTCATGGGTTGGTTGCATATACTGTAGTTTGAGTGTTCAGGTCATTCAGAGATTAAATATTGTTTTAATTACATGCAGTGGTGAAACTGGTTTGCCATAAAGACATAAAATCATTTAGAAAGATTCCTTAAATGATCAGGAATAAAACTGGGTCCCACAGTCAGACCAGAAGGTGTTGGCTGATATTTATAATTCAGTTTTAGTTATATAGCCTGATATTACAACAGGATTTACAAAAACAACTGAGCTGAGCAGAAACCAAGGGTTGTTCTTGCTTTTTCCTATAAATATTGATAGTATAGACTTTTAGCCATACACAGATATTGCTTATAAGTTAATAGACGTTTTTTCCAGGCATTCAGAGGCTGCTCTGAGCCACAGCTTTTATAATTTATGAACTTTTTAGTTATATCAGCGGTGTCCAAACTCTTTCCAATGATGGCCAGATTTGAAGATGTGCAACAAAAGATGTCCAAGGGCTGACAGTCCCACCTGATGTTTTTAAGAACTGAACATATACAGAATGGAAAACAGAATAAATAAAATGCCCACTGTTTTATAAGTATTTTGTTTTTAAAAGCCAGATAATTTATTGTTTTCTCTGACAACACAATCTAACAGAAGTCTCAACAAAATAACATCTTTCAACATAAAAAATGCAACTGCAGTGACACTTAGAGACACATGATAGAGACCCTGCTGCATCCTCTGGACTTCCTCAACCTACCTCACCCCACTCCCTGGATGAATCCTTACAGAGCTCATCTATGATCCTGTAGATGAACTAATGAACTAACTCCTGACGCATGTTTCCTGTCCGTCCTGGGAGAGGATCTCTCCTTCAGTTGGGCTCCATAAGGTTTCTTCTTTTTTCCCACAGCTGGGTTTTTTTAGGAGTTTTTCCTTACCGAGAAGGAGGGTCTAAGGACAGGAGTGTCCTGGGTCTGTTTAGTGTAGTTATTGTTTGTGTGTTAAGTCTGATTGTGTGTTTATGTTTGATCAACTGTTTGTGAAGCCCTTTGAGGCGACTTTTGTTGTGATACTGGGCTACACAAATAAATCTGAATTGAATTGAATTGAATTTGTACCTGTAGGTAGATTTGTTTTGCAGCAACAAAAAAAAAACAAAAAAAAACAAAGGCTAGGGTCCAAACACAAGCAATCACAATAACAGACAGATAAAAAAACTAAAATAAGATAAAACATCACTTAAAACATTGTTAAACATAAATCTGTGCAAAGGAGCTGTGATTTCTTTAGAACCACAACTGAGGATGGGACAAAGCTTAAGCCCAATTCACACTGAATCCGTTGCGTGTCCCGTACGACTCCCGCAAGAAACAGACGCAATGCAAGTCCATGCGTCAGTTGCAGTACGTCTCCGTGTCCGGTGCTCCGTCAGAAATACTATACATACTAATACAGAAAGTCTATTTTTGCCAGATGCCGGATCTGTCAGGTAGAAAGTTGAACAGAGCAGAACGAGCCAGACAGGAAGTCAGACCTGGGTCCAGTGAAGAAGATCCGATAAATTTCAAAATAAATCACTCACATCGCTGTAAACATTACGTCACAACCGGTAACACGTGTTTACAAAGAGATGTGCCAAAGGGTCCCGGGGTCATTTGCAACATGAATCTGGCTTCAGTCTCACATTCATTCATTCATTCATTCATTATGGGACATTTAGATTCAACTCAACCATCTTGAATTCAGGCTGGAGAAACGGGCTACTCCAGAATCAACATCCTAGAAGCCTTTTTTTGTTTGTTGCTGGACCTATTTTCTTTCCAATTCCTGTCTTAAGTTGCCCGTTTTTACACCAGATGCCCTTCCTGACACAATCCTTTCTATTTATCTAGGCTGGAGACTTGCACAAAAAGTACTCTGACTTGTGACCCATGTGACTGGATTATTTAATTTCTCAGCCAATTGCATGGTGATTTGGCAGGGTTTTTTTTTTTTACGCCAGATGCATTTCCTGTGTCTGTGTCTTGCCCACTTCAAGCGGGATTTGAACCACTGACCCTCTGGTTGATGCGTGAACACTTAACCCACTGTCGCCATTAAGTTGAATGGCATCTGTTTGAATAACTCCTGTTTTCTTCGTCCTTTTTTGCAGATGCGCAGCACTAAAGGCGTCTCCGTGTGGCCCGTGGGGTTCGTGGGAGGCCGTGCCTATGAGCGCCCCCTGGTGTCTGGGGGTAAAGTGGTGGGCTGGTACACAGGATGGAGGCCGGACCGACCCTTTGCTACTGACATGGCAGGTACGACCCATAATTAAATTCAATACTGGTGACTTTCAGGTTTCGATTTGAAAAAGACTCTGCCTAAAAAAAGCTGTTTATTCCTGTATTTGAATAATGCATCGGTGCTGTGGGACTTTTGGGGCGTTTTGTCTGATGTTTTGCTTTATTTACCACCCCTCCTCCTGTTCCCTCATGTGGGTTGTACTTTTTATATTGGTTTGCATGAGTTATTGTTTGAAGATGCACAATTCTGAGACAGACCAGCTGGGACTTTGTGTTTATAACTATTATTATTCTCATAAAAGAAATGTGGGGGAAAAAGTACTTCCATTAATCAAATAGTTTTATGGCAAAAGACGTCATAGTTGCAAAAGTTAGTTAGACAACAGCAAGCAATTATGAGTGTTTTAACTGTGTCAGGGGCCGTTAAATTAGCAGAAAAGTCATTATAAACTGACTCAAGGCCGAGAGGAAGACCAAAGAAAAGATTTCTGGATGTAGTGTGAGAGAAGAGGACAGATTTGAAGAGAACAGGCTAAATGAGAAGAAAAATAGTCTGACTAATCTTGAATCTGATTGTTTTTTGTAGGAAGACTCTATTGATCTGAAGTGGAGCTAATAACAATAATAGAGTCATAATTTTGGAATCAATGTTTAATAAAAGATTCTTATACAGTTGTTGCGTTATCAAACTGTTTTAAATCTGATTATTTATATGAGACAGTGTGATTAAAGACGATCTCAGATGTGGAGGCTCAGTGGCACAGCCGTCAGTGCTCTCGCCTTCCAGAAAAGGAGGTTGTGGGATCGATTCTCAGGTCGGCTGACACAGAATCTGGGTCTGGAGTCTGCAGGTTCCTCCCACTGTGCAAAGCCAGGTTTGGAGAAATGGTGATGCTAAATTACCCCTAGTGAATGAATGTTTGTGTGTCTCTAAGTGTCAGCCCTGCGACTAACTGGCCCTTGTCCTGGGTGTAATGGGAATAAGCTGAGGAAATGACTGTGATGATGATGAATGTGTTAAAACAGAAATCAGTTGGTTGATTTTTGAAAAGGTCACTGTGTCCTCCTTAATAAGAATAAATTAGAAGTCTTTTTTATCTCTGTACCTGTTTGTGTGTTTCATGATTTCATTTGCAAAGGATTTTAAATAAGATCTAGTCATTCAGACTGAATTCTTCATAAATAATGATTCCCAAAGGTTTGCACTGTTTTATATGTTCATTCATTCATTCATTCATTCATTTATTCATATACTTACACTTATTCCTGTTATGGATTGCAGGAGCCATATTATAAAATTGTGATCCATATTCCAAAATTATGATGCATATTCCAGAATTAAAATCCATATTCCTAAATTGTGATCCATATTCTTAAATTGTGATCCATATTCCTAAATTGTGATGCATATTCCCGAATTAAAATCCATATTCCTAAATTGTGATCCATATTCCTAAATTGTGATGCATATTCCAGTATTGTGATCCATATTCCTAGACTGTGATCCATATTCCTAAATTGTGATGCATATTCCCGAATTAAAATCCATATTCTTAAATTGTGATCCATATTCCTAAATTGTGATGCATATTCTTAAATTGTGATCCATATTCCTAAATTGTGATCCATATTCCTAAATTGTGATGCATATTCCAGAATTAAAATCCATATTCCTAAATTGTGATCCATATTCCTAAATTGTGATCCATATTCCTAAATTGTGATGCATATTCCAGAATTAAAATCCATATTCCTAAATTGTGATCCATATTCCTAAATTGTGATCCATATTCCTAGTTTGTAATTACGTCGTTGCTGCCCTCTTGGCCAGGTCACTCTTGAAAAAGAGGTTTTTAATCTCAGTGAGCTTTTTTATCTGGTTAAATAAAGGAATAATAAATAATAAAAAAAGATTGTGATCCATATTCCTAAATTATGATGCATATTCCTAAATTGTGATCCATATTCCTAAATTGTGATGCATATTCCAGAATTGTGATCCATATTCCTAAATTATGATGCATATTCCAGAATTAAAATCCATATTCCTAAATTGTGATCCATATTCCTAAATTGTGATCCATATTCCTAAATTGTGATGCATATTCCTAAATTGTGATGCATATTCCTAAATTGTGATCCATATTCCTAAATTATGATGCATATTCCAGAATTAAAATCCATATTCCTAAACTGTGATCCATATTCCTAAATTGTGCTCCTTATTCCTAAATTGTAATTCTTATTCCTAATTTGTGATCCATATTCCAAAATTATGATCCATATTCCAGAATTAAGATCCATATTTCAAAATTATAATCCATATTCCAAAATAATCATCCATATTCCAAAATAATCATCCATATTCCTAAATTGTGATCCATATTCCTAGTTTGTAATTACGTCGTTGCTGCCCTCTTGGCCAGGTCACTCTTGAAAAAGAGGTTTTTAATCTCAGTGAGTTTTTTTACCTGGTTAAATAAAGGAATAATAAATAATAAAAAAAGATTGTGATCCATATTCCTAAATTATGATGCATATTCCAGAATTAAAATCCATATTCCTAAATTGTGATCCATATTCCTAAATTGTGATCCATATTCCTAAATTGTGATGCATAGTCCTAAATTGTGATCCATATTCATAAATTGTGATGCATATTCCTAAATTGTGATGCATATTCCTAAATTGTGATCCATATTCCTAAATTGTGATGCATATTCCAGAATTGTGATCCATATTCCTAAATTATGATGCATATTCCAGAATTAAAATCCATATTCCTAAACTGTGATCCATATTCCTAAATTGTGATCCTTATTCCTAAATTGTAATTCTTATTCCTAATTTGTGATCCATATTCCAAAATTATGATCCATATTCCAGAATTAAGATCCATAATCCAAAACAGTGTGTGTTATTCCCGTCACCTGTGAGTGGTCATAATGTTTTGCTGGATCTGTGTGTGTAAAAGCCTGTGGGCCCTGCTTCCTCATCAAACACTGGAAGAAGAAGAATTTAGTTTTTTTTATGTTTCTATGTAAAATCTGACCTTTAGGTAACAGTGAGTGTGAGTCTGAGGTCTGCCATTACTAACTCTGTCGTACAGTACTCAGTCTGTCCTGTACTGCGTGTGTAGTACTGAGTAGTGTGTAGTACTGAGTAGTGTGTAGTACTGAGAGTAGTGTGACTGGCAGCTCAGTCCCTCTCCTCGCTCTCCGCTGACAGACAGCTGCAGTGAAGTGTGTGACGCTCGCTAACCACAGAATGACAAAGGACGGTGTCGCGGCTCAGTTTTCTTCTGCACTGAGGCGGAGGACAGGCTGCGGTGTGGGCCTCGCTAATGTTAATGAACAATAATTAACAAATGAAGAGCTTCAGTGGCCGTGTTTGATTGGGTGTAATATTATAAAATAACCTTTTAGGCACAAAAAGATGAAGGAAAAGAACTGGTGTCTGCAGAACTTAATAAAAACATGACATTTACAGTATGTGTTGATGTTTTTTTCTTTTTTAAGTGGGCATATAAAATGCAGGAATTATTAAATGTAAATCATTTTAGTCTATCTTTATTAGTGCAAAGATTTTTAGATATATATTTTATTGTTGTTTGTTACAATTCTCTTCCATTTTTTTCTTTTAAACTCAAATTCAAGATAAAAATAATCAATACAATGAATAATAATGGCGATAAAACTCTGCAAAATCAACACATTTTCCAAAATCGGTAACATCCAGAGCCCAGTTTTTAACAGAGGCTGTAAACTGTGGAGTGAATTTTCTCATCTACCTAAACTCAACACATCACTAATGTCATTTAATTAGTATTATAACGTTATTTTTATAGCTAATCGTCTCATTTTTTCAGATAATGACGTCAAATTTGAAATGTGACAAGTCAACAAGGTTTTCTACTGAGACAAAGTGCCTCAGCTACCTACTGCAGCGTTCTTCATCTTCAATTGCACAAAAAAATTAGGCAAGGATAAAAAAAAGTAAATTTTTTGTGTATAACTTCTTAGCAAACATACTTACAGTGAATTTAACAACTGTGGGCAAAACTAGAGTGGGTTTGTCCTTAGGTTTCAATAACATTAATCATTTTAATTTGGGGACATCAGAATCCAAGACTTTTCACCAAAATGACCCGGAATGATAAGTGGTTAAAAATTTAGTTTAGAGAGTTTTAGTTTTTTTGTTTTGTTTTCTATTTATGAAGCTCGTTTACTGCACTAACTGTAATTTTATTTGTATGTAACTCATGGTGGAGGCTTTGGGGTTTTTTTTTGCCTCTCCCTCACTTATGCTGCTCCTTTTTTATAAACATTCTGTAAATTTACATGGTAATTTTTATTATGTGCAAAATAAATAACATAATAACATAATCATAAAAAGTCTGCCTTCAAAATAAATATTAAATAAACTCTTACATTTATTTATTGCAAATGAAAATAAAAATACAACAGAAAATTTCATGATTATCCTGCTTTTGGCATTTTTGTAATTCTTTGTTTTGTTTTTGTTTTAGGTATTTTTGATTGTGTATGTTTTTTCATCTCTAGGGGCATTTTTTGATTTTATCATTAAAGTTTTTTCATATTTGCCGCTTTGCATTTTGGGTCCTTTGCCCCCGAGTAATATATCCTTTGACAAACAGGGAATAAATGGAAGAAGATGAATGAATGAATGAATGAATGTATAGTAAGCAGCATATACCATTTGTTTGCAGTTTATTGTTAAAAAACAAAAGGACAATACATGTTATCTGCAGAAGCTTATGTACAGCGCAATTACCGTATATTATGAATAAATAGTGCAGCCGTATTATCTCAGGAAACACGTATGTTCACTAATCGCATGTACACAGCATCTGCTTTAATTAAACCCCAATAATCCTTGTTTTTTTTTCTCTCTAACCCTGCTCCGAGACAAAATCACGCCTCATTTCACCTCAGCTGCACGTTTACTCCACAATCTGTAATTACTCTGCCCGTGTACCATTGTATTACCGAGCATTTCTCCTCTAATTCATGCAAAAGGAAGGACAATAGCTCCACGAAGGGAACATCCCAAAACTTATTCCCTCTCAGTTAATATTCATGGGATTCACAATGGAGCGTGTCCCATTAGCATTGTGCAGGGCAGCGTTATGTATTGTTTAGCGCGCCACAAAAGCCAACACATTAATGCATTGTCTGGACGCGCTGGAGCCGGGACAATGAGACCAGAGACTCACGAATGTTACGCTAAAGCTGCACACCTGCTATAGAGATGGAAAAATGGGATGCTAACACGCTAACAGGGCTGATGGGAGAGCAGCGCTAACAGAAGTAGCATTGTGCTCGTTGAAAAGCGTGTGCAAGGACAAGCGCTGTGGCCTTGGGTTTCAAAAATATTCTGTATGTACTTGGAAATACATAATGAGAATGGATTTTACTTTGTCATTGGCTGGAAATTATGCCTCTGCAAACGTAAATAGGACATGTACAGAGGAGCGAGAGCGAATATTTGGGTAGAAGGAGGCCTAGAGGAAGACCAGAGAAGAAATGTAGTGAAAGAGAACGTGAGAATGCAGAGGATAAGGATTCACTGTGGAGGCCTCTGGAGGGATCAGCTGAAAGAAAAAAGAAGATATCATTTATTGTGTGTGTTTGTTGTTTATTATTAGGAGTCCCATTAACTGTGCTTTGGTTCATACACTATACATATAACATTATACTGACCAGGCACGTGCAGAGGGGGGGGCGGAGGGGGCTTGAGCACCTGCCCCTGCACGTGCCTGATACTGAATATTTATCAAAGACAGCTAACAACAACTTAAACATGACTGAACTCAGAAAACATAACTCAGATCCTCAGTGTGATGTAGTGATGGGAAATTCGGCTCATTTTACTGAAGCTGGATCATTTGGTTTAGCTTCACCAGGCAGCTTTACATTTTACATACAATACTTTTTATATTTTAGCCAAATTCAACACAGTTTTGACAAATGAGTTGTATTGTGTACTCATATGTAACTCAAATACATGGATTGTGTTGAAGAACTCAAACGTTTGATGCTTTGAAACCACTAAATGAAATGACTTGCTTACAGAGCCACTCTACTACACAAAAAACACCTATAATTTAGCATAAAAATAAAAAAAGACTGGCTTTATTTAGTAGTAAAAAGTAAAAACAACAGCAACAGCTAACCCAAACAACTGTATCATAAATATATAACCTAAAAAAAAACTGAATTATATTGCAGTGTGCATTGTGCAAGCTTCAGTCATCTCTCTCTGAACTAACCATCAACTATCTAACTGTAAATTTTTACCTTTTTTTTTTTTTTTAGGGCAGATTGGCGTTGAGGAAGGGAGCTGATCTGGTTTCTTCTCTAATATTATCTGCCCAGTTTTTGGAAAAAAACAAACAAAAAAAACAAACGGCTCATGGATGGGAGCCGGCTCTCACCGTTCACTTTAAAGTAGCGGCTCTTTGTAGCGGCTCTTTACCGACGCACCGCGACTGTGATACACTGTGGGTTTTTACACAGAACAAAAGTCAGGGTCCAGACCAAGAAGTGCACTTTTGGTTCTTTTATTTCATTTTTTGGCAGGCAAACAGCAAGAAAATTTGACAAAGGCCTACTCGCTGCCGCTCCTGACATGATGGTCTGGTAAAAAACCATAGGCCAACCCAGGTGCATGCTGGTCCACCCAGGTGCATGCTGGTCCTTATCCCCTAGGTGCCCATGGCCTAACCCAGTAGAAAAGAAATATTACTAAAGTGCTAAATCCTAAACAATGAACTATAAACTGAACAAATTACTGTAAAAAGTAAATATAGGAAAACATTCTAAACAACAGAAAAAACAAAAATAGTAATTAAAAATAAGCAAATAATACTAATAAACAAAAAAAAATAGACAAATAGCTCCTACAGATATGTGACAGATGACAAGTATCGATAAAATACATTTAAATAAAATTACAGTTCATACAAAAAGAATGTTAAAATGTATTTCATATGATTACATTTCATGATAAATGGATCAGGAAGGGCATCTGGCATAAAATCTATGTCAGATTAATATGCAAATGCCTGCATGCTGCGAGGCCGATGATTTCCTGTGATGGGTAAAGCCGGAAGGAAAGAAGAAGACAGTGATATTAGCACAAAATGAGCGATCATTGCTCTGATAGCGTCTCATATTCCAGCTCCGTGTTTTCACAGTGAGTAGTGAATATTAATAAGTTATTACATTTCAATCCATTGTAATGTGAGTCATTCAACAATATCAATGTTCACTACTCACTGTGAAAACACTGAGCTGGAATACGAGACGCTAGCAGACCTGTTTCCTCATTTTGTGCTAATATTACAGTCTTCTACTTACATTGCAGCAGTCAGTTACATTGATTTGGCATCCGTTTTTATCTAGGCTTGGGACCGGCACAAAGAGTACTCTGGGTTATGACCCTCTGTGGCTGGATTGTGCTAATTTTACTGCAGTTTGTCAAATAAAAGATTTGTTTTACATTTTCAGCACCATGGACAGTTCCCATATGTTCAGGCTCAAGCAGAACTAAACCAGGTCTAAACCAGGACTAAACCAGGACTAAGACAGCTCTAAACCAGGACTAAACCAGGACTAAGACCGGTCTAAACCAGGTCTAAATCAAGACTAATACAGGTCTAAATCAGGTCTAAATCAAGACTAAGACCAATCTAAACCAGGTCTAAACCAGGGCTAAGACAGCTCTAAACCAGGACTAAACCAGAACTAAGACAGGTCTAAACCAGGTCTAAATCAAGACTAAGACCGGTCTAAATCAGGTCTAAATCAGTTCTAAACCAGGACTAAGACAGGTCTAAGCCAGGTCTAAATCAAGACTAAGACCAATGTAAACCAGGTCTAAACCAGGACTAAGACCAGTCTAAAAAAGGTCTAAATCAGGATTAAGACCAGTCTAAACCAGGTCTAAACTAGGACTAAGACAGGTCTAAACCAGGACTAAGACAGCTCTAAACCAGGTCTAAACCAGGACCAAGATCAGTCTAAACCAGGGCTAAGACAGATCTAAACCAGGACCGAACCAGAACTAAGCCAGGTATAAAGCAGGACTTTACCAGGACTAAACTAAGACTAATCTAGGATTAAACAGGACTAGAGTAGGATTAATTTAGGACTTAACAAGGAGTACACCAAACCAGGACTAAATCAGGACTAAACCAGGACTTAACTGTACTGAAATCAGGACTACACTCAAACTCAAGATTTCAACTGCAATTAAGCTCCTGCGTACCACCAGCAGTACCCGTACCACAGTTTGAGAACCACAGTGATATGTTTTGGTAGAAATAAGTCGCCTGTGTATTCTGCCATATGACTTGTTTACGAGTCTGTGATGGACAGGTTTGTGTGTGGAACGCAGAGAGGACTTGTCCCAAAGTCACCCCCTGGGTTTGACTGACAGGTGACCAGCGCCGGACGACAACATCCTCTCCGCACCGGGACGCGCCGGCAGCCCGACACAGCCGAGGGCGCGGCTAATGACCCGCAGGAGCTCCCAAATAAAGCGGGATGTGACGGGAGCTCTGGGCCGTAAACAAACAACACTAACGAAGGTTGAGCCGCGCAGAGGTCGAGGCGGAGGACTGGGACTGAGACGAGTTTGGAAGTTGTTGTGGAAAAATCTCAAGTCCAGTCACAGAGTCAAGTGTTTGCTGCTACACACTGCTGTTTACCGGTGTAGCCGAAGATTTTGGACACGGTTTGGAAAAATATTATGACCACCCCGCCTCCTAATGTGCAGCCCTATAATTCAGTTCAATTCAGTTTTATTTTTATAGCACAATATCACAACAGCCTCAAAAAGCAAAATTTTGTTCGTCTATGTCTTAAAATTTGTCAAAGCATTATATTAACATTGCAAAAACGTCGATAACAAAATATAAGAAATGTTATTGAAATGCGATGAAATGATTTTTTTATTTCATACAGCGCAAGAGTTCTTTCATCTGTAATAGACTTTTGAAATAAAACCCTTGAAAATTCATACAGATTATTGTTCTGTTGTGTTAAAGCTGCACGATACGGAGGAAACATGCGATATTCGATAACTATGTTGAAAATTGCGATAACGATATTATTGCGATATTTGAAAATAGAGCCTACTTTTCGAACATAGTAAGTTAAATTCATTACATTTCACAAAAATGTAAGTTCCTGTATTTACAAGTCAAAACTGCGACAAAACCAGGTCTAAACCAGGGCTAAGACCGATCTAAACCAGGTCTAAACCAGGACTAAGACAGGTCTAAACCAGAAAAACTTAACACAGACTAAACCAGGAATGAAACAAGGCTAAGCTGTGACTAAATTAATTAAATTACCACTAAAACTGGACTTTTTAAACATTTTTATTTAGTCACAACACATGTTCTTTTAAGGCTCTGGTGGAAAATGATTCTTCAGTGTAAATCTCTGTCAGATGGAAGACCACAGCGTTATTGCGATATATTTAGATTCTTGCGATACAGATATTGCGTTTGCTGATATTGCGATAACGATAATTTTGCGATATATTAGTGCAGCCCTATTAAGTGGCATTAAAAAGTTTTAAAAACATCTTACATTACACAAGATAAAACCTGGGGCTACCCTGTTGCACAACCAAATATAAACAATAACTAAACTAAACAGTTCCAGGTCATCCCCTGTCCTTAGAACCTCCTTCTCATTTAAGCTGGGGACATGATTTTCTCAGTCGTTACAGATTCTGAAAAGACTCGGAGCTCACACTAACGACTGGTTTCAGCAGATTTAGCCTCACACACTACACGATCTGCTGAGGCCGCGACTGACGCCAACCAAACGCAGCAAACTCAGAACTAAATGGTAAACAAACATGGAGCTACCTGGGTCGCTGTTGCTGTTGTGTGCGCAGCTCTCTGTTTGGAAAAAAGGAAAAAGGAAAAACGTCCAGTTTCGCTTGGGTAGGGCACAACTTTCTTCGGTTGTTTATGTTTTCTTCTTCTTCTTCAAATTTCCGCTTATATTTTCCTGCCGCTTCCTGTTGCTTTGTCTTCGTTCTCTGACGCTATTTCCTGTGTCCCATCAGCTGTTTTTTCATCGGCCGCTGGACTCCATGAATTCCCAGTTGGATGTAAACAGCCCACACTACAGCAGTGTTGCTCACGACTGACGTCAGGCCGGGTTTTTGCGCCGATTCGAGTCTTTGAACATCACACACTAACGGATTTCAGGGCCGACTGCTGATTACGATTCCCTGCAGCTAGTGTTGACCGCTACAGACTCGGCGCAACTGTGAATCGTTATAAAATCTAGGCAAAAAAATCATGTAGTGTGTCCCCAACTTAAGGAAAAACTCCTAAAAAATACAGCTGTGGGGGAAAAGAAGAAACCATATGGAGACCATACTGAAGGAGACGGACAGGCTGTAAAAGTGTCTAGAACTGTTAAATAAACTCCTTTAGTTCATCTCTAGGATCACTAGTTCAGGTCTGTAAGGATGCAGCAGGTCTTCAAACTGGCCCCTGTCAAACTCACTCAAATCCTTTCACTTTTTTAACCGTTTTTCCTGCTTCCAACGCATCAACTTTACCCTAAAACCAAGGCGTGCCTCATGAAGCCACAACACATTATGTAAGATAAACACTGAACATTAAACATAATCATGCACATAAAAGCCCACAAGAACCATTTTCCCCCAAATTGAACATTCAACAAGCAACTAAACCGGAATTTAGCAAAAACACATAACATTTACATAATTATGTGAAATAGATATTCTGTGTGAACATATTTGTACTAAAACCTCTGTACTTTTGCCCCGCTTCACTTTATCTGCATTACATTTGGCTCAGATGCTTTTTAGGCTTTAGGCTATGATTAACACTCTATAACATTAACATTTTATTTGGCAGCAAGGTTGTTTTTTTATTGTCTGTATTCTGTTTATTTACTCTGATCCTGTGACATCGATATTTGTGATTATAGCTCAGTAGACATCTCACAAATGTTACCTTTTTATTAGCTATTAAGATTATTCATGCAGACTAAGGAGTAGCAGAGATATATCATTTTATTTTTGAACATGTCATGTTTTCGAGCAGCGGCCTAAGAAAAGGATCCAGGGTCCAAAATATTCACTTGCTGCCTAAAATATGAAGTAATGATGTGTCATTCTCTTTGCCTGTCAGTGGTCATAATGTTCTGGCTGATCGGTGTATATCTGGATGAAGAGAGTGAAAAATGCAGTGTTAGTGGAAGTAAATCTTTTTTCATTACCTCCACAAAGCCGGCATTATTTTGTTGATTATTTTTGAAAGTAATGGTCAGATTTTGTTTACATTTTCAAAAACAAACTTGCAAGATAGGGACAGAGATACAAACTCCAACCACCAGAGGTACAGTAAAGGAATAAATGATTTAGCTGCTTCTTTACCACTGTGCTAGATAAAAGCTTTGTGGTTAAATGGATAGAGCATTTTGGGCGGCAGAAGTCGGCAGAGAGGTTCGCCCACTAACCAAAAGGTTGGAGGTTAGATTCCTGCTACCTGGAATTGCATACTGTCATTGTGTCCTTGGGCAAGACACTCCACTCACCAAAAAATGATGTATAAGTATGCATTATTATTATTTAGTCCTGAACTAGAAGATTTCCAGTTCAAGTCCAGGTTTTGGCCATTATATCTTTACCATTGTGAGATAGGGTCAGTTACTTGCTCTATAGTCATAAACTGCATAGACATATTTATATTTGGAGACACTTTTTCCCAGTTACAGTCTGGTGGTTATATTTTGCAGCTTAGTCACTGCTCCTCTCTGCTTATTACATCCTGGCTCTAAAGTCTGTGCATTTTTCAGAGTCTGTGAATCTGAGGGAGGTCCTTAGAGACGGACTCAGGAACAAACAGAGGAAATATAAAACAGACCAAAATAAGACTTGGCAGCCGTCTGCGTGAACCTCAGAGTCTCACGTGGCCCACAGGCTGCAGGCTCAGGTTTCACTATAACCAGAAACCTGGATCAATATGGCGTCTGTGCAGAAGTCTCAGTACAGTCCTCAGTCTCTCTCATCTCTAACTGCTATAGTTTCACTAAAAACCTGTTCACTTCTAGCTCTGCCTCCCATAACAGATTATTCTTATTCTAATCTGTTGTGCTAAATGTCATAATTTACAGGCAAAGCTCATTTGTATCCTGTCTAAATAGCACAAACTATTTCAGTAATTAAGTGTTGGTAATCAGATTAGACAGATACTTTATTGATCCTGAAGGAAATTCAGGCAATAATATAATATAATAATGTGTGGCTTGTGTGTGTCTGTGTGAGGTTGGTGTGTGTCTGTGTGAGGCTGGTGTGTGTCTGTGTGAGGTTGGTGTGTGTCTGTGTGAGGCTGGTGTGTGTCTGTGTGAGGTTGGTGTGTGTCTGTGTGAGGCCGGTGTGTGTCTGTGTGATGCCGGTGTGTGTCTGTGTGAGGTTGGTGTGTGTCTGTGTGAGGCTGGTGTGTGTCTGTGTGAGGTTGGTGTGTGTCTGTGTGAGGCCGGTGTGTGTCTGTGTGATGCCGGTGTGTGTCTGTGTGAGGCTGGTGTGTGTCTGTGTGATGCCGGTGTGTATCTGTGTGATGCCGGTGTGTATCTGTGTGAGGCTGGTGTGTGTCTGTGTGAGGCTGGTGTGTGTCTGTGTGATGCCGGTGTGTGTCTGTGTGAGGTTGGTGTGTCTGTGTGAGGCTGGTGTATGTCTGTGTGAGGCTGGTGTGTCTGTGTGAGACTGGTGTGTCTGTGTGAGGCTGGTGTGTGTCTGTGTGAGGCTGGTGTGCATCTGTGTGAGACTGGTGTGTGTCTGTGTGATGCCGGTGTGTGTCTGTGTGAGGCTGGTGTGTCTGTGTGAGGCTGGTGTATGTCTGTGTGAGGCTGGTGTGTGTCTGTGTGATGCCGGTGTGTGTCTGTGTGAGGCCGGTGTGTGTCTGTGTGAGGCTGGTGTGTGTCTGTGTGAGGCTGGTGTATGTCTGTGTGAGGCTGGTGTGTGTCTGTGTGATGCCGGTGTGTGTCTGTGTGAGGCTGGTGTGTGTCTGTGTGAGGCTGGTGTGTGTCTGTGTGAGGCTGGTGTATGTCTGTGTGAGGCTGGTGTGTGTCTGTGTGATGCCGGTGTGTGTCTGTGTGAGGCTGGTGTGTGTCTGTGTGAGGCTGGTGTGTGTCTGTGTGAAGCTGGTGTGTGTCAGTGTGAGGTTGTGTGTGTCTGTGTGAGGCTGGTGTGTGTCTGTGTGAGGCTGGTGTGTGTCTGTGTGAGGCCGGTGTGTGTCTGTGTGAGGTTGGTGTGTGTCTGTGTGAGGTTGGTGTGTGTCTGTGTGAGGCAGGTGTGTGTCTGTGTGAGGCTGGTGTGTGTCTGTGTGAGGCTGGTGTGTGTCTGTGTGAGGCTGGTGTGTGTCTGTGTAAGGTTGGTGTGTGTCTGTGTGAGGCTGGCTTCATAAGTACAACTTATGATGAAAAATATAACTAATTAGCAATCAAATAAGCTCAAAATAATCATGTCACAATGAACAAAACCAATATTACCACAATCATAAGACAATAAAGAAATACTAAATTAAGATCAAATGAAAATAATCACTGATAATAATACAACCTGATACCAAAGAGTAAAAAAGTACATTAGTAATGAATAAGTGCTAAATGTGTATTTTGTTCGTGAGAGTGAATGGTTGTCTGTCTGAAAGTGTTAACCCTGAGACTCACTGGGCATCGTCCATGGACCGCCTCAAACTCACAGAAGGCCTCCCTCTGAATTATTAAGTGTTGGGACATTAAATAATGAACTAATAGCTGCCATCTTGTTATTTCAGAGTAATTGAATGAAATGTATTGTTGTAGCCGCTGTCATTGTGGCGTCTAACAGATCTTTTTGTGATGTTTTGGTGAAAGATTCCAGAGAACAGAGAACTCCAGACAAAAACCACTGCGCCCAACCAGACTGCTTTTACATTTTAACTCCCTGTAGCAACAAATAACGTAATAAATGGCCAATAATGTAATAATTTTGGCAATTTTAAATCATCATAAAGCCATAAACATAATAACTTGCCAGTACTGCATTAAAGTTATCATATTATTGGCCAAGCATTAAAAAAAGTAAATGAAAATATAAGAACTGCAGCCTACAATGTAATAATACATCAGTAGGACTGCATTTCTTGGGAATAAGATGTTTTCTTTTGGTTTTTATTTATTGCAGTTTTGTGCAGTTTGCTCATCAGAAATAGGTTTAGTGGATGGCACAGTTAATTATGATTATAAAAGCCAGTTTGAGAAGTTTTTTTGTACAAAATGTTCTCTTTAGAATTTGCTTAGATATGTCTGCGAAGTCATCCAAGCTTTTCTAAATCACAACAAAAAAGAAAATTAAAAAGTAAATCAGCTTGGTTTTTAGACTCAGAGTCTCTGTTGGATGTTGCATTGAACATTTAAAATTGCCAAAATGATTACAGGTATTACATTATTGACCATTATTACTTTGTTGTTACACTCAATACAATATTAAATAAGGAACACAGTTTTGGCCAATCAGAAATGTGTATCAAGAGAGAAGTGTGAGCAGGGAAATAGCACTGAACTGAATTATTAAACCTCGGCACAACAAATACATCTCAATACATGACCAGAACTATCAGCTGTGTGCGTTTCGGTCTCAGCAGCGTTAGGTGGACAGTCTCCTCTCGTCCCACAGTCTGCTGCAGGACACAGATGATATCAGCTAATTGCTTGGTATCTGCGCGCTCCACCTGAGCTGCTTTTATCTCCGTGATTAGCCGCCTCTCTGTATCTCTGCAGCGCTAACGCACCCACAGCGCTGTGACCTTAGCTTCTTCACCGCAGACTCTGTTTGTTGCTCGTGGATATGAAAACAGTCTATTTCCGTTCATCTTTCGGTTTGGGTTAAAGGCGGGTTTTTGATGTTCAGGTTATTATCGCGGTGAGACAAAGACTTGAGTCATGAGACAGAAAGGCAGCTGCTGTTCTGCTCTTAGATGATTAATGACCTTTAAGTTTCATCTGCAGGAGCACAGACGGAATCAAATTGCAGTCCAATGGGAAACGGTGAATTTTGATGTTTCAGACTGGGGCTCGTCTGTCAGCTCTCTGTCCTCCTCGTGTTACTGTGGTTCTCTCTGTATGACGATGTATGACGATCTCTGCATAGCATTATCTTCTTGGCTTCGAGTAACTTTTTTGTGCATAGGGCAGGGCCACAAAAAGTTTTCAGTTTCTGCAGAGTCTTCCCACCATCGACAGGAGCCCCCCCTGCAACCTTGGGTCTGATAACTTTGTAGCAAGCTCATTATTTGTGCCATATTTCGAATGCACCTAAGAGTAGAGTGACCTTAGAGTGAAAGAAGAAAAATATCACATAAAATCAAAGTATTATTATTACTAATGTTGAAGCGTTATTAACCTTAGCAGTAGTACATCAAAATATAAGTTTAATGGTAATACGCAAAGCTGTATGTAGAAATATTCAATACCGACTTCCTCCCACAGTGCAGAGACGGGCATGTGTTCGGACAACTGGTGACTCTTAATACCGATACCGATACCGATACCATGTCCAAGTACTCGTATTCATAAAAGTGGGCCGATACCAACAACCGATACCACTTTACAGCACTGTCATGTGACATTCCCCTCTCAACTGAGCAGTGAGAGACGTGTAAAGGTTTCAAAGTGTATTTTTATTTTTATATTTTTTTTTTTTTATTTAACCTTTATTTAACCAGGACTTGGCTGCTATGAGATTCAGAATCTCTAGCAGCCAATCCACAGAAACAGATACATACATACATACATACATACATACATACATGCATACATACATACATATTAACAGTACTTTACATTTTCATAATAAACAAGTACAGTATGTTAAAACATCTCAAGAAAAGCAAGCACATGTGTTTATTACCAAATTTTTATGGAAGCTTTAAATTCATTTATGTATAAAGGATAAAAGCAAAGCTGAGTCTACATTCTGCTCAACCAGACTTATCCCAAATCATAGGTGAGTCCTAAAACTTAAGCAGTTGTCCTTTTGTTGTCCTAGTTGTCCTGAAAATGATACCAGCGCAGGAGTCTGAAGCAGTTGTTGTCTGATAAACATAAGGAGTACTGTTGCTAATTGTGTTAGCCGCTGTATGTCTTGGCGAATCTCCGCTGGTTATGCACAGATGCTCCATCTGTTTTTAAAATTTTAGCGACTGAATAGAGGAGAATCTAAGCTTTAAAATGAGGTATAACATGTCCATATTGAGCAAAGTTTAGCCAGTGGTTAGTTGTGTTCAAACCACTCTGTTGTAAAAAGTAACTTAGCATCGCAGAGCAGTATGGGATAAATGAGATAAAGCTGTATAAACTATAAAATAACCCCTATATAAGTACTCGTATCGGTACTCGGTATCGGTGAGTACTCAAATGGAAGTACTCGTACTCGTATCACGTTTGAAAAAAAGTGATATCGGTGCATCCCTACTCTTAACTGGGCCCAGTGAATGAATGTATGCGATAATAACCACGTAAACAGAGAGCTGCAGGTAAAAAGCCAGTGTTTGCTTCTGAACCACAATCTCCTGTTCATTTGGAGATTATTTGGAGATTTAACCACAGTTGAAGCACAAAGGTCACAGAAATATACACTACGTATATAAATACTTTCTTTTTACTCATGTCCGGTCTTGTTTATGACCCATGTCCTCAGTTAAGTTGTTTTCAGCGATGTGCTCTGTTCAACTTTATGTATGACGGCTGCAGCATCCGACAAAAATCGTACTTGATGCATTTTTCTGTCGGAGCGCCGGACACGGAGACGCACCAGGGTCCAGGGTGTGCCCCCAGTTTGTGTCTTGAATGGGCTGCACTTTCATTAACGTTCCTTTAAATCAGTTTTTAAGTATTTATTTGACAGACCTGCTATAGTGACTCGAAATCATGGAAGTAGCAAACTGTGGACGGCTTTTAAAGTGTTGAAAAATACTGTATGCGGGTTGGCAGAGCTATTTTTGCAGGCAGGATTATGTGAATGATGGGCTGTTTCTTCATAGTTTGAATGATAAATCTTAAATCAGCTCGTCTCTGTCTGTGACACTGAGGAGCGCTGCTTTCAGCACAGCGGCACTAATTACGCTCTTTTCATACATTGTTCCACGAGTCTTGGCTGGTTTTTAAGTTGCTGTTGGGCTGATTTTAACTTTCAGACTTGGCAACCCTGCATGTCACTCCAGGAAGTGAGCCATGGAGTCAGGAATCCTGCACTTGTTCTTGGACTTAAAGGTCTCCTATTATATTTACCAGGAGTAGTATTTTGTTTGCGTAATCCTGTATGCTGAGGCGCTGCCCTTCTCAAGAGCTGAAAACGATCGGTCTCATACACCACGCACCCTCGCCGTAGTCGTTCTGATCATTTCTGCCTTAAACCTCCGTCACTACAAAGCAGTCAGCTCATTTATCTATGTGTTAGCATTCATGTTGCTAATAGCTGTGCTAATTATACTCTGATAATGCCTCACCGTTGCCAGCAGGGGGCGACAGACACCTATGTCAATGCTTCCCAAAATCAGACATTTTTTCATATGTTTACTATTAATTTAAGTTATAAAGCCTGAAATAATAATGCCAGGTTGTAAAAAAAACTATTTCAAAAAGCCTGAAAAAAGCATAATGTGGTCATTTAAAAATACTGGCAACTTGGAGCATGTGTAGGGTTTTTTGCTGACATCTAGTGGCTGAAGTCCAGACTGCAGTTCCACACATTACAGACTTCCAGCAGGTGAACAGCTACAGTGGCCGAAATATTTCTGATGGTGAAAAATCTGAAATCATGAATAAACTTTACCAGTCCATCCCCCTTTTGGGGTTGAACCGAGACCAAGACCAGTTCAAGACCAGAGTGAACCGAGACCAAGACCAGTCCAAGACCAGAGTGAGCCGAGACCAAGACCAGTCCAAAACCAGAGTGAGCCGAGACCAAGACCAGTCCAAGACCAGAGTGAGCCGAGACCAAGACAAGGCCAAGACCAGAGTGAACCGAGACCAAGACCAGTCCAAAACCAGAGTGAGCCGAGACCAAGACCAGTCCAAAACCAGAGTGAACCGAGACCAAGACCAGTCTGAGACCAGAGTGAACCGAGACCAAGACCAGTCTGAGACCAGAGTGAACCGAGACCAAGACCAGTCCAAAACCAGAGTGAACCGAGACCAAGACCAGTCTGAGACCAGAGTGAACCGAGACCAAGACCAGTCCAAAACCAGAGTGAACCGAGACCAAGACCAGTCTGAGACCAGAGTGAACCGAGACCAAGACCAGTCCGAGACCAGAGTGAACCGAGACCAAGACAAGGCCAAGACCAGAGTGAACTGAGACCAAGACCAGTCCAAGACCAGAGTGAACCGAGACCAAGACCAGTCTGAGACCAGAGTGAACCGAGACCAAGACCAGTCCGAGACCAGAGTGAACCGAGACCAAGACCAGTCCAAAACCAGAGTGAACCGAGACCAAGACCAGTCTGAGACCAGAGTGAACCGAGACCAAGACCAGTCCGAGACCAGAGTGAACCGAGACCAAGACAAGGCCAAGACCAGAGTGAGCCGAGACCAAGACAAGGCCAAGACCAGAGTGAGCCGAGACCAAGACAAGGCCAAGACCAGAGTGAGCCGAGACCAAGACCAGTCCAAGACCAGAGTGAACCGAGACCAAGACAAGGCCAAGACCAGAGTGAGCCGAGACCAAGACAAGGCCAAGACCAGAGTGAGCCGAGACCAAGACCAGTCCAAGACCAGAGTGAGCCGAGACCAAGACCAGTCCAAGACCAGAGTGAACCGAGACCAAGACCAGTCCAAGACCAGAGTGAGCCGAGACCAAGACCAGTCCAAGACCAGAGTGAGCCGAGACCAAGACCAGTCCAAGACCAGAGTGAGCCGAGACCAAGACCAGTCCAAGACCAGAGTGAGCCGAGACCAAGACCAGTCCAAGACCAGAGTGAGCCGAGACCAAGACCAGTCCAAGACCAGAGTGAGCCGAGACCAAGACCAGTCCAAGACCAGAGTGAACCGAGACCAAGACCAGTCCAAGACCAGAGTGAACCGAGACCAAGACCAGTCCAAGACCAGAGTGAACCGAGACCAAGACAAGGCCAAGACCAGAGTGAGCCGAGACCAAGACCAGTCCGAGACTTTTAAGACCTGAGACCAAGTCGAGACTGAGTCAAGACCAAACTCTGTGAACCAACACAAAAATTAAGGAGAAAAGTTTTTAAAAAAAATGTTTGATTAAATTATTTTAATGATCAAATGAAACAGACTTCACAAACAAACACAGATCATGTTCCTGGTTCTGATGTTGAAAACTAATTACTTTTCTTATGTTTGGTAACAAAAACCTCAGAGACCGCCACATCCGAGACTGAGACTGAACTGCAGCTGAGACTGAGACGAGACCAAGACCAAGACCAAGACCAAGACTGAACTTAAACCAGACCAGGCTTAAAGACACAGAACCACAGAGACATGAGACAGAACCCACACTGAAGGAACAGAGAGACAATGTCAGGACAATGTCAGACTTTTACAGCTCTATAATAAAATATAAAGGCGGGATGAAGATTTAACAGATGGTTTCTACTGTGAGTTTTGAAATAATTAAGGTGTGCCTCCTTAAATAATTTGGTAACACTTTAGGAAACTCAACAGTATAAAGCGTTATGTGCTATAACATGTTTAGTCCTGGTTTAGTCCTGGTTTAGTCATAGTTAAGATCTGGTTTAGTCCTGGTGTAGACCTGGTTTAGTCCATGCTTAGTCATGGCTTAGTTCTGGTTTGCTTTTTTCCTGGATTAGTCCCAGCTTACTTCTGGTTTAGTCCCTGTTTAGTCCTGGATTTTGTCCTGGTTTTGTACTGACCTAAGACCTGTTTCTTCCTGGCTTACTCATGGTTTAGACCTGGTTTTGTCCTGGTTTAGTCCTGGTTTAGTCTTGGTGTAGACCTGGATTATGTCCTGGTTTAGTCCTGCCACGTGCCTGGTTTAGTCTGTGCTTACTCCTGGCCTAGATTTTTAAGTCTTTACTCAGTCCTGGATAAGACCTTGTTTTGTCCTGGCTTAGTCCTGGTTTAGTCCTGGTTTAGACCTGCTTTAGTCTTGGTTTAGTCCTGGTTTAGACCTGCTTTAGTCCTGGTTTAGTCCTGGTTTAGTCCTGGTTTAGTCCTGGTTTAGTCCTGGTTTAGACCTGGTTTAGACCTGCTTTACTCCTGGTTTAGTCCTGGTTTAGACCTGGTTTAGTCCTGGTTTAGTCCTGGTTTAGACCTGGATTATGTCCTGGTTTAGTCTGTGCTTACTCCTGGCCTAGTTTTTTAAGTCTTTACTCAGTCCTGGATAAGACCTTGTTTTGTCCTGGCTTAGTCTTGGTTTTGACCTGCTTTAGTCCTGGTTTAGTCCTGGTTTAGACCTGCTTTAGTCCTGGTTTAGACCTGCTTTAGTCCTGGTTTAGTCCTGGTTTAGACCTGCTTTAGTTCTGCTTTAGTCCTGGTTTAGTCCTGGTTTAGTCCTACTTTAGTCCTGGTTTAGTCCTGGTTTAGACCTGCTTTAGTCCTGGTTTAGTCCTGGTTTAGACCTGCTTTAGTCCTGGTTTAGACCTGCTTTAGTCCTGGTTTAGTCCTGGTTTAGACCTGCTTTAGTCCTGCTTTAGTTCTGCTTTAGTCCTGGTTTAGTCCTGGTTTAGTCCTACTTTAGTCCTGGTTTAGTCCTGGTTTAGACCTGCTTTAGTCCTGGTTTAGTCCTGGTTTAGACCTGCTTTAGTCCTGGTTTAGACCTGCTTTAGTCCTGGTTTAGTCCTGGTTTAGACCTGCTTTAGTCCTGCTTTAGTCCTGGTTTAGACCTGGTTTAGTCCTGGTTTAGTCCTGGTTTAGTCCTGGTTTAGACCTGCTTTAGTCCTGGTTTAGACCTGCTTTAGTCCTGGTTTAGTCCTGGTTTAGACCTGCTTTAGTCTTAGTTTAGTCCTGGTTTAGTCCTGGTTTAGACCTGCTTTAGTCCTGGTTTAGTCCTGGTTTAGACCTGCTTTAGTCCTTGTTTAGTCCTGGTTTAGTCCTGGTTTAGTCCTGGTTTAGACCTGCTTTAGTCCTGGTTTAGTCCTGGTTTAGACCTGCTTTAGTCCTGGTTTAGTCCTGGTTTAGTCCTGGTTTAGTCCTTGCTTAGATCTGATGTAATCCCTGTTTTGTCCCTATTTAGTAAAGATCTTTCTGTGTTAATCAGTTTATTATCCTTTAGCTTTTAGTTTAGATTTGTGTTGGACTTAGTCTTATTGTAGTTAAACTTGTAAAACTTGTAAAGCCAAATCTTTTCTGAGGTGGAACTTGTGATGCGTCTGAGAATCTCTGGTCCAGATTTTCACCCTGCCCCACTTCGTACAACTCAGGTTTGTTAAGAGACGGCCTCCTGCTGTAATGTAGTGTTTTTATTCAGATTATGCACATGTTTTATTAAAGTCAGACTGGAGCTGACAGGTAAATAGCCCTGGTGCAGGCACTGTCGGAGCAGGGTCACCACACACACACACACACACACACACACACAGACATAGACGTACACACACACATAGACGTACACACACAGATGTAACAGTGAAGCAGGACTGGTCTCGGTCTGCCCTGCTGCCCCCGGGGATCTGAGGACATCTGATGTAAGAACAGACATTAACACATTTCTCTGAAGAGGACGAGGTTAAACGCTGCTTCACTCCGCTACATTTTACATTTACTGACAAATCTTGAATCTACAGAGCAAAATTTAACAACTTCTACGTCAGTTTTTCCATTCTAACAACAGTAAAGTCCTGTTGACGTCCGACGTAACAACCAAGCAAACTCACTTTCTCCGACACGGCTTCTGCTGATGTCCCGCTTCAGAAATAAGAACAGAGCTGCTCAGAATACAGCCACAAACATCCTCAGGGGTGTGATGGACCCCTGTTTGAACTGTGGCCCTCCAGCAAAAGATACAGGACAAAGAAATGTGGAATAGGATCAAGAACAGTTTTTATCCAAGAGCAATAGTTTCACTGAATTCAAGCCTGAAGGTGTCTGTGTGTGTATGAGGTATGTTGAATGTGAGCTGTGTGCTTGCCATTATGTTTTTTAATACCTTAGAATTGATGTTTTTATTATAGTAATTATGTTTTATGCCAGCGCTAAATATTACCGTATTTTCCGGACTATAAGTCACACTTTTTTTCATAGTCTGGCTAGGTGTGCGATGTATACTCAGGTGTGACTTATATATTAAAATATTTCAGGTGTTGGTTAGAGGGCGCTCTAGGCTTGTGTACCAGCATCTGCTGCACCTGTACCACTGACAATTTAAAATGTAAACATTACCACTAACAACTTAGGCTATAAAGACAACTGAGAAAGAGCGGAATAATTGGAAATGGAACTGATGCTGAGTCTGACGACAGCCACGCAGAGGAGGAAGCGGCGCGGATTTAGCGATTAGGAGTGAGATGGTGAGTTTGGTGAACTTGTTATATTATGTTCTTTATGCTATAGTTATGTGAATAACTGTTAATATATTACGTTAACATACGAGACGCCTATTCAGTTCGTTGTTTATGCTTCATGTAGCTGAATAACCATCAATGTGTTACGTTAGCAAACCGCACACCTATTCAGCTGTTGTTCTGTATTCTATTATTACTATAACTTGCCTTTCAACATGAAATGTCTGTTCTTGGTGTCGGATTTTGTAAAATAAATTTCAACCAAAAAATGTGACTTATATACATTTTTTTCTTCTTCATTATGCATTTTTTGGCTTGTGAGACTTATACTCAGGAGCGACTTATAGTCTAGAAAATACGGTAGTTGAAATGAATGCACTCAAATTATTACTTGAAGAAAATTAACAAAAAAGGTCATGATTACAAATTACTAGTAATAATAATGCATCGGTAAGGGTCGCTTTACAATCAGGTTCATTATTCCTTCTCTCCTCAGACTACTACTACTACTGCTGCTGATCACTATTGTTACTACTACTGTCTACTACTAATACTACTGCCACTGAGCTAAAGAATACTTTTTTTTAAGATATTTGTAGGTTTATGGATAGGACAGAGTATAGTCACTGCGCTATACGCCTGCAGTAATTTGAGATTTTAAACTATTACTTGAATAAAAGCAACAATTACCAAAGAAAATATATTATGTTTCTGGCTGAACAGTCTTCCTCAAATCCCCTGAGCTGAAGCTGAGTTTGCCTCTTGCAGATCTTTCTCACTGGCAGTCAGTTTCTCAGTAATTATCAGCGTTAGACGGAGCCAGACTGACTCATTTCTGATTAAAAATGTTTGCAGACCACACAGTTATGAGCGGTGTGTGGCTTTGGCTTCTGGTTTTCTCAGTAATTATCCGAGCCCCGTGGACAATCAGTTTCATATCCAGCGTATCATGGTTTCAGTCTCTAACACACTTCCATTATGAGAGCGATAATAATAATAACAGACTCTTAATGCAACCCTGGAACTGTCTCCTCCTCCTGAACTCATTCATCTTTGTCCCATTACTCCACTGACAGAAAAACTCTCACATTCATTCACTGTTGGGGCAGTCCTGGTATAGACCTGGTTAAGTCCTGGTTTGGTCTTAGTTTAGTCTTGGTTTAGCCATTATTTAGACCTGGTTTAGTCCAGTGCTGTTTTTATACTGCCCAGGTTTTGTCTTAGTTTAGTTATGGATAAGTCCTGGTTAAGTTCTGATTATGTCTTATTTTAGTCCTGGTTAAGTCCAGGTTTAGTCTTAGTTTAGTTCTGGTTTAGTTATGGATAAGTCCTGGTTAAGTCTTATCCTGGTTAAGACTTGGATTAGTCCTAGTTTAGTCTTGGCTTAAACCTAGTTTAATCTTGGTTAAGTCCTGGTTTATTCCACTGTTTTGGTTTGATCCTGCTTTTATACTGGTTAAGTCCTGGTTTAGTCTTCATTTAGTCTGAGCTTAGTTTTAGTTTAGTCTTGGCTTAAACCTAGTTTAATCTTGGTTAAGTCTTGATTTAGTCTTAGTTTCAACCTGGTTTAGTGCTGGTTTATTCCAGTGTTTTGGTTTGATCCTGCTTTTATACTGGTTAAGTCCTGATTTAGTCTTCGTTTATTCCTGGTTTAGTTATGGATAAGTCCTGGTTAAGTCTTGTTCTGGTTTTGGTTAGGTTTCTGGTTAGAATTAGTCTTCTTTTAGCACTGGTTTATGCCTGGCTTAAACCTAGTTTAATCCTTGATTAATCCTGGTAAAATCCTGGTTTAGACCCGGTTTACACCTGGATTAGTGCTGGATTTGACTTGGTTAAGTCCTGGTTTTGTCCTGGTTTAGTCTGGAATTAGTCCTGGTTAAGCCTTGGTTTAGTCTTAGTTTAGACCTGGTTTAGTGCTGGTTTATGCCTGGATTAGTCCTGGATTTGTCTTGGTTTAGTCCTGGTTTAGTCTTGATTTAGTCTGAGTTTAGTCTTAGTTTAGTCTTGGTTTAGACCTGGTTTAATCCTGGATTAGTTCAGTGTTCTGGTTTGATCCTGCTTTTATACTGATTAAGCCCAAGTTTAGTCTTAGTTTAGTTCTGGTTTAGCCATTATCTAGAATTGGTTTGGCCCCGGTTTTGTCCTAGTTTAGTCCAATATTTTCTGAGCTAATACCTACAGATTTTACTCTGACAGATTAGTAGTTGTTTGGCTCGAGGATCGAACCCACAACCTCCTCCTCCTCCTCCTCCTCCTCCTGACTCTCCTCCTCTCCGTGTGTTCCCAGGTTTTGCGGTGAACCTCCAGGTGATCCTGTCCAACCCTCGGGCCCAGTTCAAGCGCAGGGGGTCCCAGCCCGGGATGCAGGAGTCCGACTTCCTCCGACAGATCACCAAAGTCTCGGACCTGGAGCCCAAGGCCAACAACTGCACCCGGGTCAGTCCCACTCACGCTCACGGTCAAAGAAAACTCTGGAAAACAATGCATTTCATTTTTACTGAAGGGAGAGCTTGACAGGTGTGAACGTTTTAGGAAGTGATTGGATGAGGGGTAGGTGGACAGGTGACAGGACGGGGGAAAGAAATCACTCTGCATGGTTACCGGTGGCCAGATTTCTAGACACAATAATTAGGACACTTTTTTTTCCCCCACAAAATAAGGAGAATTTGAAGTCACCAGGTAAGTTACGCTTCTGAAATCCATATCATTTTCTGTCATGTAATTTAAAACACATGAAGCTAGGGGCTTAAGTTTTGAATATGATGGCTTTTTTTAAAATACACCGGTCTACAAATGTTTGGACTCGATCTGCTTCCGAGATAAAAGTGGCTAAATCTCATTTATTTTGATAAGATGAACTGAAAATCAATTGATAACTGTGCTGGTTAGCTATGTATTCAAGATATTTAATGATATTGTTTCACATCAAAATCCCATCTGTTTATACAATAGATTTAGTCATTTTTGCTTAAAAATAATATTTATATTTTGAAAATATTTAATTTCTCTACATGCATGCATTTTGTCCACTTCCAAGAGAGAGATTTCTGCAAATAAAAACAAAACATTTTATGTCAAAACTCTATCCATATTAAAATGAATGTATTGAATGTGCAGCTTTCAGATAGAACTGGTTGCTTGTAGACACTGTACCTTCTGATAAACTACCGCTTTTGCCTTATTTTGCCTAAATTTCCTATTTTGACCCAATACTGTTTCTTGGAAACTACAGCCAATCTGCACTTCTCACTTACTTTTTCTTTATTAGTGACCTCATCCAAGAAAAATTTCACTACTTTTGTTCCGGAAGCATTTTGCTGTAGAGCAGTGTTGTTTGTTTGTCAGTCCACACCACGTTATTCCAAAATGAATCTGACTTTGTCTAAATGAGTTTTTGCCTTCCACAGTGATTGTGTTTGTGGCGTGGCATCTCCCTCACATCCAGATGTTTCTGAATGTTTGACCCATGTACAGAAACATCTGCAGCAGGATGAAGTTGTAGCCTCAACATCAGCTTTGCCTGTGTCCTTCCACCTCCTGATTACCGCCTTAAATACCTTTAAATCATTATTGAATGCACTGTCAATGAAGTTCACGGCTTAACTCACAAATCTAACAAGCTTTTGTGTTACATGCATTCAAATCAGCAAACGTATAAGGGTGGCCAAACTTTTGCACAGACATTTTTTTCATATTTCATTTAATTTCATACAGAACTACCTAAATACTGCTACACTGCAAAAATTCAGTATCTACCTCACATAAAATTACTTGAATTCAGTTTATCAATCTTGATTTAAGCAAAAATTAACTAGGTTAGATTTATTTATTTATTTATTAGGTAACTTATTACTAGATTATTTGTCTTGTTTAAAAGTATTTTTTCCCTGTTTCAAGCTATTTTTACTTAATTTCAAGCAAAATTATCTTACCCCATGGACAGATAATTTTGGTTGAAATAAGGCAAACAATCTAGTAATAAGTTACCTAATAAATAAATAAATAAATAAATCTATCCTAGTTAATTTTTGCTTAAATCAAGATTAATGATCTGAATGTAAGTAGTTTTATCTAATGTAGATATTGAAAATTTGCAGTGTACACTAAAAACACCCTAGAACTCAGATGTCAGTAGAAAATGAAAGCTCTGTGATCTTTTTTTCATGAAGATTAGATTAAATTATTATGCAAAACTCAAAGGGCTGCCCAAATTTCTGCATATGACTGTATTTACAAAAAAAAAAAAAATAGCAAATTTGCTAAAGAATATAATTTTTGATATCTTTTTTATTTTTTTTTTACATAATTCAAATTAATTATACAATTATTTTTTATTTATTTTTTTTGTGGTAAAGTCATGAGTTAAAATTACATAAAATATACAGTAAATAAGTAAATGTAATAGAATGTAGAATTTAGTTAGATTTTTATTTTTATTCTAAAGGCATGATTATTTTATTTTTATGTATTTTCAAAAAAATTGCAAAACTGCTAAAGAATATTTTTAATATATATGTATTTTTTTTACATAATTCAAATTAATTATACAATTTTTTTTCTTGTGTTAAAGTTGTGAGTTAAAATTACATAAAATATACAGTAAAATAAGTAAATGAAATAGAATGTAGAATTTAGTTAGATTTTTATTTTAAATTTTTTATGTTAAATTAGAAAATGCAGAAGAATTTACAAGTATAAAATGTCTTTGTGCTAATAAAAACATTTGAGATATATTTATGTCTTATATTTTGGGGCCACTTTTGAAGAATGGGCTGCATGTTTAGTTACAGCCCTCTGCATTGAGCTGAGATAGATCTGCTCCTCTCCTGTTAGCATGAGCCTGAGTTTTTATGAAGCCACTCATCCTTCTGACACTGATGCCCCAAAGGATTCTGGGTAAAAATGGATTATATTACCTTTCATTGGGTTTGCGGGAGCAGCGTGGCTCCGTGAGGAACAAGGACAGAGTTTACAGAGAGGAAGAAAGTGTTCAGAGAGAGGCTGATGAGGTGCTGCTTTGGAGATTGCTTTGCTGAAATTGGTCTGATTAAATTGGTGCAGAGAAAAATGAGACTGAGAGTGAAATGTTTTGGAGAATTTAAAATGTGAGACCAATCAGAAAACCATTCTGAGCAAGAAGCACTTTACTGGATTAAAATCAGAGCTTTACTGCTGGGCAACTTTTGGCAAGCTACGAATAAAGGTCCCACATTCTGCTTTTTAACCGTGTTCTAATGTTGTCTCCTTCTCAAAAACACACCTGGAGTAGTATTTTGTTTCATTCACATGTTTCCAGTATTCTGAGGCCCTGCTCCTCTCAAGAGCTGAAAACGCTCGCTCTCACAGCTCTATGTAGACTCGTGAAACCAGGAAGTGCTCCTGCGCGTTTCTAAAGCCCAGACACCGTCACCGGACTCGTTCTGATCATTTCAGCCTTAAACCTCCGTAACTACGACGCATCAGCTCAGAAATCTGTTCGTCCCTGCAAAGTCAAAGTAACAGCTCACCAAAAGAAGACATTTTTCATATACCGTATTTTTCGGACTATAAGTCGCTGTTTTTTTCATAGTTTGGCCATGGGTGCGACTTATAATCCGGAGCGACTTATGTGTGAAAAATTACATGTGAAATGATATTATTATATCATTTCACATGTAATTTTCACACTAAACCGCAAGATGGCGCCATAGGCCTGTGTTGATAATTATATCATTTGACGATGAGTCTGACGTAAGCGACGTAGAAGAGGAAGTGGCGCATCGTCTACCTCCCGAGTTCGGGGAGTTGTTTAAAAGTGACACCGAGGATGAAGATTTCATTGGATTTAGTGATTTGGAGTGAAACTGATAGTTTGGTAAACTTGTTAGCATGTTCTTTATGCTAGAGTTATCTGAATAACTCTTAATATGTTACGTCGTTACTGACATTACCAGGCATGTCTGTCATGTAAAGTTAGTATTCCATACACTTATTCAGCCTGTTGTTCTCTATTTTATTTTTATTTTAAAATAAATAAATAAAGATGACATGTATGTTTTTGGTGTTGGATTTTATCAAATAAATTTCCCCCAAAATGCGACTTATACTCCAGTGCGACTTATATATGTTTTTTTTCTTCTTAATTATGCATTTTTTGGCTGGTGCGACTTATACTCCGGAGCGACTTATAGTCCGAAAAATACGGTACACAAATTATTTAAGTTTTAAAACATAAAATACTAATGCAAAGGTGTCCAAAACTCTTTTAAAAACCTCTTCTAAAACTGAAGAAGAGTACTCAAAAACATGACTTTCAGAGTGATTCGAGTGGTGTCATAAGGAGGTTAAATATGGGTTTTATGGTTAGTCATTTGTAAAAAGCTAAAGTCTTGGTCTGAAGCTTTTTTTTATTATATTTGCATAAAAAAACAGACTTTAAATGGGCCCACAAGTGCTATAAAGGTCAAAGCAAAAATAATTTGGATTTAAAATGTGAGAATAATCACAAAACCATTGGACTCAGAGCATTTCTCAGTAAACAAGGAGCACTAAATTGGAATAAAACTTTAGGTTTAGCAGCATTTTTGGTAACCTTTGTTTCACACGAAATCTGTTCCTGGGTGGAGTCTGCAGGTCCTGAGATGAACTGCCCAGGTGTACCCCGCCTAAAGCCCATAGTTACTGGGACAGGCTCCAGTTTGTGTGACCCCGAATGGAAATAAACAGAAGAATTAGCTTAGCTGTGGAAATATCGTTATCTTGTTGATGGAAAAACCCTCCTTCCTCGTTCTCCTGGCTCACAGCAGATACTGCAGCGTAACCTTGAGCGACGTGACTCTCTCTCATAAGAACTAGCTCCAGAGTCTGCCACATCTGCTCTCACATCTGAGCTCTGTAATGAGGAAGAGCAGCTCCTCCATGAGCTGAGCTGTCCCCGGGAAACCTGAGGAAACCTAAAAGTTACAGTGAACAGGAGGAGGTCAAACAAGAATAAAATAACACATTAGCTTAGGACTGAAAAACAGTGTCTGGGTTTCCCTAAAACTGTGTGTTCTGGTTTAACCACAGCCATTTTGGGCCAACAGAAACAATACAATGTCATAATGGTCCATAAGAAACTACTGAAGGTTTTTACTATGAAATAATAATAAAAGAAAGTAAATAAGGAGTACCACTAAACAGCTGAGGAGGAAGAACTTGATTTCTTTACTTAAGTACAGATAAAGGAGCAAATATTTACTCAATTTACTCAAGTATCACCTTAAAATTTCTACTTAACCTGTTAAGCTCTGAGGCTTTTTTCCCGAAAATTCTATATCTACATTTATTAAGGTTTTACTTAGCATTTACCAGGTGTACATAGCTAACCTTGGTAGCAAATTAATTGGTGGACTTTGGGGATTACTGTGGAAGAGAAATAATATTAATAAATGATATTGTTTGACCATAAATTGAGGTTGAAATGGATTATTCTAATTTCTGCCTGAAAAAAAACACATATTTGCCTCCAAAAAAGCCTTTTTCCTTCCTGTAGTGAAGCAAATAACAACATAAATTGAAAATTTCACATATCTTGGTCTACTGCAGCAAAATTTGTGCCAAATAACCAAAGTAATGGAAAGATATACATGTTTTATTTTTAAAAAATCCAGGTGGAATCCAACTGTTGAATAGAAATTGAAGTAGATAGTTTTGTTGCCATGAATTGTCCGAACACGAGGATGTCAAACATGTGTGTGTCAGCCGTTGTATCTCCCCGCTATGGTCCCAACAAGCGGACGCAAAGGGGCGGAGCCCGTCGGGCTCTATTCGGGTTTACGAGGTTAACTAAAAGTATAAAATTACTCACTTTTCAATGCACTTGTAAGTAAAAAAGTAAAAGTATTTTGCACAAACTCAACTCAATCGTGTTAAATTTGAGAGATTTTGCTGAAAAATGTTGCTGATTCCAGATGAAATGAACAAACTGAGACTGAATCTGTCGCTGAGCTCTTCTGTCTTTATTATTCTGATGTTTTTAAAGCAGTACTACTTTACTGCATCTATAATATATAATAATATTATATTTAAGTATTATTTAAGTACTGTGTGTCTACAAGGAGGGCAGGACAAAAACACATGACCAACTCATAAATGTAGAGGAGTAAAAAGTACAGACACTTGCTCTAAAATGTAGTAAAGGAAAAGTACTTCTTGTAAAATGTATTCAAGTAAAGTATACAGATACATGAAAAATGGACTTATGTAAAGTAACTAAGTACTTTTACTTTGTTGCATTCCACCATTAAAGCCCATTATCAGCTTTAAAACAAATACTTTAATAACTATTTACTCTTATTTACTCTTAGCAATGCTTGCGAAAAATTCTTAAAATCAGAAACATAAACCACAGCAGACCCCAGGACAGTCTCCGCTCTCACCTGTGGAGCGTGTGTGCATACAGACCCCGGTGCATTGTGGGTAACGGCGTCCCGCGGGGCCCCCGATCATCGCTCACGGCCCGCTCCCGCTGTCATCATCATTACGGGCCCCATTACCTTAATGGAGCCACTCAGCCGCCGTTATCAATACAGAGCGTTAGCCCCGCGACATCATCCGTCATCGCCCCCGCCGCATCCGGGACGGCCCGCACCAGATCAGCATTCATCATGTCATATTTACACGACGCGAGGGGGGAGGAGGGGCCAATCCGTCACCAAACACTCAGCTGAGGTAAACAAAGAGTCAGGCTGAGAGAAAAAATGACTTTTCCTCTCTTTCTGCCATGGTAAAATGTTGTTCCCTCATTAAAAACAGATCTGGAGTTGTGTTTCGCTTCATTCACACCTGTTCTGAGGCTCCACCCACTCCAGGAAGCACTGACCAATCAACAACAGTCTGCTCTCATTCATTTATCCGAAAAAAAACAACCCAAAAAACAGTGTACAGCTCTGTTTTTCACTGATTCCACTCAGACTTTTTTAATTTTGTAGGTAAATGGCATCATACAAAAAAGTTTAAAAACATTTAGTCAGATAATGTTTTTAAAGGTAGCTGTTCTAGAGGCGACCATGATTGGTTTAAGAGAAAAAAAAAGGAATAAAAGCAGAATACAGTCCTTTTAAAATCACATCTAATGTCAGTTCATTTAAACCAGAGGTGTCCAGCTTTGAAGATGTGCAAAGGTCCAAGGGCCAGCAGTCCCTCATGGTTTTTTTCTAGGAGCTAAACACACAGACAGTATCAACTGAAAGACTAAATAATTATAAGTTTTTTGCTCTGACAACAAAATCTAAAACCAATTCCAACAAAATAACGTTTTTTAACATAAATAAAATCCTCTAGATCAGACATTCCCAAAGTCAGGAGCGTCACAGCCCTCCTTAAATTTACCAAAATCCCACGTGGACCCCCAACAATACAACTTCCCTCGATCCCAAAGTTTTATTTTCATGTTTTCCTCCATATATTTCTATAAAAACATTACAAAAGACACTGACTATTGGCTAAAAAGTGTTTTAAAGTTATATTTTTAAACAAATGCACTGTAAAAAAGAAATAAAAATGTTGCAAAAACTCAGTAACTCAAGGCAAAGGGATCCCTCAAGATTTTTGGGGCCAACTCAAAATCTCAAGTTTTCCACACTTTCACTTAATTTGATGTTCATACGTCTAAAAACTTTTCTAATTTTTAAGTTTTTCTCTCTGTTATTATTTTTTTACTCATCTTACAGCCAACTTACAGATGTTCAGAAAAAGTTATTCTTTTGTTAAATGTAGTATATTTAGTTTTTTTTATTATCAATAATACTTTTTCTGAACAGTGGAGTCAGTTCGCTGTAAGATGAGCTGGAAAAAATAAAGATAGTGAGTAACACTTAAAGTTTAAAGTTTTTAGATGTATGAACAGTTAATTTTGTGAGTAAAAAAATGTTAGATTGTTGAAAACTTGAGATTTTGAGTTGATCATCAAAACTCAAAAATCTTGAGTGATCCTGTTGCCTTCAGTATTGCAGCCTTGTTTTTTACAGTGCATTTCAAACTCAATTTCTTTTTATGTACTAATATAGACAGCCTCTGGGGGCCCCCTGCAGTACCTTCGCGGACCCCCAGGGGGCCCCGGACCCCACTTTGGGAACCACTGCTCTAGATAATCATTTTTAGTTAAAAAAAATACAAAACTTGCTCAGGTTTTTTTACAAATGTACAGACAAAGCTACGTAACCCTGCATGAAAGAGCAGGTGGGCCAATAACAATGGTACAACTGGTTTATTAACAAAAAATATTTTACATAATACCATAGTTGTTTTTGTTTATATTTTTTGTTTTGGTTCTAAACCCTGCATCACCGATCGTCCAATCAGAGAAGAGTAAAGACTGGCAACACACGGAGCATTGTTTTGATTTAGACTGCAGTACCGTTTCAAACCAGTATGAGCGCTGCTGCTTACAGTACCTTTAAATTTGTAAACTCAAAACAAAAAGAACCAAAAAAATCATGTTTATTTTCTTAAGATAAATACACATATTGTAATAAAAAACAAATATAGTTTTACAAAATGACCCCTAGCAGCTGATTTCTGTTTTTTTGATAAACAACAGCAACATTTTATAAATTAAAAAGCTTAATGCATGACTTCTGCTTCATAACTTTAGGGCCCATTCTGAAATCCTGCACTGGGGCCCGACATTACCAAGTTCCCCCCCTGCACGTGTCCCATCCTGAACATACACTGCAGCCCGTCCTGGGACTTTTTAATCAGCAGACAGTCTTTATTTCATAACAAAAGACCTTCCTATCAATGTTTATCAAATATTTAGATACAATAATTACATTATTTCCTTAATATATGAACTGTGTGTTTATTTGTCAAACCCAATTATTCTTTATTGCTGAGATTTTGGACAAGATTAGCTACATAAATATAGAAAATCATGCGCTCCTAGAGTCTATAGAGAGCACTGTGGTTATCATATTCATTATGTATTCATTAACCCTGTCCCCATCTCAATATCTCATCTATTTTCCAAATAAATGTGCTCGATATTAATTATTAACTGTGTTATTATCTGTTTCATCTCGTCGCTCACACATAACAGCGTCAGCCTCAATCTCTGCTTAAATCGTTTCTCATTGACTTCAGTTTAATGAGATTTCGCCTCAGTTTTTACCGGACACGATCAGCAAAGTGACCTGAGAATTTATCTGAAAAAGCTCTGGGAATTTAACTTACAAGATATTAATATTAGCTTTATATGACAGTATTTATTAGTGCGGGATATTTATGAAGTGTCAGCGTTGGACAAACAGTAAAAAAAATCATTTTGTTTCGTCTGGCAATCAATTTTCTTTTCTATGTCTATGTCAGTGGTTCCCAAAGTGGGGTCCGGGGTCCTCTGGGGGTCCTGCGACGGTACTGCAGGGGGGCTGTCTATATTAAGTACATAAAAAGATAAATTGAGTTTGAAATGCACTGTAAAAAACAATGCTCAAGGAAACAGGATTCCTCAAGATTTTGGAGTTTTGGTGATCAACTCAAAATCTCAGGTTTTCAGCAACTCATATTTTTTTACTCACCAACATTTAACAAAAGAATAACTTTTTCTGAACACTGTAAGTTGGCTGTAAGATGAGTAAAAAATAAGGATAGAGAGAAAAACTTAAAAATTAGAAAAGTTTTTAGTATGAACATCAAATTAAGTGAAATTGTGGAAAACTTGAGATTTTGAGTTTGCTCCAAAAATCTTGAGCCTTGAGTTTTTGCAGCATTTTACTTGTTTTACTTGTTTAAAAATATAACTTTAAAACACTTTTTAGCCAATAGTCAGTGTCTTTTGTAATGTTTTTATCGAAATATATGGAGGAAAACATGAAAATAAAATTTGGGATGGAGGGAAGTTGTATTGTTGGGGGTCCGCGTGGGATTTTGGTAAATTTAAGGAGGACCCTGATGCTCCTGATTTTGGGAATGTCTGCTCTACGTAAACTATTTTACTTATAGGAGCTAACAGTGCTATATGAACTAAAGGCTACATGCAAAAAGTCACTGAATTCTTAAGATGGAAAGTAGTTACAGAACCAACACAGGCTGTAATAGTTTGTCAGTGCACCGTACGCTCGAGGTTTATCCACGAAATGCGAAAGTCATTTGAAAGTTGGATCAATTTCACAACATTTCATTTCATTTTGCTGTCTAAAAATGTCAGGGTTTAGTCAAAATGAACGCATCTGACTACAAATGAATCGTAGTGAGTTACCCTCGTCAAGCTTTTACAGTCTTAATACACACATTGTTCGAAAAGTCAACGGAGAAAATGAATGGAAAATGTACTTTGGCACCGGGGGTAGGCGGCGTTCTCAAATTGCAGTACAGGTCCCACAGTAGTACGTGGGTTGTGTCTGCTGTAGTAATTCTCTGAGTCTCTGAGAAAGATCCAAAACTCTTTGACTTAGGCCCAGGTGAAACTTGAGTGCAAGGAAAATACAGCGATTTGTAGCAGCAGTGAGTCGTTTTATTTCCCTAGTTTTAAACAACATCATCAACAGCTGTGCAAAATAAACAAAAAACAAATATATACAAATATTTTCTGAGGTGGTACTTGGTGTGAAAAAATTGGAGAAACACATGGTCTGTGGGTTTTAAGTCCGGGACACACCGGGGCGATCATGAGCTGTGGGGCGCGGTCGGTGACGTGAGTCTGTTTGGTGAGTTCCGCACCATCGGACGTAGTGGGACACAGTTGGACGTAGTTCTGGCTGATGTTGAATCGGCATCGGTTCATCGTGCTCACCGAGCTCTGATTGGTTGCGTCCCATTCACAATTTGTCAAACAGCTCGAGTTTAATATCAAAATATAAGGAACTTTCTGTTCTACAACTACTTCATTATGTTTCCCACATCTGTGACGGTAATGTTAGCAGTTAGCTTAGCTTAGCTTTAGCCTCGTGCAAATAAAATTATAATCCTCCTCTGAGGCAATAATGCAGTCCCTTTTATTCATGACTGTGATCAGACGAGTTTAATCTAGTGTGTATAATTATTACTGACTGATTAAATACTTGAGTTAAACACGTGTGTGTTATGGAGTTTTATTTCCTAGAGTTTAAATAACCGCGGAGTTTAGTGACTAGCGCCGCCTGCTGTTGTAAGTAGTTATTACATTTTGCACATGCGCACTGCTCGGTCGTGAGTCGCTCCGGTGTCTGCAGCGACTTCCAGTGGCGACGAGGAGACAGCAGTCGCCTCTGCTGACAGTGGACGGGCGTTGGTGAGTCCCAGGCTTTAGTCCCAAAACAGGCTCCACAGCGCTCTCCTGCTTTCAGATATGGCCCTCTCTGATTGGCTGGTTCAGGCTGACTGTAGCTGCAGTATGGTCCTCTCTGATTGGCTGGTTCAGGCTGACTGTAGCTGCAGTATGGCCCTCTCTGATTGGCTGGTTCAGGCTGACTGTAGCTGCAGTATGGTCCTCTCTGATTGGCTGGTTCAGGCTGAGTGTAGCTGCGGTATGGTCCTCTCTGATTGGCTGGTTCAGGCTGAGTGTAGCTGCAGTATGGTCCTCTCTGATTGGCTGGTTCAGGCTGACTGTAGCTGCAGTATGGCCCTCTCTGATTGGCTGGTTCAGGCTGACTGTAGCTGCAGTATGGCCCTCTCTGATTGGCTGGTTCAGGCTGACTGTAGCTGCGGTATGGCCCTCTCTGATTGGCTGGTTCAGGCTGAGTGTAGCTGCAGTATGGTCCTCTCTGATTGGCTGGTTCAGGCTGACTGTAGCTGCGGTATGGTCCTCTCTGATTGGCTGGTTCAGGCTGACTGTAGCTGCGGTATGGTCCTCTCTGATTGGCTGGTTCAGGCTGACTGTAGCTGCGGTATGGTCCTCTCTGATTGGCTGGTTCAGGCTGAGTGTAGCTGCGATATGGTCCTCTCTGATTGGCTGGTTCAGGCTGACTGTAGCTGCAGTATGGCCCTCTCTGATTGGCTGGTTCAGGCTGACTGTAGCTGCAGTATGGTCCTCTCTGATTGGCTGGTTCAGGCTGACTGTAGCTGCGGTATGGTCCTCTCTGATTGGCTGGTTCAGGCTGACTGTAGCTGCGGTATGGCCCTCTCTGATTGGCTGGTTCAGGCTGACTGTAGCTGCAGTATGGTCCTCTCTGATTGGCTGGTTCAGGCTGACTGTAGCTGCAGTATGGTCCTCTCTGATTGGCTGGTTCAGGCTGAGTGTAGCTGCAGTATGGCCCTCTCTGATTGGCTGGTTCAGGCTGACTGTAGCTGCAGTATGGTCCTCTCTGATTGGCTGGTTCAGGCTGACTGTAGCTGCGGTATGGCCCTCTCTGATTGGCTGGTTCAGGCTGACTGTAGCTGCAGTATGGTCCTCTCTGATTGGCTGGTTCAGGCTGACTGTAGCTGCAGTATGGCCCTCTCTGATTGGCTGGTTCAGGCTGACTGTAGCTGCAGTATGGCCCTCTCTGATTGGCTGGTTCAGGCTGACTGTAGCTGCAGTATGGTCCTCTCTGATTGGCTGGTTCAGGCTGACTGTAGCTGCAGTATGGCCCTCTCTGATTGGCTGGTTCAGGCTGACTGTAGCTGCAGTATGGTCCTCTCTGATTGGCTGGTTCAGGCTGACTGTAGCTGCGGTATGGCCCTCTCTGATTGGCTGGTTCAGGCTGACTGTAGCTGCAGTATGGTCCTCTCTGATTGGCTGGTTCAGGCTGACTGTAGCTGCAGTATGGTCCTCTCTGATTGGCTGGTTCAGGCTGACTGTAGCTGCGGTATGGCCCTCTCTGATTGGCTGGTTCAGGCTGACTGTAGCTGCAGTATGGTCCTCTCTGATTGGCTGGTTCAGGCTGACTGTAGCTGCAGTATGGCCCTCTCTGATTGGCTGGTTCAGGCTGACTGTAGCTGCAGTATGGCCCTCTCTGATTGGCTGGTTCAGGCTGAGTGTAGCTGCAGTATGGCCCTCTCTGATTGGCTGGTTCAGGCTGAGTGTAGCTGCAGTATGGTCCTCTCTGATTGGCTGGTTCAGGCTGAGTGTAGCTGCAGTATGGCCCTCTCTGATTGGCTGGTTCAGGCTGAGTGTAGCTGCAGTATGGCCCTCTCTGATTGGCTGGTTCAGGCTGACTGTAGCCGCAGTATGGTCCTCTCTGATTGGCTGGTTCAGGCTGACTGTAGCTGCAGTATGGTCCTCTCTGATTGGCTGGTTCAGGCTGACTGTAGCTGCAGTATGGTCCTCTCTGATTGGCTGGTTCAGGCTGACTGTAGCTGCAGTATGGTCCTCTCTGATTGGCTGGTTCAGGCTGACTGTAGCTGCAGTATGGCCCTCTCTGATTGGCTGGTTCAGACGGTGATAGATCGGTGGAGGAATGGCGTCCGACAGTGGCAGAGACAGAACGACTGATGGAGACGGATGATAACGCTCACAGAGCCAAGACCAGAGAGAGGAGCCAGGATGGGACACGTGGATTTTTAAGCTACAATACCTGAAACCCATGGCTCTGTTTGCTGCTTTTATCCTTATCAACACACAGTTTACTTATTTCCCTTGAAAAAACATTACATGAAAAGGTTTAAAAGCCCCATACATTGAGTTCAGCTTTGACCGAAGTGTTCCCACTCTTTGTAGTAACCATATACTTTTACTCAGGCATATTATTTAAGTACTAAGTAAAGAAAATAGAGTATACTGAGACTGAGGTAATGGCTACATCTCATGAACACTTTTGCAATGTTTATGCATGTTTTACCTTGCTTTTCCTTCCTCACATTTTTATATTGTAGGCATGAATAATAAGCTCCTAAAATACAATCAAAAATGTTCACTTTCCCTTTAAAGAGAAAGAGGAAAGACAGAGAGAGACCAGGTCGGCCATGATTAGATTTACACTGATGCTTTGGCTCATGATTGTTTTATGAATGTGTCCAAATGCATCTGCGAGCGCCACAGACCTGCTCCGGCTCCGTCACACGACCCACTCACAGACGCTTTACGAGAGTTTGATGTGAGCAGATAATGGCGTTTCTGTTCCTCCAGAGTAAATATTTTGTCTGACACCACACACTTTAGACTCATTAAAGAGCTTCAGAGCCTCTTCAGGACTTCACCTCCTGGTTTATGTTTGTTGTGAGCTGAAGTCAGGTTTATTTAGTGGTTTCTGAAAGCTTTGGTTCAGGATCGGTCAGTGCAGTAGTGGACTGGTGTTAGTAACCTCTGAACATGCTTGGTTCCTATGGTTGTGCAGGAATGTCATAAGTTGCATCACGTACATGCTACATACAGTGAAGGAATTATTCATACCCCTGGCAAATTCTGACTTAAAGTTACTTTCATTCAACCAACATGACACTTTTTGTTCAAATATTTAAAAAAAAAGCTGAGAAATATTTTTTTTCCACAGTGATACGTCTTGTACATCGTCTTATTATGTTTTGGGAGAAGGCCTGTGTCATTTCTGGTTGAATGAAAGTAACTTTAAGTCAGAATTTGCCACGGGTATGAATAATTTCAATAATGATTACCGATTTTTGACCCGGTTGTCCCCTTCCGACAATCTTAAGGACGCCCCGATTATCGTAATGGCACTAAAGATAATCTGATCAGATATTTCTGCTCAGAAAGGACGTCGGGACCGCTTCGACCTAGGGCTGCAGGATATGGAGAAAACATGCGATATTCGATAACTATGTTGAAAATTGCGATAACGATATTATTGCAATATTTGAAAATAGAGCCTACTTTTCGAACATAGTAAGTTAAATTCACTACATTTCACAAAAATGTAAGTTCCTGTATTTACAAGTCAAAACAGCCACAAAATCAAAACTTAACACAGACTAAACCAGGAATAAAACAAGGCTAAGCTGTGACTAAATTAATTAAATTACCACTAAAACTGGACTTTTTAAACATTTTTATTTAGTCACAACACATGTTCTTTTAAGGCTCTGGTGGAAAATGATTCTTCAGTGTAAATCTCTGTCAGATGGAAGACCACAGCATTATTGCGATATATTTAGACTATTGCGATACGGATATTGCATTTGCTGATATTGCGATAACAATAATTTTGCGATATATTGTGCAGCCCTAGAAAATAATCTGTATCTTAAATTACCTTTTGTCGGTGGATTACAGGGCTGTGCATCCAAGCTTGGTTAGAAATCAGGAACATTACATTGGTGATCACATAAACTATTTTCAACAGTAACACAATTTAGGATGTGAACTACTGGAGTTAGCTTTCACACTAAACAAAACTATTCTGATACTTCAGTGTGTAATAAACAGTCACCAAGAGTTGCTTCAAGGCCCGTTCCTAACTCAGTTACTTTTTGGGAGAAGGAACTTGTAACTATAACTAATTACTTTTTCGACGTAAGATGCCCAACTCTGGTTATAAGCACCCACACCACACTGGACTCCAATAAAAATCCAGGATACTATAATTTGACTTGTACACTGCAAATTTTCAATATTTACATTACATAAAATTACTTGAATTTAAATTATTAATCTTGACTTGAGCAATTTTCACTAGATTAGATTTATTTATTAGATAACTTATTACTAGATTATTTGCTATGTTTGTCAGGCTATTTTTACTTATTTCAATTTTCATTTCATTTTGCTTGAAATAAGTAAAAATAGCCTGAAACAGGGAAAAATTGCTTTGAAACATAGCAAATAATCTAGTAATAAGTTACCTAATAAATAAATAAATCTAAACTAGTTAATTTTTGCTTAAATCAAGATTAATAATCTGAATTCAGTTCAATTCAATTCATTTGCTGATATTGCGATAACGATAATTTTGCGATATATTGCGCAGCCCTACTCCGATCTCAAATCTGGGATATTGAACATGTTGGATTGCCTTGGCTCAATATCGCAGCGTGTGGTGTGTCCCTGTTGAATGTGACATGTAGCCAATCAGAAAGCGAGGTGACAGAAACACGGAGGGGAATCCAAAATCCAAACAGCTGTCATGGCCCATGTTGGCGCTATCTCCAATCCTTTAACCAACGCCTTTTCTTTTTGTATAGTTTTTCTCTGTTAGAAATAGTCCACAAACTATAGCAACTGCTTCTTTGTCGTCCGTCACGTTTAATCTCGTGAGGTTTTGCGAGATTTCCCGTCTGACCTGGGAATGTTCGTGTGTGGTGTGTTATCTTTTACACACTGTAGGAGCAAACCTGTGATAGATTTGATTTTTTATCGCCATGTGTGGGAATCTCTCAGGTTTTGAAAATCTTCCGACAATTTTCAGATCTTGCCGTGTGAACCAGGCGTAACAAGAACAAAAATCAGCGTGCGACTGTGTTACAGTTTTTAACGTTGTAAAGCACTTTGGTCGACTCCAGTTGTTGTAAAGCGCTATTGATTGAGCTGCTCATTGTTGTCATAAATTCTACAAAAACTGTATTAAAAGTTGTCTTGTGGTGCTTTCCGTCTCCAGGGTTGGGGTCAGAATCACAGAGGTCAGTCACGGGGACGTTTTTCTCCACAGAAACCTGCAGAGCGCCCTCTTCTGGTGAGGCTTTGTTGACAATGAAAACTCCCATCCCTGCCCATACTGTTCCAGTCGTATTCACGTGTGCTATAAAAGGCCTAGGTTTTGGCTTAGGCTGTTGTATCTTTTGGCTGCTCCCTTTTTTAATTGGTGTTGCCAAGCAAACCAGTCGCTGTGTGATTTGGCAGATTTCATGCTATTTTTGTTTTTTTGTTTTTATACGACAGATGTCCTTCCTGTTGTAGCCAGCTTCATACTGTGTCTCGCCCAGGAACACAACGACAGTTTGTGCTTTGGGCTGCTTGGCTTAGGCTCTACACTACATATACAATGCTATCTGTAAATGTTTTTTGGTTTTTTTTTATTCTTTTTGCCTTCAGGCGACTCAGAAACATAAATTTTTCAATACGCAATATTTATGGAGTTTCTCTGACTTCTGGATGAACTTCTTTCTCTCTCGTTCACTTTCATTTTCTGTCCAAGCAAGTGTTTTAATATAAATTATACATCGGATCTTAACACAGGCCACACTGATCAAGCATAACATTATGACACAGGTGAAGTAAAAAACACAGATTATTATTATTTTTTTTATAATATTTTATTTATTTTGAGCAAGTGAATAGTTCATGGTGTGCAATTAACAACAGAATTTAAGGCAGAAAGGAAAAATGACAAATAAGCTTGTGCCCAACAATTTGATCTTTTTTACATTTTCATAAAGAATAAAATAAAATATTTCATTATTCTCAGCAAAACAAATAAGCTTTCATAATAAACCATACAGAAACAATCTGCTCAAAAAGAAGTGGGACGAAGTAAAACTTATTTAATCCCACCTCCGTCTGTTCAAAAAACATAAGACAGCTGTATCCTTTAGCAAATAATACATCAATAAATAAATAAGGGTATACTATTTATATATCTATAATCTGTAAGAAATAATATTTAGCTATTGCATCAAAATAATTTAGAGCAATTTGTTAGAATATAATCCAAAGTAAGATATTTAATAATTAATAGGCTTTATTCTATTAAATATACTACATATACTCTGTCTCTGTGAGCTTTAGGGAAATGGCCACATACAACAAGTTCAAAATTAATTAAAAAAACTGGTTCATAGACAGTCAATAATCTCCACTGTCTGCACCTTCCACTGCTCTTGTTCATTTATGTCCTTTCAGTGAATTGTATGTACAAGACTCTACAGTTTTATGAAATGTTTGTTCTAATGTGATGTATTTGTAGTCTTGTTTTAGGATGACTTTTTAACAAACTGTCCAGGGACTGCAGATGAAAAATAACTCTAACTCTGGCTAACTCTGGTGCATTTACAGAAATGTTAATGAATGTACACTGTAAAAAAAACATCTGTACATTTTACAGTAAAAAATTGGCAGCTGTGGTTGCCAGAATTCTACCTGTAAAAATTACAAGAGGCCTGTATTTCATTTTACAGTATAATATTATCACAAATGTTTTTACAGGTTTTGACTTGAGTTTTTATTATTATTTACTGTAAAATTTAAAGTTATTAGCTTTCAAAAAATACATTAACTGTATATTTTACAGTTTGTGACCTACGTTTTAATCAACATTTACTGTAAAATAAGTAAAAGTTATTATCTTTTAAAAAGGTGTTAAACTGTAATAAACACAGGACTCAATTATTTTAACAGTGCTATACTGTGTAAATTACAAAAACTAAAACTAAAAAATACAATTTTGCCTTATTTTTAATATTACAGTTAATTACCGTAAACAAAACAATATTTTACTGATATATCAATTACGGTGTTTTACTGTTGAGATTTTACAGATTTTTACCATGAAATCTACAGATTATTTTTTACAGTGTACATTGTCCCTGTAAAATAAACCAATAAATAAATAAATAAATAAATAAATAAATGTATTATAAGTGAAGCTGCGCATAAACAGTGAAGCCCGAAATTATTATTATTATTATTATTATTATTATTATTATTATTATTATTATTATATTATTATTATTATACTTAGTTACTTTATTCAATTCAATCAATTCAATCAGCAATTTTTATTTTTTTTTTGACCGGAAATGACACAGGCTTCTCCCAAAACATAATAAGACGATGTACAAGAGGTATCATTGTGGAAAAAAATATTTCTCTGTTTGCTTGTTTTTTTACATTTGAACAAAAAGTGTCATGTTGGTTGAATAAAAGTAACTTTAAGTCAGAATTTGCCAGGGGTATGAATCATTTCTGGCCTCACTTTACACTCAAAGGGCCAGATTTATCAAAGGTTAGCGTGCACGCTAACTGACTAAGATGCGCTAAAATTGGCGCAAACCCAGGCGCAGTTGAGATTTGCGTGTCTTACAGGAGCAGAGCCAACGCAATGCAGATTTTGCTTCTATGACCTAATGAATCTGTAAACTGAGGCGTTCTTCCCAGAGTGCGCAAAATGGAAGGCGGAGAAAATGCAAATTCATTCATTTACCGCCCACAATATTATTTATCAAGGCTCACCATGACTTTGCGTGCGAAAATAGTGTATAAATGTAGCACGTTGGAGAAGGACGTGCTAATCTTTTGCACAGATGGCTGCTGTGATTCGTGTGAGACGAAGGAGAAGAAATGAACAAATACGTAGGGTTAGAGTTTGCCACGCGTGCAGATCTATTTGCTGTGATGGATGAAAAAATTATTCACCAGCACTTTCAGCTCTTCTTAGTTAAATTTTTGCTTCCGTTTGTGTTCCACTTCCGCACCTTCCATGACACAAAACAATACACGCAATGATGCCGTTTAAATAGCTCCGCCCCCTCTGTTTGCACTGTCACCGGCCACGCAGTTTGTCTTAAGCTGGGGACACACTACACGATTTTCTCAGTGGTTACAGATTCTGAAAAGACTAGGAGCACACACTAACGACTGGTTTCAGCAGATTTAGTTCTGACGACTGAAAGACTGCGCCTCACACACTACAAGATCTGTAACTGCAACTGACGCCAAACAAACGCAGCAAACTCTGGCGGGGAACTCGCGAGAACTAAATGGTAAACAAACATGGACGCTCCCTGGGTCGCTGTTGCTGTTGTGTGCGTAGCTATCTGTTTGGAAAAAGGGAAAGAAAAAACGGCTATGTATCCAGTTTCACTTGGGTAGCGCTCAACTTTCTTTGGTGTTTGCCATGGTTGTTTATGTTTTCTTCTTCTTCAAATTCCCGCTTATATTTTCCCGCCGCTTCCTGTTTCTTCGTCTGCGTCCTGACGCTATTTCCTGTATCACATCAACTGTTTTTCATTGGCCGCTGGACTCCATGAATTCCCAGATGGATCTGTAAACAGCCCACACTACAGGAGTGCGTCCAGAGTCGGCTTTAAAATTCAAACATGTTTGATTGCTTGCGACTGACGTCAGGCCAGGTTTTTGCGGCGCACACACTTAACGATTCGAGTCTTTGAACATCACACACTAACGGATTTCAGGGCCGACTGGTGATTACGATTCCCTGCAACTGTTGTTGACTGGTAAAGACTCGCTGCAACTGTGAATCGTTATAAAATCGGGCCAAAAAACTCGTGTAGTGTGTCCCCAGCTTTAGTAATTCACGCGCAACACGAACATTAATAGCGGCCGCATATTTTCTCACTGCACTCGCAGTTTAGCACCCGTCTTAGTAAATATGGCCCTTACTGTGTTACCACAGAAAACAAAGAATTATTTTATGAAAAATGATATCTAATAAACAATAATAAGCACATCCCAACATCTTCATCACCAAAATCTTTAAATATTTTGACACTGCTTGTGTTCGAGCCCCAGACTGTTCCACAATTTAACTCCACACACAGACATTATCTCTTCATCATGGCTCTTGTGAATGTTTTTTCCTTAAAGTTTATGCATTAGAAGCAGGAAAAAATGGGCAAGTGTAAGGATTTGAGTGAGTTCTCGTACGGAGCGTGTCGTTTTTAACAGTTCTTCCCAGAGAAATCCTCCAGTGCTCTGTTCCTGCAGCGATTAGTGGACAAACCTCCCCCAAGCCTCCACAAACCTGCGCTAAACCTCGATCTACTGAAGCTCCACTGAAGCTCTGAGTCGGAGTCGCCTCGGGGAGAAGAAGGACTTTCACACACACGCACACAGAGAGAGGAGAGAGACAGACGCTGGAGCTGGGATAAATAAAGAGTCAAAGCGAAGGTGATGGAGAAGACAGCGGCTCAGTTTACAGCCGAATAAAAATGACGAGTGCTTAAATTTGACAACTTAAAAGGTTCGAACAATACTAAATATGAATAATGTAACACAAAACAGCACGGTTGAACAAAGAATTAATAGCTTTTGCAAATAAAAAACGCATTTAAATCCGTTCAGAGGCGGCTTCTTGCTGTGTCGTTTCGGCAAAAGCTGTCAATAAAGATTTTTAACACAGAACCTTTTAAAAAACGCTCCTTCTTCTTAATTGAAATGTCAGCCCAAATTCTCACTCCAGCAGTTTTTTATTAGTTTAACTTTGTCTCCACATTTGTTGTCTCGTCAGCTTTACTGAGAAATGTTGCTGCCAGTCAAATCCAAAATGAGCCAGCCTCTTTAATGAGTTAGATTAAGATTAAGTCAGATTTTCAGTTTGAGACAGTTTTGAACGTGTGCAGAGGAGGGACAGTGAATGAGTGGGAGGATGAGGCTGAGGTTAGAGCTGGAGGCCGAGAGGAAGAGCAGGGAGAGGGTTTTGGATGTGGAGAAAGAGGAGATGAAGTTAGTTGGTGTGAGAAGAGGATTCACTGTGTCTTTTAAAACCTTCTGAACCAATAGAATTTAGTTTCAGGTCTAAAACTCCTCCACAGCGCAGCACGAGCGCCGCAAGAGACGAGACGTGAAGCCTCTCGCGATTGCGTTACCGCCTGAACACATCCAACGCCGTCCTCTCACTCCAATCCTCTCTGCTCCACATGTCAGGGACCCCAGCTGCGTCATCACACGTCACTCAGACTCGGACTGAACCAAATCGTGGAGTTTTTTGCTGGGGGGGAAGCTCAAGCCAGAAGTGCTGGCTTCCCGAGGAGGCCGATGGGAATTGGAGTGCATGTCTTGGGACATTTACATAACGAACTTTTGAACGGACTTTTTCAGCCTTTGAAATGGCCTTTATTCTATGGTGTGTGTATTCTTTGTTGTTTTTTTTATATATATATATTGAAAATCATAAAGAAAACCAAACAAAGTTGCCTTTGATGTGCTCTATTTTGTCATTTGATGGTATGAAAAGGGTATACATTTTGAGTGTATGTCCTTGTGTGCGTTTGGACTGACTGTATCTAAATTAACAAACAAAAACTTACTTAACAGAAATCTTATATGTCAGGAGAGAGACCTGACTGGCACCCCACACAAAAAAACTAATGATATAATAAAATAAAATAAAATAAAAAACAACAACACATTGTTGCAGGGCCAAACTGTCACATAAAAAGAACACAAAACCCAGTTCTCTTACAAATTCAGTTTCAGAACAGATAAACAACCTCTGGGATGAAGATGAAACATTTTCAACTTTAGAAACTGAGTCCAGATGACTTCTTTTTAAACCTTTTGTTGTGATTAAATGAGCCTGGATGACTGAGAGTTACATACATTCACATTGTTCCACCTTCTTTGGACTTTAAATTTCAATGTTGTTGTTTATGAACACACCGAGAAGAATAAATAAATGAGATGAGCACATGAGGACAGAACGTTTGGCCCATCACAGGTTTGTACCAGAGACTGCTCACACTGGCAGTTTGTCTACACGGCTCGTCAACAGTGAGGGCTGCTTTGGTCTAAAATAGAACTGAGAGCTAGAAATGTGACTTCCAAATCAGCCAACTTTTTATTTTAAGGATTTATTTGTTTTGTAATGTTAGTATCAAATTAATCTTTAAAAAATAAGTGTTTTTTCACCTCGGTCAAATATGAATCAACCCCATGCAGGTCAATGTCACTTTCCATATACATTCTATTGAAATGTTTTACAAACTCATTTTGTTTAAAAAAAAAAAAACAAGAGAGAGAAGTTGAGAGGGTGCAGAACTTAAGACAAGGCGAGTTTATTTGTACAGCACAGTTCATACACAGAGAAATTCAAAGTGCTTTACAGAAAAAAAGTTTAAAAGTTTAAAAGTACAAAGACAAGAAATTACAATTAAAACAATAAAATCTATTTTAAAGAGTATAATTAAGAATCCATTTAAAATTAAATTAAAAGAGAACAGAGAAGAGTGCAGATAAAACTCTTTCAGTTGTCATATGCACAGCTAAAAAGAACAGTTTTAAGTCTGGACTTGAACATTGTCAGAGCAGAGGTCTAACATCGTCAGGAGACTGTTCCAGAGTTTAGCTGCAGAAAACTGAAACACTGCTTCACCGAGTTTAGTCCTGACTCTGGGACCAGCAGAGACCTGTCCCTGAGGTCCTCAGAGTCCCAGCGGAGACCTGTCCCTGAGGTCCTCAGAGTCCCAGCAGAGACCTGTCCCTGAGGTTCTCAGAGTCCCAGCAGAGACCTGTCCCTGAGGTCCTCAGAGTCCCAGCAGAGACCTGTCCCTGAGGTCCTCAGAGTCCCAGATGGTTCATATGGGACCAACAGGTCAGAGATGAACTGTGGTACTAAGCCATGGAGAGACTTGTACACAGCAGAGATGTTTTAAAGTCTGTTCTCTGAGCGACAGGAAGCCAGTGCAGAGACCTGAGGACAGGACTAATATGGTCGTACTTCCTGGTTTTAGTCAGGACCCGAGCAGCAGTGTTCAGGACGTCCTGCAGCCGTCTCACTGCCTTAAACACTCAGCAAAAAGCAAACACAGTCAAGTAGTTGAATATTTCAGAACTTGAATTTTATTTTTCTTCAGTATTGGTCCCTGACTTGGGTTTGGTGTTGTTTGATGCATTGCCCCAAAACGAATGTGACAGTGAAAGGCCACTGTCCAGGATGTACCCCGCCTCAAGCCCATAGTTGCCGGCTCCTGACACCTGTGACCTCTAGAAATGAGTGGAAGAAGATGAAATAAAGGTTGACTTGCAGGCGTATGAGCTGTTTTAGGCTCCTGCAAATATTAAGCAACAAAATGATGCTACAAAAGTGCTTATCTATTTATTTAAAAAACATTTTCCTTGACTTGAAATCTCCTCACCCATCTCTGATTAATGCCAATGCTAAAAATAGCTCACCCCTCTGCAGTCCTGCTACATTAGCCTCGTTAGAAATGCAAAGCGGCCAATTAGCAGAGCAGTCTGGATCCAGTGACACGTTCCACCTGAAAAACAGCTCAAAAACTCCGCGCGCACAGCTCTGAGACGACCATAAATCACCGCTCCTCCGGTCTGCGGCAGAAAAACCACCGCCACCCTCCTGAATTAGAGCCTCATTAACCACGGCTAAAAATAAACATGAGCCCAATCTTTAGGAGGCTGATTCTGTCCAAGGAAATGTGCATGTGTGTGGTTTTTTTTTTGTGTCTTGCACCTGGAGAAAACTGGGAGTGGAGGCAGAGAAACAGCTGGAGGAGTATAGGAGATGTTTTTATTTGATTCATTTAGAGGTGGCAGACGGTTTACAGCGAGCGGGATCTGGACTGACAGCAGACTGGAGAGGAGTGATGGCAGAAATAATATTGTTTACTGAAGGGATATACTTTGACAGTGATGACTTGTTGGAGCGGGGATTTGAAATAACACAAAGAAATGTCGACTGGATATGAATTTAATATAAAACCTTGCTTATTAATGCAACTTCTCGGTGTGTTTTGACAAATTTGCATGTCTCATATTGAGCGAATGTGAGTTTTCTGTCTTTATTGATCCACAAATCCACATCCAGTTTATTTCTATAGCACATTTATACAAAGAAGAGAGTTACCAAAGTGCTGCACATAAAACAATAAATAACTATTACACTATTAACTCTCCTACAGCTGAACATTTAAGCACAAAACAATGCACCAATAAAGACTGTCATAGAAAACAATTCTAATAGGTCAATAATTCCAATTATTTCATGGTTACAATGATTAACTTCAGTCCTCATCATACACAGCAAAAAATTATTCTGTTTATGAAATGTAAGCCTTAAATTCCAGTTTCTGTGGTGCAAACCTCTGCCTCTGCTCAGTCTGGGACCTTTTTCTCCTTTGTCCTGATGTGCACATCTCTGTAAGAACTACATTTTGGATTTGTGTTCACGCAAACACAAACAAACTTCTCAACAAACACTTTCACATCAATTTATGACAACCCTAAAACTCACCCAAATCATTTTAGTTCACAAAATGTTTTTTATTTGATAATTTATACAAACACTAATGTGGCCATCTCCAAATTTATACCTCTGTCTACCATATATGGGGGAAATGGCGTCACCTAGTAAAAAACAATAAAAACTAAAATTCCAATCCCTCACTATCATGAATCCATGAAATACTTCATTAAAATGTGAAATTATATTGCAGTGACAGTGTAAAATAAAAATATTGTTTCAGTAGCAGTCAATGGCACAAAAAATGTCTTAGGGGTAGAAGTGTGACTATTTTTTTAGACACCTTTTTAAGAAATCTGAAAATTCATCCAAAACACACCTGAGGCAAAATCTATGCCATTTGAATCAACACAGCAAAAGTTATCCACAAAAAACTGCTGCAAAACATCCAAAAATGTCTTGGCTGTAGGAAGGCTAAGCTCCACCGAGTCCCCATTAAAATAATAAGAACCACAGTAAAACCAAGTGAGAGCAGTCCAATAAAACAACAATAAATAAGTAACAACAATGAAATAATAAAAACAAAAAGGGAACACATAACTCACACCAAGTTTGGGGATTTGTATGTGGTCCATGATGTTCTGCAAACAAACAATAAAATCTTAAAATTAATCCTAAAACTGAACTAAAACAAAATCACAACAGCTGGAACTGGACATAATGTAAACAAAAACAACTTGGGCATCACGTTCAATCCTTTTTTTTTTTGTGAATAACTCAGCTGTACCATTGTTATCAGTAAAAGTATTATTGATTTAAACATGTTTACCTCATATCTCAGTAAGTTTTATTAAATATAAACAAATGTATACAGCTCATAGCGTCTTTAAGAAGATATGAAATCCAAATTTTGTTGCACCACCTGTGGAGCAGCGGCTCTACTCTGAGCTCCTCCTGGCTGATTTTATCTTTAAATGCACCTTTTATGGATGCACCCTGGAAATATGTTTGCCCTGACATTTTCTATCACAGTAATTCTTTTGAAAAACACTTGTAATACTTTTGTTTTGATTTCTTGTTGCAGTCACCTTACATGTTTGGTCTCCATTCTTACCTGATTGCCAGACACTGCAAAAAAAAAAAAAAAAAAAACATCTCTTTTCTCTCAGTTGAACCGTGTTTTCTCTTTCTTTTCCAAACCTCTGAGTCACTGCTGCCTTTTACAGTCTGTTCGTTCTGTTTTTAAGTGCCTTCAGCAGAACCTTGTCTGATTCCTGCTTCTCTCTGTGTTTTATTTTTTTTTGCAGGTGCTGGTGTGGCACACTCGAACTGAGAAACCGCACCTCGCCAACGAACCCAAACATCGCAAAGACACAGTGGTCATCGAGGTCTGAACACGACATCCCGGATCACTGAAAGAACCTAATTATGACAACTTTTCTTCTCATTGACTCTAAATGGATTGCACAAACTGAGAAAAAGCCAGCCGCGGACTTCTCTCTCTAACAGTGTTACAGCGACCGAATATGGACAAAATGGACGCTCCTCCTTCCTCTTCTTCTCTTGTCTTTGGCTTGTCGATGTAAAATGTAAATGTGAACGCTCAAAAGTGCCATGTGAATGAATTTGAACACATCCATTCGTCAAAACAGTTGAATTAAAAGGTGTTTTATGCTACTTAAAGGGGAACTGATGCAACCATTTTACCTTAATTAAACATTTTCAGAGTCAGTGTGATGGATAAGTGAGTTTCTAGCTCCCTGCAGCTCCCAGTGACGTATCTTGCCGAAAAAACTGTCTTGTAAGAATGGAAGCACTGACTCTGTGTCTCTAAAGTCTCGGGTCCTGAGAGTTTTTTAGATGTTGGTCATGGGAGAGGAAACGTTTGTACAGTGAAGCCAACCAAGAGGCAAAACGTAAAGAAAAATGTGAGCAAAAAAGTGAGCAAAGTCGCATGGTTCCCAATAAAAAAAAGAGAGTTTCTGTCTCAGGAATTGGTTTGACACTGGAAGATAAGGTTCGTTTTTATTTTGGTAGGACAGGGGCAGTTGCTGTTGTTTATAGGCAGATTATTCACTACAGTACTGCGCAAAAGCTTTTATTTTTTAGGAAAAGGTCCGTAATGAGCCAGGGACAAAATTCCAGCGTGGATCCAGATGAGTGTTTAGAGCCAGAGGCGTTTTACGGGATTTTGTAACATTTTGTTTGAGATAAGGACCGAAAACACAAACTTCACTCACTTTTTAAAGTAATAAAAAGATTTGTTTTAGTCGATTATTTACTACTGTGACATGCAATAACGTAATAATTTTGGCAATTATAAAAGTAATAAAGCCAATAATGTAGTAGCTGTAATAAAAAATTGGCTTGATATCAAATTGGTCTAGCATTAGAAAAACCTTTAGAAATGTAATAACTGTAGCCTATAATGTAATAATTCATCAATAGCACTCAATTTCTTGTTTTTGTTTATTTATTTATTTATTTAGTTATTTATTGCAGTTTTGTGCAGTTTGCTTATCAGAATGAGGTTTAGTGGATGGCATTGTTAATTATGATTGTAAGAGGCAGTTTGAGTTTTTTTGTGTGCAAAATGTTAATTAATCTTCCAAGCTGTGTACATCACAACTAAAGCGTTTAAAAAAAAAAAAAAAAAAATCAGCTTGGTTTTTAGACTTTTAGATGTTTTGTCTCTTATCCAGGAGACTTTAGTCAGCGTTACTGACTCAAAAATGTTTTTATATTATTGCTACGTTATTACATTATTGGTTTTTTTTACATATGAAATTGCCAAAACTATTACATTATTGGCAGGTATTACATTATCAGCCTTTTTTTTTTATTTATTTAATCTTTATTTTACCAGGAAGTCCCTTGGGATAAAATCTCTTTTTCAAGGGAATTCTTTGCTTGTTACATGGCTTTAGAGCATTTACCCCTGAACTAGAAGATGTTGAGAGTTTGCATCCAGGTCTGGGCACGATATCTTTACCATTGCGAGATAGGACCAGTGTCTACACTCTGCAAATACTTCTAGTTTTGATTTTGTGTGCTTATGTTCATTGATAAACCCTGTTCATTTTAAATAGACTTCTGCACAGTACTCTACATTTTAATTTTATTTTTATTTCTAAGCCAAGACAAGTGTTATCCCCATAAATATATTGGGACATTACGGCCGTCCTGGGATGCGTGAGTCTGGCAAATGAGTGCACGCCGCAGGTTTAGACATAATAAAAGTCAAAACGCAGCAGGAGGAAATCCATAAATGAGTTTGCGGAGCTGCCCTGAAGCCCGTCGCAGTCGTTTCACTGCCAACAGTTAATGGTCTGGATACGTTAAGTGTTCACTGTGGCTTAAGACATTACTGCTTTAAACACCGCTGCAGAGTACTACACGGAGTACTACACAGAGTACTACACAGAGTACTACACAGAGTACTACAGTCCGAGGTCAGATACTGCGTGGATGGTTCAGGCGCTCTGTTCCTGAAGCGGTTAGCTCCCAAACATTTGCTGCAGTACGTTAGAGGCATATTCTGCTGGCCCCAAGCCCTGATAAAATGGAGAGGGTTGCGTCAGGAAGGGCATCTGGTGTAGAAACCTGCCCAAGTACCCATAAGTTATTGGCTGAAGGAAAAGGAGCAGCTGAAAGGGACTCACTCTGTTGATTTTGATGTTGTAAGAAGCTATAATTTGGAGTTTACATACAGCCAGTGTTTACACGTTTGCTCATTTTTCCTTCCTAAATATATTTCAAACACACATCTGGTCTTTTAACAAGAAGTCTTTAAAATAAGGCGACTAATGGGTGCACAATTAAATCTATTTTCTCCATTTTTTTGGGGGAATTGGCGTCTTGAAGGTCCCCTATTCTGCTAAATCGACTTTTGTGAGCTTTTAACCATGTTATAATGTAGTTTTCACCCTAAAAAAACACCTGGAGGAGTATTTGTTTGAGAATCTGTTTGCTGAGCCCGTCGTCTTCTAATGATCTGAAAACGCTCGGTCTCACACCGTCACCGGACTTGTACTGATCATTTCAGCCTTAAACCGCCGTCACTACAAAGCAGTCAGCTCAGAAATCTATCATGCATCATGCATCATGTTGCTAATAGCTGTGCTAACCAGTCATTTTATTATTTGTCCAGTTCCCACTGTTGCCAGCAGGGGGCGACAGACACCTAATCCAAGCGTTCTCTGCAAAGGCAAAATAACAGCTAAAGATGACGTTTTCCACATATTTACATTATTTCTGGTTATAAAATGTGAAATACTAATGCAAAAGTGTCCAAAGTTATTTCAAAAAGTCTGAAAAAAGCAGAATATGGGACCTTTCATCAAAATTTTAAAATTGAGGAAACATCAAGTTACTTTAAGTTACTTTTTTTTTACTATGGAGCTAATAATGCAAAGCTGTACTGTTTATCTTCTTGGTCCCATTGTCCTCTTGCACTGCGCTACTAGCATCTTCAGGTACCTTAGCAGCTAACAGTTAGCTACAACAAACTGAACTGGGAAAGAGCCACAAGCCCTCAGTTTGCATTCACTTTTTATTTACTTTTAAAATGTGGGCGTTTAAGAAAGAGTAATGTTTTTCTATTGAGCATAACCTTTAATGATTTTGAGATCTCTTTACGACCCAAGGCCCATAGTTGCTGGGGCAGGCTTTTCTTACTGGAGAAAGCCGAATAGCAGAAAACAAAATCATTTAGAAGATTAGTAGTGTCAAACTTAATCAGAGCCGGGGACGAAATTAGAAAAACAGTCTGAATAAGAAGCATTAGATAAATAATAAAGCCAAATAACTGTATTCTTTTATTCTTATTTAAAGTACAGTAGGTATTTTAACATAGAGTACTACTTTCCCACAGAACTACAAATGTAGATTTTTGGTTTTAAGGGGCTGTAGTTTACGTTTTGTTTTGAATCTGAACTTAAAACCGGAAAAAATAGCAACATCTAGGCCAAAAACTCAAACACTCAGACTACTGACGAATAATCTACTGACCAATTATTTATTTCTGTAGTATTTATTGTTATTATAATACTGCAGTGCATTATGGGAGATGTGGTTCAAACAGGTTGAAGCGCAAAATATCGGGGGGCCATTATTTATATAAATCTTAAATTATCTGGCGGGCCTTGAGTTTGACATCCCTGGTCGAACCGGAGGAAGCTCACAAATCTAACCCTTAAAAGAAAACAGTATAAAAACAGTATAGGGACATTTTTGCACCCGTTTAGTCCCATCTTACAGAAGCGTATTGCGTTCACCTGAAAAAAAAGTTTCTGTTCTAATGAGCAAAGTTAGTTCTGTTTTTACGAGAAAAGTTCTGTTTTTACGAGTAAAATAATTTTATGTTTTTATGTGGATAATGGTCCTTATTATCTTGTTCCACTTTTGGGGGGAGAGGAATTCAAAGTCAATCGCAAAGACCTGAGATGTCTGCGCAGAGTCGACAAACTAATGATTATACGTCAATATTACTTAACGAAAGCAGAATCTCCAGTGTCTCAAGCCTAGAGTAAAATAAAAGCTGTATTAAACGAAGTAGTTGGGACATTTACGCCCTTTCTTTAGCGAGCAACTCTTCAATACGAGCTAAACGTTTACTGGTTGTGATAGACATGAATTTACTTTTGTCATAAAAACCCAAGTTATTTATGCTCAATTCAGATTTATTTGTATAGCCCAATATCACAACAAAAGTCGCCTCAAAGGGCTTCACAAACAGTTGATCAAACATAAACACACAATCAGACTTAACACACAATCAACACAAACAATAACTACACTAAACTAAACAGACCCAGGACACTCCTGTCCTTAGACCCTCCTTCTCGGTAAGGAAAAACTCCTAAAAAAACCCAGCTACGGGAAAAAAGAAGAAACCTTATGGAGCGCATATTGCTCATAAAAACAGAACTTTTCTCGTAAAAACAGAACAAATTTTACTCATAAAAACAGAACTTTTCTCATAAAAACAGAACTAACTTTTTTTTTCAGGTGAACGCAATACGCTTCCGTACCATTTAACCAAATACTCGTCATTTTCTGGCTACCGTCTAACACTGGATGAACTCAGTTTTTTTTGTCTCTTATTAAAAGCCCAGAAGCATCTTGATGTTTCCTCTCTGCTCACTGCGGTCACACCACTGTCGCTAAAACGCTAATGTGCTAATGATTTATTGATGCTACGTTATTCTCCTTCAACTCACCGTGGACTCCTGCTTCAAAAAGCCTCACGGTGCGACCTCTGACCCCCAACCCTCTTTGTCAAAGGATGAGAAAGGATCTGCGACCGCTCCGTGTGAAGGATCTACCGCGACATCCTCTGCCACTGACGAGCCAGCATCAATAATGTAGACTTTGCGGCAAAACAACAAAAGGAGAAATGTCCCTGGGAGAGAGTGCACACCTGCCAGAGGAGGAAAAATGGTGTTAGTCCAACGTGTGTCTCAAATGTACAAAGAAATGTCTCTGTCTCTAAATGTGTTACTGTCACAAAACGGTCTGAGGAGCATGTGTTTGGTGGCGAGAACAAAAATAAAAACACAACATGAAATCCAGGGTTGAACAGCCTTTATTCCAAATGACCCTTGAAACAGAACTCAAAAATAGATCGATTTTAATACCAGCTGCGGTGAACCCAACACCGTCTCAGAGAAATATTGTATTTTTTTTAAGCAGATTAGATTTCTCGTCAAAAACATTATTTTTTACAGCTTTTCTGGTGATTTATGAGATTTTAGATAATGTAGGTTGGTTTGGTGTTTGGGCAAACACGTTCTGTCTTTGTGATAAACAGCCGTACTCCAACAGAGGATGAGTTAATGTTGTGCTGACTTTAAAAAAAAATTAAGCTAGCGTATATTAGCAACAGCTGTTTCTGGTTTAGCAAAGTATGGCTCTCGCTTTCATTCATTCATTTTTAGTTTAGATTGGTTTAAATATTAGTTAAACTCATGTGGTTATATATTCAGTGTTAAAATATGTTAACGTGGAGCAGAGAAGTGAATTTAATGCACAGAAATCTGGAAGTAAACCTCAAGTAGTCTCCCATTTTCTGAAGCTAATGCAGCTTTACATAGGCGCACACCAGCCTCACACAGACACACACCAGCCTCACACAGACACACACCGGCCTCACACAGACACACACCGGCCTCACACAGACACACACCGGCCTCACACAGACACACACCGGCCTCACACAGACACACACCAACCACACACAGACACACACCAGCCTCACACAGACACACACCGGCCTCACACAGACACACACCAACCACACACAGACACACACCAGCCTCACACAGACACACACCGGCCTCACACAGACACACACCAGCCTCACACAGACACACACCAGACTCACACAGACACACACCGGCCTCACACAGACACACACCGGCCTCACACAGACACACACCGGCCTCACACAGACACACACCGGCCTCACACAGACACACACCGGCCTCACACAGACACACACCAGCCTCACACAGACACACACCGGCCTCACACAGACACACACCAACCACACACAGACACACACCAGCCTCACACAGACACACACACACAAGCCTCACACAGACACACACCGGCCTCACACAGACACACACCAGCCTCACACAGACACACACACACAAGCCTCACACAGACACACACTAGCCTCACACAGACACACACCGGCTTCACACAGACACACACCAGCCTCACACAGACACACACCGGCCTCACACAGACACACACCAACCTCACACAGACACACCAACCTCACACAGACACACACCAACCTCACACAGACACACCAACCTCACACAGACACACACCGGCCTCACACAGACACACACCAACCTCACACAGACACACACCAACCTCACACAGAGACACACACACAAGCCTCACACAGACACACACCAGCCTCACACAGACACACACACAAGCCTCACACAGACACACACCAGCCTCACACAGACACACACCAGCCTCACACAGACACACACACACACAAGCCTCACACAGACACACCAGCCTCACACAGAGACACACACACAAGCCTCACACAGACACACACCAGCCTCACACAGACACACACCAGCCTCACACAGACACACACAAGCCTCACACAGACACACACCAGGATTCTTTTTATTCAATACTGGCACCACCTTTATATTTTAAAAGTCTGCTTCAAACACATTTTTATCTCATTTATAAACACAACTTTTATTGCGCCTGTGTGACGTCGGTGTTTACCTCCCAGCATCAGTCTCCTGGACCCAGAGTCATGGGAACCCCAGCAGGTTTTGGGGCGTCCCATACTGACACATCCCATACCATTCTCCCAGTGGAAAAGCACCTGTAAAACGACTGGAGTGGGCATCGTAGGTGAAGTGTCTTGCCCAGGAACACAATGGCAGTACGCTCTTCAGATGAGTTTCAAACCACCCACCCTCCACTGGTGGTCGAACGCTTAACCCTCTGTGTAATTATAATTTATTACATTGTCTTAATGATAGCTAGGTAAGTATCTTGTGTATCAATTCTTTTTGTGCCTACTTATTTCTTCCAGCCATTGTTAGCACAGTCCCAGTCGTCAGAGCAACACTACAGAGACCAAAACATGCCATTGCTCCTCTCTGCTTCTCTAAAATGGGACGGTGCTGACAATTACCTGCCACAAGAAATATGTATTTTACAAAACCAAACATAACCAAATACGACCATTGTTACATCCTGATTCCTATTATCTGGAGCCAAATAAAGACACAGCGGATGGGCTCTCTCTGTCTTTCTCTTGGCTTGGTTTACCCTGAAAAAAACTGGATTAAGGTCTTGGAGTCTGCTGCTGCCCCAAAAAACCTGGCCCTAGATTAGTGGAGGAAGATAGATGAATTACCTACAATTTTCCAACAATCTTTTTTTTTTAATAAAGCACCAGAAAAAGCCAGAATAATCATGTTGTATATCAGTATCAGCACTTGATACATAATTAAATTGATCTTTTAAAAAATCTGCACAACTTTCTAGAAGGCTTCACACAGCAGTATTAAATCTAAGAGATAGGGTTGGGTACACCAGAGGCTAAAAGAGTCATAAGAAACACAAGTGTAATGCATGGAGACCGCTGTAATTGTTTGTACTATAGGCACCAGAAAATGTAAACAGATGAAATAAACCTGGAGGACATGAGAGATGAGTGAGTGTGAGTGTATGCTACGGTTATTGCAGTCATGGCAGACAGGAAACTGTGACTGAATCTCTGCTCTTCAGTGGAGTGGATGGAGAGCGTTTGTGGGTCATCCATGCGTACAATTCACTGGGCAGTCACGAGGAAACCAAAACATGTTTGTGTGGACGCCAGTGGACCTTACATTGGAAAATATTAGCCTATGGTCAATAGAAGGAGACAGACACGGCAGCCTGATCAATGCCTTAGAAATGAGCCAATGGATGCAAAACCACAGCATCAACATTTGTGACAAGTGTGTCCTTTCAGCATTTCTTATAGTAATAATCGATTTTGAGCCATGGGTTTTTGTTGTAATGCTATTATAATAGATCCTAACTGTCTTAAATTAGATTTTTTAGTCAGATAAGGTCAAAGGAATTACAATGCCTGTCCATATATCAGTCAGAACCTGAATAATCTGCTGCTGCACATACAGATGTACTGTTTACAATGTACATTTCATCTGATATAAAAAAAAAAAAACACAGCAGTTTGAGCTGTTACAACTTCAGTGGAGCCTGCCCGGAGACTGTGAGACTTGCCTGGGGTGGTGCCATGGAAGCTCCCATTAATCCACGGTGAGTAACATACCTTGTAGTTTTGGCCCACATTTTGTATTTTGCCACACAAAAGCACAAGAATGTTGAAGAAACAGCCTTACTACATTAAAAGAAGTCTGTAAACGAAGTATGGTCACCACTTTACGCAACCCTGTGTTACTGTGAGGTGTCTCCCACCGTCCAAAGACATGTGTTAAGAGAATTGGTGACTCTAAATTGCCCTGAGTGAATGATGACGCTACCTGCAGAACACCGCTAAGATCAGGTGGAGTTGACAGATTCGCAGTAGCAAGTGTGAAAATATCAGAGCGCATTCACAAGTAAACATTTTTAGAGAAGGTTGTGGATAATGCCTACATCGCAATGCACAACGATTGCCACAAAAGCAAATTGTAATGTTTACCTTTAATGAGTGATTGCACTTTTATTCTCCCATTTCGTACGTAAACAGATCCGTCCGTTCCGAGTATTGTTGGTGTCATAGCATTTATACTTCCAAGCGTTTTCTATGTCAGCGTGTGTGTTATGTTAGCCAGTAGGGGGCGATCAACAACAGTTAAAAATCGTCAAAGATAGAAGTAAAAGAGCAACAACAACAACAAACATGGTGCAATTTTACACCACATTTACTATGAAAATGAGCCAAGAAAATTAGGCGAAAATAGCGGTGGTCTGTTCAGTCTTTGACTAAACTGTGATAAACTTTAGCTCTAGTTCAACCGTTTCTTCTGCTGTGACTTTTTAAAGCTGTGTTCACTGGCGCCCCCCAACAGTCAATGCATGTATTGCTCTGTTCATCCCTATTTACAAGCTCTGGGAAAATGGACCAACAGTACGACAGGATGAACGCAGTAGACGGACAGAGCGCTATGTCCATATCCAAACACGTATTTAACGTAGAGAATAAATGAGTCTTAACCTGAAAGAAGAACTGGAAGAAGAAGAACTTCCATGTCATATTTGTGTAAAAGCCGATCTGCGCTGTGCCCTCTGGAGTAGGGGAGTAGTAACAAGCAGCACACGCGCAGGTACGAGGGCAGGTGTGTGAACGAGTACATGCTGAGATGTAAACGATTACACATGGCTTGACAGCAGGACTATCTCCAGCCTTAAAATCTGCCCAGTGACTAACTGGGCACTATGCAGAGTAGGGCTGCACAATATATCGCAAAATTATCAGTATCGCAATATCAGCAAACGCAAATATCCGTATCGTAAGAATCTAAATATATCGCAATAACGCTGTGGTCTTCCATCTGACAGAGATTTACACTGAAGAATCATTTTCCACCAAAGCCTTAAAAGAACATGTGTTGTGACTAAATAAAAATGTTTAAAAAGTCCAGTTTTAGTGGTAATTTAATTAATTTAGTCACAGCTTAGCCTTGTTTTATTCCTGGTTTAGTCTGTGTTAAGTTTTGATTTTGTCGCTGTTTTGACTTGTAAATACAGGAACTTACATTTTTGTCAAATGTAGTGAATTTAACTTAGTATGTTCGAAAAGTAGGCTCTATTTTCAAATATCTCAATAATATCGTTATCGCAGTTTTTCAACATAGTTATCGAATAGCGCATGTTTTCTCCATATCGTGCAGCCCTAATGCAGTGTTCCCCACCTAAGGCCCATAGTTGTTGTGTTAGGCTCCAGTCACCTCCGACCCATTACAGGAATAAACAGGAAAAAGACGCATAAATTAATGTTTGCTTTTTAGCACCGACCCAACCTAACATCATGGCACTTTACTTATTTGTAAAATTGACAAAAAGGAACAAATATAGTCTGTCTCCCCATTGACCACTATTCATTTGTTTTTGAAGGTAAGGTCCGTTGGGTATTACTAAACAATCCAAATCAATTCTTTCACCTGTCTTTGTCCCATGAGTTTAGAGTTCAGAGTTCTGATTGGTCGTCCAGGTTTATTGACCTCAGACTAAATGTGCTTCTCGTACCACGGCACACAGCACAACACCACAACAAAGATGGCCGACGACAGAACGTAGAGTCACAGCGTCAAACGGAACAAGACAACAACATTTTCGGCTCACAATAGAAGGACATTATTAAGGTAGTATTTCCTGCAATGTACCTTGAATTGAAACAGACAGTCTGCTGCTTGTACAATGATTTCTTGGAGACGACAGCGAACCCAAAATGAGATACAGTACCTATTACAGGCGCAGTAGGAGACACTGTTAGTAATTTTGCCCGGGAGAAAGTGAAGGCAAATTGGCTCATTTCAATAACAAGGAGAAGTCTAAACTGGGTCAAAGCCTAGATTCAGCCGAAAGGAGGAGCTTCAAAAGGACAGCACGACAGAGAAAGACACCCAGGGGACACTGGGCCGCCCCAGCCATTACCCACACGAACACAGAAAACCTGACATTTAGAGAGTTTGGGGAGGATTTAAACCAACAAGCAGAGCCACAGCCAGACGAGTGCACACCAGTGGGTTTGTGGTGGAGAAGTGCTCCAGACAGAAACGTGTCTGGAGTCATTATTTTAAATCATTATAGAAAACAAACTGTATATAGAACTGGATAGAGGGTCAGGTGTGTGACTTGAAATCATTTGCACCCTCTTCATTAGTTCAGTATCTGATTTATGCCAAAATCTGCTCTTGGAAAGTGATGTGCGATACCAGCTTTCTCACTTTTGATTTATTACCAAGCCTGGCATCGACAAAACCGATTCTGATACCACCCCTTACAGTCACAACCATTGTTTTTTCTTCTCTATTTATTGAATTTATGTACATGATAAAAGCCTACATACACGTTATTTTTAATGGCTTCTTTATGTCACTGGAGCAGCAGAACACAATGGATTGGGCTGAACCTGCCACTGTAGAGCACCACAGGAATTTGTATTATACTAATAACATTGTGTGTCATTACTTCTAAAGTATCGACACTTTCAGATTGGCATCGGTTCACACCTTCCTACTCTTGGGCCACTTGAACAAACAGTATCCACCTGATCTACTGCCCACTTGCAATGATAATAATGTCTATGTGGCAGTATAAATATTATCCTTGGTGCATTCCCAGATGTTGCATACCCTCCCAATCTGGATAAAAATGCCAAAAAGAAACGGCTGATTCTGTCTTAGTATGTACAAACCATTAAGACTTCTGTCTGACAAGAAAAGGTGCTAAACTTCTTCCAGGACTTAGACTGTGACCCATTCAACCATCTTTGTGCTTTTAAGATAAAGGCAGTGTAGCTAAAGTTAGCAGCTGAAGAGGTTAGCATCACATGAATTCTTAAAGATAGTTAATTTCTAAAAAACACAAAAAACAAAATATCTAGTCATATGAACGAACTTGCTTAGAAATGAATAGTTGGTATGAAGGTAAAAGACAAAATAGTTATAAACACTATTGCTACATTTACACAGAGAAGCACCAGAATATCATTTATAGCACACTGTGAAACTTTTAACACAGAAACTACCCTGCATTATAATCTATATTTAATGAAATGTTAAGGCCTACCTACTAAAATATATTACTCCCTTTATCCTTATTATAATTTATTCATATAAAACAATGGCAGCAGTCTACATTATGAAGTTATTGCTTTCATTAAAGAAGTGGTATAGACAGTTAAAAGCTCATTTATGAAAGTCCTGGAAGAGGCTTAGGTCAACGTGTACAACAAAGAATGTACCATTACTAACACAGAACAGACTAAATATTGCACATTGGAATATTTAATTTGTGATTATAAAACTTCCTAGTGATGGATGAGCCTTAAAGATGTCAAAAAACTATGCAAACATATACACTGTGATATCATGTAACTGGTTAAGTAAAAGAAAGTAAACAAGTGTGTTACAGGTCTGAGTCTGGTACAGGTCTGAGTCTGGGACAGGTCTGAGTCTGGTACAGGTCTGAGTCTGGGACAGGTCTGAGTCTGGGACAGGTCTGAGTCTGGACCAGGTCTGAGTCTGGGACAGGTCTGAGTGTGGTACAGGTCTGAGTCTGGGACAGGTCTGAGTCTGGACCAGGTCTGAGTCTGGGACAGGTCTGAGTCTGGGACAGGTCTGAGTCTGGTACAGGTCTGAGTCTGGGACAGGTCTGAGTCTGGTAGAGGTCTGAGTCTGGGACAGGTCTGAGTCTGGGACAGGTCTGAGTCTGGGACAGGTCTGAGTCTGGTACAGGTCTGTCTGGGACAGGTCTGAGTCTGGGACAGGTCTGAGTCTGGTAGAGGTCTGAGTCTGGGACAGGTCTGAGTCTGGGACAGGTCTGAGTCTGGGACAGGTCTGAGTCTGGTAGAGGTCTGAGTCTGGGACAGGTCTGAGTCTGGGACAGGTCTGAGTCTGGGACAGGTCTGAGTCTGGGACAGGTCTGAGTCTGGTCCAGGTCTGAATCTCATCTGTCCAAAGAATGCTGTTCCAGTCGTCTTTAGGTGTTTTTATGCTAAATCTAATGTGGACTTTCTATTGTTGAGAGTGATTAATGACCTGCAGCTTGTGGTGAACCCTCTGTATTTCTCTCATGAACTCTTCTCGTTACAGTGGACCTAGACTCTGATAGACCTACTTCTTCACCATTTGATCCAGCCTAAGGATGGTCTTGTTCACTTCCATTGAGAGACTGTATGTTGCGATTTCACAGAAACAGCTTTCAAATGCAAATGTAACACCTGGAATCAGGTCCAGACCTTTTACCTGCTCAGTTTATGATGGATTAATGAGGGAAATAACCTATGTGGCTCAAGAAATAGCTTTTGAAGCAACTGTCCAAATACGTTTGAGCCCCTGAAAAAGAGGCAGCTACACATGAGATGAGCTGTAATTCCTAAACCCTTTCTCCCATTTTTAGGCGTGAATACTCTCAATTACAGCTGAGAGTCTGCACTTTAAGCACATATGTTATATACCATGTACTTTGAGTATGTTTTGGTTAACAGCTAAAATAACAAAATTTGCATAAGTGTCCAAATAGTTATGGACCTAAGCAAAAAATAGTGCTATATCAATGTTTTTATGTCATGGCTGAGTCACCAATAAAATGACCTGGAAGCCTCATATTTTAACAGCTTTGTGGCTATAAAATTTCTGGCATTTGCTTTGTTTTACTTTTAAAATCACCAATTAATATCAATGACAGGCTGGTGCTAAGAATTGTGATTTATAACGCCATTTATGTTATGCTTTAATCTCTAACGGCTCTCATTAGGGTTAGAAATCTCTTGCATATTCTGGCTGTTTCCACTTTTTAAAACTGCTGGTGTACACTCGTTCTCATTTGAGCACCACTGATAAACTGGCTGCTGTGAATGGCTCTAACCCTTGTACCCACTTGTATTGGGGCATTATTCCAGTTAAGACCCAGTCAAAATCATGTCAGTGCAAAATAACACGAATAAGCAGCTTTGACAAACCCATGTCACTCAGATCCTATTAGCTCCAGCAGAGGACTTATCCCCCCACGGCGCAGCCAACGCGATTAACGATTAAATCAAAAGTATCTGAGAGTCGGAGCGTCTCTCTGAATATGGCTCTGGAAAGAAGAAAGGTTCACGTCACAATAGTACAGTACTGTTTATAGACGACTATCTGCCCTATACACGAAAGGAGAGGGGCGTATACACAGCAGAGAGAAGGGGGCAGGGGCCAGAGACTGCAGAGGAGAGTGGATCTAGTCAAGGTTATCTCTAGAGGTTTTTCTATCTTTTTCATTTGGAAATATTCTCCCAGTGGTGGCTGCAGGGGAAGCTCATTTAATCCTGGGCTAGTTTTCCTGACGCTGATATTGGATGAACTAATAAAACTTAAACAAGGTTCTAACTCAATAGCGCTGTGATTAGCCTTATTCATTTACAGTGTAATATGTACAAATGGTGAAAATGAGGTAAATCACTTGGCTCCGGACAGGAATTCAGCACACAACTCTCTGCTCTGAGCTCGTGCTCCAAGTCATCGCATGCTTTCGAAGCGGGGAAAAAAGCAGCTATCAGTAAAAATCTTCCGCCAGTTTCTCCCATCATTATTGATCAGCAGCTTCGCAGGCTGCCCACGAGACGTTTTTAGGTAGGGCTGCACAATATATCGCAAAATGATCGTTATCGCAAAATCAGCAAATGCAATATCCGTATTGCAAGAAACTAAATTTATCGTAATAACGCTGTGGTCTTCCATCTGACAGAGATTTACACTGAAGAATCATTTTCCACCAGAGCCTTAAAAGAACATGTGTTGTGACTAAATAAAAATGTTTAAAAAGTCCAGTTTTAGTGGTAATTTAATTAATTTAGTCACAGCTTAGCCTTGTGCTTTAGTCCTGTGTTAAGTTTTGATTGTTTTTGCTGTTTTGACTTGTAAATACAGGAACTTACATTTTTGTGAAATGTAGTAAATTTTACTCACTATGTCAAATATCAAATATCGCAATATCGTTATCGCAATTTTCAACATAGTTATCGAATATCGCATGTTTTCTCCATATTGTGCAGCCCTATTTTTAGGTCATTTATCAAATCAGCGTTGTGGAGGAAAAGTAAAATTAAGCCTGTATTTGTGGCAATGTTATTCTCTACCTTTTGATCAACGTCCCCCTACAGTCACCTGGCTATCATCACCCACGCAAATGGTCAAGAGTCAGCTGATACATTTTGTCCTCTGTCCTAACACTTTTAATGTTATTTAATATCTATAACAGTTTTCAAATGCAAATGTAACACCTGGAATCAAGCAGCTATATATTAAAGAGCTGTAATTCCTCAACCCTTTGTCCGATTTGGATGCAAACACTCTCAAATTACAGCTGAGAGTCTGCACTTTAAGGACATATAATTATATAACTGTATTTTGAATAGTTTTTGTAAAAAGGATAAAATAACAAAACTTGTTTAAGTGTCCAATTACTTATTGTATTGTAGATCTCCAATTTTATCTAATTCAGTGCATATTTGACTATTTATTCTATACAATTTTAGGGGAAGTTCAGCTTCTCTTGGAGTCAATGATCAATCGCCACTGTATTCTCTACATTAGTATTACTACATCCAGTTTCCTTTGCAGTCCGTGGCTTAAACCGACCACTAGAGCCATATTTAATGCAGCTATTCACAGACTACTCTACCGTTTGGTACTGATAATAGTTCACTATACGTATTAGTCCAGCAGCTTTTCTTTTTGATTACCGTGTCTCTCTCTTCAGACAACAACACCAAACCAACACAGGGTAAAAGACAGGACACGGGGAGCTGCCATTTTGATTTTTCCACTGCAGTTTTTCTTTTTTAAGGTTTGGGGGTCAAAGGGTCGAAGGGCTCTGTGCGTTGAAACTCTGTGGAGCGGAGTGACGAGAGACCAGCCTCACTTCCAGAGCTGAGTGCTGAGGGTCTGGCCCGAGGCTGGAGCTGCTGAGGGGAATCCCACTGAGGAGGGGGCGCCGGGCTGAGATAGACCTGCCGCTGGAGAGGGGCCTGTCCCGGATAGAGCCACACCGGACATCTGCTGCGTCATCTGAGGGAGAGAAGAAAGAACAAATGATGATTTTTACATTGTCTGTTTCTATTATTCCTCTAAAACACATGAGTATCTGAGTATCTTAACTTACATAATGCAGTTTCTCAGCAGCCAACAATGCAATGACTGGGAGGGGACTGCTGGCATTGTTTCATTTTAAGGGACCACCCAAATTATTTAAAGGCTCTGTATTTCTTACCCACAGGTGCCATGCTTTGATCAAACAGAAAATTGCTTACTTTGTTTATTATTCAAAAGATATATTTTGTTTATGAAAAGATTATTTTCCAGTACTGCTTAGTTTGCAGTAGGAACACAAAGTAATTGGTTCTATAGAAAATTAAAAGTCTATATATCCAAGATTTACGGTCCCCTATTCTGCTAATTAAACCTTTTTTGAGCTTTTACCTTGTTATAATGTTGTTTCTCCTCAAAAACAGACCTGAAGTTGTATTTTTATTCTCCTTTTAGGAAAGTTTTTCTCCCATGACTGTATACCTCTGATGATTTATACACCAAAGTCCTTCACAATGCACCGTTCATCTTGAGCATTTGTATGGCTGTTGTTTTTCCCTAAACAAGCCAGTAAAAATGTTTCCGTGCCTTGTTAGGGTTAGAAACAAACAGAAAGACTGCAGCATATGACACCAGCAGAATCATATATTCTACAGCATGAGCATTTATTTTCTCAAACTAACAAAAGTCTTTCAGTCCCTTTGGCCAAAAAAAAAAAAAACACCAAACAACTTCCTATTCCTGTGTTTCATGTCCACTTCTTTGCCTTTACCTGCCTCCTGTCGTCAAGAAAAAACTATAAATCATTTCTTCACACAAAACAAGACAAAGCGCTGTAGCGTATACACCTTTTGTATTTTCAAACGTCAATACTTCGCACACCTCCTGACAGTAACATCCACTGAAATGTCAAATACATACAGAGAAGGAGATTTCTAGGCTCTCTCTGCATCTCTTCCCTCGTCTCCTGCCTTCACCTCTGCTCTGAACGACTGCAGCATCCCTCCTGCTTCTTCTGCCGACTCTAATCTATTATGAATGTGTCTTGGTGCAGCGGGGCTCACTTATCTGTCCATCCGGGACTCCAGCGTGTACAGTGTGTGTGTGCCGGAGTGAACATACAGTACGTGAACCATCTATCTCCAATCCCCACTGCTGTTGCACCACCCACCTTGACGTGTTTATGATTTATGGACGCTCATTAACCCCCACAGTCGTCAAGAAGCTGCTGACAAAGTTACAGAGAAGATGATGGTATAGCCCCCCACGCAGGCACACAGACCTGTCTCAGTCTCTCTGTGCACATACAGAAGGTAGAGCAATGGATAAACAATAAAAGGCAGAGCTGGTTTTTAAAATCATGTGGAATTAGATGGATGAGAAGTGCAGAGTACTGTGTTGAAAATTGCGAAACGATATTGTTGCGATATTTGAAAATAGAGCCTACTTTTCGAACATAGTAAGTTAAATTCACTACATTTCACAAAAATGTAAGTTCCTGAGCAGGTAAAAGGTCTGGACTTGATTCCAGGTGTTACATTTGCATTTGAAAACTGTTAGATAATAAAAAACATTAAGTGTTAGGACAGAGGACAAAATGTAGCAGCTGACTCTTGATCATTTGCGTGGGTGATGATAGCCAGGTGACTGTAGGGGGACGTTGATCAAAGGGTCAAAAGGTAGAAAATAACACAAAAATAGGGTTGCACGACATGCGATATTCGATAACTATGTTGAACATTGCGATAACAATATTATTGCGATATTTGAAAAAAAAAAGCCTACTTTTTGAACATAGTAAATTAAATTCACTACATTTCACAAAAATGTAAGTTCCTGTATTTACAAGTCAAAACAGCAACAAAATCAAAACTTAACACAGACTAAACCAGGAATAAAACAAGGCTAAGCTGTGACAAAATTAATTAAATTACCACTAAAACTGGACTTTTTAAACATTTTTATTTAGTCACAACACATGTTCTTTTAAGGCTCTGGTGGAAAATGATTCTTCAGTGTAAATCTCTGTCAGATGGAAGACCACAGCGTTATTGCGATATATTTAGATTCTTGCAATACTGATATTGTGTTTGCTGATATTGGAGTAACAATAATTTGACAATATATTGTGCAGCCCTGATATCAATGGTGGTTTTTGTAAGTGCTTTATTCTTTCTTATTATTCAGTAATGCCTATAAAAAACTATGCAGTAGTTTTAAGCAGCGCAATACCAAACACAATGAAGGAATGAGGAAATAAAATAAATACTAATATCTAGGGGTGTAGTCGACCAAAGAAAGTGTTAGTTGACCCAAGTTATGCCCCGTACAGCGATTAATCGACCAAAATCAACCAAAGCATGTGTGTGGGGACTTACCAGAGTCTTACACAAACAAATGAGTTCACTTTAATTAGGAGATAAAACATTTAGAAAAGATGGCTGTAAAATATATTGTTATCTGTGGAAAATGATTCTTTAGTGTAAATCTCTGTCAGATGGAAGACCACAGCGTTATCGCGATATATTTATATTATTGCGATACAGATATTGTGTTTGCTGATTGTGATGGCCATGCCACACAAAGTGCTGTGAAGGTGTGGCTGAGGGTGGGCCCAGAGCCAGTCAGAGGCGGCCTGAATGTGGACCAAACCATGTCAGAGGGGGACTTGGGTTTAACAAGCTTTGTTTGTTCTGTAGTTTGTCTCAAGTTTCCCCTTATGTGTTTGGCTCTTTATTTGTTGGTATGGCCTGAGTACTATTTAAGTTGCCCTCATGTCCCATTTGTTTAGGTCAGTTTTGGTTGTGTTAGTTGGTTTAAGTTTGATATTTTGTTCTGTATAATGTTATATTGATTTGACCTCTTTTAGGCCTCTATATGGTTGGCCAATAAAGCCTACTTTTATGGGATTTATGTCCTTTGTTTGGTTGCTTTATGGCTCGGTCCCTAACAGTTGGTGGCAGTGGTGGGATCATCCAGTAATTTTTTCAATTTTTTTTTTTCTCTCTCTTCCTTTTTTCTTAAATTTTTTGGAACTACATTTTTCCTCCTCGTTGGAAGATGCCTAGGAGAGGAAGAGGAAGAGCTATAAAGGGACTTCGTGAATCTTGTAGCTTAAAAAACACGGATCCAGAGGAAGAGGAATGTGGAGCTTCTGAAGAGGTAAAGGGCACTGAGGGAGAAGGGGTGGAGCCAACATTTTCACACCTGGTTGCCATTCTTCAGACTCATATGGAACAGCAGAAGGCCCAAGATGTTAAACAGAGTGAAATAATGGCAAGACAAGAGCAACGATTTGCTGCTCTGGAACATCAGTTTCAACTCTTACAGTTAGAGGTGCAAAATAAGAATCAATTAGACAATGAAATTTTGGATGACTCTCATAATTCACAGGCCCAAGTGGGGCCTAGTCACATGGTTCCGACTCAAACCCCTCTAGGTCAGTGCCACATTTATCATGAGCCTAGAATGGAAAAACTCTCAGACAATGATGATATTGAACATTTTCTTGTCACATTTGAGCGTATTGCTCTAGTATGCCGGTGGCCTAAGCCTGATTGGGTATTTCATCTAATACCATTGTTAACTGGTAAAGCAAGAGGTGCATATGTGCACATGGATTTTGAAGATTCTCTTAGTTATGAACAAGTTAAATCTGCAATTTTGGCCAAATATAATATTAATTCTGAGATCTACAGGCAGAGATTCCGCTCCCTTGAGGTCCATTTAGGTGAAAGTCCCAGGGAACTTTATGCCCGGCTCAAAGAACTTTATGGAAAATGGATTGAGCCTAAAGGTAAAACCATCCATGAAATTGGTGAAATTATTATTTTGGAGCAATACTTAAGAATGTTGTCCCCTGAGCTTCAGATCTGGATAAAGGAGCATAACCCAGAGTCTGCCATGAAGGCAGCTGAACTTGCTGACACATTTGTGGCTGCACGTGAGAAAGGACAAGCATGGAGCCATGAGGAGTGGAGGAGGAGAAGGGATTTTGGCCCCGCTTCACAGTGCCAGGACCCTGACGGTGTGGACAAGCCTCCAAATATAGGGAATCCATCAGCTATGCGGCCACAGAAATATTGTGGAAAAAAAATTATTTGTTACCTTTGTGGAGCAGAAGGTCACACTAAACCTATGTGCCCTAAAAATTCAGCTAAAATGACCCAAATGTGTTATGCTCCTCGCTCATATACTGAACCTTGCCCAAATATTCACCACTCAGTCAAAATGGCTAACATTGAAGTGAATGGGACCTTCTTAAAAGCCTTACTGGATTCAGGGAGCGAGCAGACTTTGGTGCATAAGGAACATGTTCCATTGAATATTATTAATATGGTGGATAAAATACCCATTTGTTGTGTACATGGAGATGAGAAATTTTATCCTACAGCTGACTTGTATGTGAAAGTGGACAACCAGACTTACCTCCTAAATGTGGGTGTTGTGGACAGTTTGCCCTATCCTGCAGTATTAGGTCGCGACTTACCTGTGTTATTTGATTTATTGGAAATGGGACAAAATCAAAAGTGTTGTGCTGCTCTTACCCGAGCTCAGGCCCAGAGAGGTGAAGAACCATCTGATGAGCTTAGTGCACTGCCTTTTTACAATGAGGAGTTGGAGACAGGACCTGGGAAAGCTCGGAAATCACGTAGGAGGAGGAGACAGGAAAAGTTCCAACATACAGTTGTAAATCCAATCAAAGATGCTGAACCAGAGTTGCCTATGGACTTTGAAATGCCCACAGATATTGTTGAAATGCAAAGATCTGATCCATCTTTAGTGCCTCTTTTTCAGAAAGCTGGAACAACAAAGTCAAGTGCTACTGAGCAGATGTCTGATTATATATTGGAAAATGGCATACTGTATCATCAGCAGGGGTCAGTATTGCAGCTGGTGGTTCCCCAAGAGGTGAGGAATACCATACTGACTTTGGGTCATTCTGTGCCCTGGGCTGGTCATCTTGGTAAGCATAAAACCACAGCACGCATTCGTCATTACTTCTATTGGCCTGGGCTGCATAGGGATGTGGCACAGTTTTGTCAAAGCTGCCCTCAGTGCCAAATCACATCTCCTAAAATACCCTCCAGAGCTCCACTTCAACCTTTGCCAATTATTGGTATTCCTTTTGAGCGCCTGGGAATGGATATTGTAGGACCTGTGGAGAGGAGTAAATCTGGAAATCGTTATATGCTGGTTATCACTGATTATGCCACAAAGTACCCAGAAGTTTTTCCTTTAAAAAATATAAAGGCAAAAGTAGTTGCCTTCTGTTTGGTCCAGTTTTTTTCACGAGTTGGGTTTCCACGAGAAATATTGACAGATCAAGGTACTAATTTTATGTCTACTTTGTTAAAACAGGTATACCAGCTTCTTGGTATTAAGAGCTTAAGGACTACACCGTATCATCCCCAAACTGATGGGTTAACAGAACGGTTTAATCAGACTCTCAAACAGATGCTCCGGAAATTTGTCAACAAGAGTGGTACAGATTGGGACCAATGGCTGCCATACCTCCTCTTTGCTTATAGGGAGGTACCCCAAGCCTCCACAGGCTTCTCTCCGTTTGAACTCTTGTATGGGCATGAGGTGCGTGGACCACTCTCATTGCTCAGAGAGATCTGGGAGGGAGATAAGGGGAGGGGGGAGTCTGTTAATGTTGTCTCCTTTGTGGTACAGATGAGAGAGCGCCTGGACAGGATGAGTGAACTGGCTAAAGCCCACATGATGGAGGCCCAGCAACACCAAAAGTCCTGGTATGACCAGTCAGCTCGGCAGAGGTCTTTTAGCCCTGGACAAGAAGTGCTTGTGCTTCTGCCCAGTGAGGACAATAAGCTGTTGGCCAAGTGGCAGGGGCCAGTTAAGGTAATCAAGAAGTTGGGTCCAACTACATACCAGGTGGAGGCCCCAGCTCGGCGCCACTCAAGTAAGGTGTTGCATATAAATTTGCTGAAAGAGTGGGTGCAGAGACCTGGTAAGGTGGTGATGCTCATAAGAGGTGTGGAAGAGGAAGATGAGGTGGAAGAGCAATATTTGCCTTCAGTGGGACCTGGTTTGGAATGGGACTTAACTCACCTCTCACAGAAACAAAGACATGAGGTGAGCTCAATTTGTAATATGGATGTTTTTCAGGACAATCCGGGGAGAACCGATATTGTTGAACATGACATTGTACTGAAAAATGGTGCTAGTGCAAGAAGACTCAGTTACAGGATACCTGAGCGGCTACTGACTTCTCTAAAGAAGGAAATTGACTTGATGCTGTCCCTCGGGATCATCGAAGTGTCAAAAAGTGAGTGGTGTAACCCAGTGGTCCTGGTGCCAAAGAAAGACGGCAGCATAAGGTTCTGCATTGATTTCAGGTACCTTAACTCTATATCACTTTTTGATTCATATCCAACACCAAGAATTGATGACCTGCTTGAACGGCTTGGAAAAGCCAAATATTTGACAACTCTAGATCTCTCTAAAGGATATTGGCAGGTCCCCCTCACTGAGCATTCCAGGAAACTGACTGCTTTCAGGACCCAATGGGGACTTTTTCAGTTCACTGTTCTGCCATTTGGGCTGCATGGTGCTCCAGCAACCTTTCAGAGACTTATGGATGAGGTACTGAGTAATTTCTCAGGCTTCGCTGCAGCGTATTTGGATGACATTGTTATTTACAGTTTGAGCTGGGATGAACACATGGACCACCTGCGAGCTGTTCTGAGTCGTTTGCATTCAGCTGGCCTGACTGTAAATCCAGCCAAGTGCATCTTTGCTGCTTCAGAAACAGAGTATCTGGGCCATGTTATTGGAAATGGAGTGCTGAGACCGCAGGTGAATAAGATTAAAGCTCTGGAGTCATGTTCCCTGCCACAGACTAAGAAGCAGTTGCGCTCATTCCTGGGGATGGCAGGCTTCTACCACCGGTTTGTGCCACAGTTTTCGGCCCGAGCAGCCACATTGACAGACCTGACTGGATCACGGAGTCCAAACCAGATACAGTGGACGGAGGAGGCAGTGGCAGCTTTTCATGACATACGCCAGTCACTGAGTAAGAACCCAGTTTTGTACAGTCCAAACTTTAGTGAACAATTTGTTGTACAAACTGATGCCTCTGAAAGAGGTTTGGGAGCAGTGCTTCTACAGGGACCAGCGGAGGATCGTCATCCAGTTGCCTACATTAGTAGGAAGTTGTTCCCTCGAGAGGTGCGATATTCAACAGTAGAAAAAGAAGCCTTAGCCATCAAGTGGGCTCTTGATTCTTTCAGGTATTATCTCCTTGGCCGTGAATTTACCCTGGAGACAGACCACAAGGCATTACAATGGCTTGCGCAAATGAAGGACTCTAATGGAAGGATCACACGGTGGTACCTGGCTCTGCAGCCTTTCCGCTTCTCCATCCGACATATCCCAGGAAAGGATAATGTTACAGCAGATTACCTCTCTCGCTGTGTTGGCGAGAGTCCTGAAGAGGGGGTGTGTGTGATGGCCATGCCACACAAAGTGCTGTGAAGGTGTGGCTGAGGGTGGGCCCAGAGCCAGTCAGAGGCGGCCTGAATGTGGACCAAACCATGTCAGAGGGGGACTTGGGTTTAACAAGCTTTGTTTGTTCTGTAGTTTGTCTCAAGTTTCCCCTTATGTGTTTGGCTCTTTATTTGTTGGTATGGCCTGAGTACTATTTAAGTTGCCCTCATGTCCCATTTGTTTAGGTCAGTTTTGGTTGTGTTAGTTGGTTTAAGTTTGATATTTTGTTCTGTATAATGTTATATTGATTTGAAGGAAGAATGCTAGTTGCCCACTGGTTAAGGTCCACAACATTAATATTGTAAAGTAATGCTGTGAGACATTAAAATTCATATAACTATATTGTTTTATTTTTTCTCAGTGATAGTGTTTCTCAGGGAGGAGAAGGGTGAGGGTCCTGAATGTATCCACTTGTAAAAAAGGGGTCACTTAGAGAAAAAGGTTAGGAACCACTGGACTAAGCGACCAGAGATTGGCAGCCCTAGTTAGTTGTACTCACTTTTAATGATGTCCTCCCCAAACGCCGGGTTGATGACCCACCCCGACTGAAAATATAGCTTTCTGTTCATTTATAAGTTTGCTTCGTGTCGGTGGAAGAGAGACGGTTTTCCGAAGTCCAGCTCTGGCAGCAACCTGGCTGCTGTCAGCGGCTCAAACAGGGCAGCACTGGGGCCCCTCAGTGCCAAATTATGCCACGATCCAATCCAATCCACTTTATTTCTGCAGCACATTTTACAAACAAAGACCGTTTCCAAAGTGCTGCACACAATTATAAAAACAATAATTAAATAAATACTCCATTTAACTTCACTGGTTCCCATTAAACAATAAAAACTAGTAAAGTCATATAAGAGTAACACACTATAATAATAAATAACTAAAAGCAAGCAAGAAAAGACACAAGACCACACAACTCATGCCAAGTTAAAAGCCAGAGAATAAAAGTGGGCCTTAAGACGAGACTTAAAACATGCAACAGTGGGGGCCGTTCTGACGTTGGGGAGGGGGCAGAGCGTTCCAGAGTCTGGGGCCGACTACAGAGAAGGCCCGGTCCAACCTGGTTTTAAGTCTGGTCTTAGGAACCACGAGCTAGACCTGACCATTGGACCTCAGAGACTGCGCCGCAGTGTAAATTTGTATGAGGTCCACTAGGAGATAGGACCAATGCCTTGGCAGAGGTCTAGCATACCCCAGTCTTGGTTATGCTCTGCACTAGGGCTGCACATTATGTTACAAAATTATCGTTATCGCAATATCTGTATCGTAAGAATCTAAATATATCGCAATAACGCTGTGGTCTTCCATCTGCCAGAGATTTACACTGAAGAATCATTTTCCACCAAAGCCTTAAAAGAACATGTGTTGTGACTAAATAAAAATGTTTAAAAAGTCCAGTTTTAGTGGTAATTTAATTAATTTAGTCACAGCTTAGCCTTGTTTTATTCCTGGTTTAGTCTGTGTTAAGTTTTGATTTTGTCGCTGTTTTGACTTGTAAATACAGGAACTTAGATTTTTGTGAAATGTAGTGAATTTAACTTACTATGTTCCAAAAGTAGGCTCTATTTTCAAATATCGCAATAATATTGTTATTGCTGTTTTCAACATAGTTATTGAATATCGCATGTTTTCTCCATATCGTGCAGCCCTATTTTTGACCACTTTTTTTAGGAAGACCTCGCGGGTCTATGACTATGAAGCTATGGTGACCATTAGGTTGGGAATCACTGGCTTATTCGATTAATCGGTGAGGTCTTCGTCGGCTAAAGTTTTATTGGTCGATTAGTTGGATTAGTTTAATTAGTTACGTGATAACTGTTTAATTTTATTTAAGTGATTTATAGATAATTTTTAGATAATATATTTTACAGCCATCTTTTCTAAATGTTTTATCACTTAATTAATGTGAAAACTATAAAACTATGAATGTACCAGCATCTTTAATTAAGCCCATTACATAGTTAAGTCCTATGTTGTAACCGAGGCATTATTTAGTGACAAGGAAGTTTTATTTGTAACAATGGCCAGAGATTTTATACAAGGTTTACATCTGCTGCTGATAACTGTCGGTACTTACTTTTCATAATTAACTGCTCTGCAATTAAACCCTTAAAGGCAGTGGCCCGCACAAATCCCATGCCCTCCCCTGACCTCACCCGAGTTGTCCCAGGTTCATTTACATACTGCTGCCTTGTTAAAATGTTAATGATGCTCAGAGAAAAGGCAAGAGTTCAGAGTTTTCGAGGCGAGAACAGACGGTGTGTTAATATGAAGTATAATCAGGACGGACAGGACGACTGGGGAGAGATGTCAGCAGAGCAGGTTTTCTTCACACGCCTTAACACAGACAGAAGAAATCTCTATTAACACTTGGATTTAGAAAACGGATGTAAGCATCTTGGCTGCACTGGAGTGGGAGTAATTCATTTTTTTTCTTGGATAATTTCTGTCTCATCCGGGCCAAAGTGGTTAGCACTATCACCTCACAGCAAGAAGGTCTCAGTTTCGAATCCTGGATAATGTGGGACCTTCCTGTGTGGAGTTTGCATGTTCTCCTTCATGTCGAGGTGGGTTTTCTCTGGGTGCTCTTTCCCCTATCAACCTAGAACATGCTTAGTAGGCTAATCCTCCAGCCAGTTACTCCTGACCAGGATCCGGCTGAATCTAAACCAGGACTAAATGGGATTGACAACAGGTCTGAACCAGGACTAAACTAGGACTAACCAAGACCCAAACAAGGTCTAAACCAGGACTAACAGTGCTCTAAACTTTATTAATGATAGATAATGTTTATAATGTTTATTCAGACGTACTCATATATATTTTGACAGACATATAACAAAATTTGTCATTGTATAAATCAAAACCTTTTCAATTGTCAATAAACTATCACCAATATAAATAAGTAAATAATTATACATATATATTGTCTTGAAAAGAAATAACTTTGTATTTTACACGTCTGAATAGGAGCGGGAAGAAGTAAAAAACTTATTTAATCCCACCCCTCTTCACAAATCCTTCACCATACAAAAATTAATTCAACTTCCTTTTAACATTAATTTTCTACATCGCTCACTCCGTACCCATGAACTCCCAATACTCAATTTATTTTATCCACATACTTAGCAAAAATCATTTCTTTATATCTGTTTTTAAACTGCTTCATATTTGGACATTGTTTCAATTCATGATTCAAGTCGTTCCATTTTTTTACCCCACAAACGGAAACACAAAAACTCTTCTTAGTCGTGCAAACTCTTTAGTATTACTTACTAAAGTAATAATTACTGGACCCTATTTACTGGACCCCAAATAAACTAAATCAGGACTTGCCACTGGAAGAAGTCCGCGTACCAACAGTGGTACCCATACCATGGTTTGAGAAACACTGCTGTAGAGAAAAAAGAAAATGCCTTGAAAATGTGAGTCAAGGGATGTTTTTGTCTTGTCCAAACTATCTCAATCTGGAAATTCTGACTTTATCTGCAAAAACATGAGGTGTCCCTCTGACAGACTCGTTCCTAATCCTCTATCCATCCTCATTATGCATAACGAGAACAGAAACATCTTCCTCTCTTCCTCCTGTCTTTTCCTCAGTGCCACTGCCTCTAAACCATACAACATCCATAAGCTCACCACCTTTCATAAAGTTATTAAAAATATGGACAAGAGCTACTATGAGCAACTATTTGGTCAGCAAAGGACTCTCAGTGTACTCTGTGTGCTGGTCCCAAGCCCAGATAAATAGAGAGGGTTGCATCAGGAAGAGCACATGATGCTTCTGATGGAGACAGGAAGTAGTCGAAACATGTCAAGCAAAGTAAACTATGGTCCTGTTCCAATACCCACAGTACACGCTACACATTTTGTCAAAGTGCGCAATTTTTGAAACTGCCTAAGAGCACAATGGGCTGGTAAAAACAGGTAAAAATATTAAGAATGTAAACAATGCTGTCTTTTAGCGATGCTGGTTACACTCTAACGTTTTAGCAGTGTTATTATCTCAACAAAAGGCACATTCAATTAAATCTTCTATCAGTTTAGCTGCTAATGCTCCTTTTCTTTGCCAGTTGGCTCTCGCTGCTGAGAAACTAATGCAGCATTGTTTGAAAACGTCACAACGAAATGCAATGTGGGTAATATGCTCGAGCAGAGTCTGATCTGATCCACACTTACTGGAAGTGTGCAGCAAAGTGCGCTTCAGAGAATTGAGGTACTACAAATTTGCGCCCCTCAGCGTGAAGGCAAATTTGAAGGGTACACGTGTGCAAGCGCGAGGGCCAAACACCGGTCTGACAAAAAGAAACTGTTAAAAGGATAAAATAAAGAGGACAGTGTGAACTTTTACCAAACAGGATGGCGTATTGTACAAAAGCATCCTAACCTGCGAGATAACAATTCAAGGACTTTTCTAAACTTAAAGAAACTTGCATTGTTGCGCCTGCACTAAGAGGAATCCTCCATTGTACGTGTGTATAACCAAGCCCCAGCTCGCTGCCGACTCAGCGGTGCACAATCGACCAAAGCTAAAAACATCGGACTTCCATAAAGCTATTAAAGAAATCAATAGGTGCAGGAACAAATTAATCAGCCGCTCGCTTTGTGCTTTGACTGTAACGCAACGAGAGACAGAGAGACTCCTGAATAAAAGAGAGCTGGGATTTGAGTTTAAACAGTGGAGAGTACGGTGCGAGTGTGCAGCCTTAGCTCTGCCTTTTGTTTGTGTAAAATCAATCAGACTTCAGTGAGTTCTGCTGGAGCGGGACAGCGCATCACGGAGCAGAGCAGAATGGGAAAAAGTGTTCCAATAAAAAAACAGAACTGAGGCAGGCTGTAGAGCAAAGATTCTGAAACGTTTCACACCAAGTACCAAGACTAAAATGAGCCGCAATCAGGACTAAAGCAGGTCTACACCGAGAAATACAGAGGTGATTAGTCCAGAAAATCCAAACTGTGGCTAAACCAGGACTAAATGGCATTGACAACAGGTGCGACAAGGGGCTATAACCAGGGCTATAACAGGACTAAACTACGACTACCCAAGACCCAAACAAAGTCTAAACCAGGACTAATAGTGGTCTAAACTTTATTACTTACTAGAATAATAATTCCTGGACCCTATTTACTGGATCAGACCCCAAATAAACTAAATCAGGACTTGAAACGGCAACTTCTGAGCACCAACAGTGGTACCCATACCATGGTTAGAGAAACACTGCTGTAGAAAATAAAGAAAATGCCTTGAAAATGTGAGTCAAGGGATGTTTTTGTTTTGTCTAAACTATCTCAATCTGGAAATTCTGACTTTATCTGCAAAAACATGAGGTGTCCCTCTGACTGACTCGTTCCTAATCCTCTATCCATCCTCATTATGCATAACGAGAACAGAAACATCTTCCTCTCTTCCTCCTGTCTTTTCCTCAGTGCCACTGCCTCTAAACCATACAACATCCATAAGCTCACCACCTTTCATAAAGTTATTAAAAATATGGACAAGAGCTACTATGAGTAACTATTTGGTCAGCAAAGGACTAACCATAAGAGTGGTTTGCAAAATCACCTGAATTTAAAACAGAATATATCTATTTCAGTGTCTTTTTGTTTGATACAGAATGATGAAATATAATGAAACTGGATGTGAAAGTGTAAATGTTCTTGCATACGAACTTACTGCATTTGAACCAACATTTAGGTTAAGCAGCTTTTCCTACAACTTTTCATATGTCTGTTTACTTAACTAACACGTAGGACTAACATAACCTTCTTATTATTTAATATATTGTAATTAAAGGATTTTATAGGCACTCAGAAAAAAAATGTTTCTACGGTAATTTTGGGGGCTCTTAATAATGTTGCCCCAGGTCCATTAGAAACACAATAAGCGAACATCTAAGCTATTAGCACCGTAGCATCCAGAAGCTTGTAACAGAGCAGTACCTGGTTGACGCCCCACTGTTGTTGTTGTTGTTGTCCCGGTTGTTGAGCTCCGAACATGTTTTGTCCCGTCGTCATGGCGCCCTGCTGAATGTATCCTCCGTTCGGCATCATCATGGCTCCGCCCATCTGCCCAAACGGCATCTGGGGCTGTCCCATGTACACACCTGCGGGGAAAGGAATTACATTATTAGACATTTTAAACATTTTAAACACCAGCCCTGCCAATCAGAACCACAGCCTCTAACATTCAACATCTATTTCTACTGAAAGTAACGTTCCCAGGGCAAGCATAACTAAAATTTTTCATGCACTGGCAAAAACACAATCATTAGACTTGCAATAATAAAAAAAATGTAAGTGGGCTTTAGACTTCCTAGGGCAGACATCTGTACCCTGTGGTTTTAGAGCCGCATGTGTGTCTTCAGCTCTGCTTTTGTGGCTCCTCTGGTTATGTAACATCAATAAAGGAATAAAACAACTGTAAAACAATCCTGTCACTTTAAAATAAAATGTTTTCCCTGTTTTCTGGTATATGCTATGGAGTTGAACTGTCTGATTAGTGCCACACACGAGTAGGGCTGCACAATTAATTGAAATCAGACTCGCAATTTTAATTAAAATCGCAATGGCTGCAAGTATTTATGTAATGTCCACTGCAGAGAACAATATATCCCATCTCCACAGGGTCCTTATGTGTATAAACTGTGGTTTAGACCTCTACAGACAGGATCTGAAAAGTCTGTGAGTTCAGCAGTGAATATTTCAGTTTTCTCGCAAGTGTCATTGGTCCATCCCATTCTTAAAATGTTAACTCTGCATTTGATTTAAAAAACTATTTCGCAAATCTCATCACAACCACAATATGTGTCAGAAAAATCTAGGGCTGCACATATTCGATGTTGAAAATTGCGATAACAATATTATTGCGATATTTGAAAATAGAGCCTACTTTTCGAACATAGTAAGTTAAATTCACTACATTTCACAAAAATGTAAGTTCCTGTATTTACAAGGAAAACAGCGACAAAATCAAAACTTAACACAGACTAAACCAGGAATAAAACAAGGCTAAGCTGTGACTAAATTAATTAAATTACCACTAAAACTGGACTTTTTAAACATTTTTATTTAGTCACAACACATGTTCTTTTAAGGCTCTGGTGGAAAATGATTCTTCAGTGTAAATCTCTGTCAGATGGAGACCACAGTGTTATCGCGATATATTTAGATTCTTGCGATACGGATATTGCATTTGCTGATACTGCGATAACGATAATTTTGTGATATATTGTGCAGCCCTAGAAAAATCACAATAAGATATTTTTTCAAAATCATTCCACCCCACACATGAGCACCAAGAAATAGTTACAGGATGTAACTCAGTTCTCTGTGAGATAATTTAACACAGTTCTTTGTTAGTTTGCAATTATTAGTGACCACCAATATATATTATATTTCAGGTATAGGCTTTTGTGCATTAAAAGTAGTTGCAGCTCTTTACAGATTCAGATTTTACATTTTTGAGAACAACTGGTTCTTGGGATGTGGAAGGTAAAGGCAAAAGAGTTTTATTTATAGAGCACATGAAAAAAAAATAGGGGTATTACATAGCATCTTAATAATTCATTCATCTTTTTTCTGCTTATTCTTTTAGGTGTCATGGGTGCCTGGAGCCTATCCCAGCAGCTATGGGCCTGAGGCAGGGTGCAACCCGGACAATGTCCAAAATTAAACACTGACAGACAGCCGTTCACTTTCTTTTTCACTAACTATACACACTTTCCACCTGTGCATGTACGTCTCTGAAGAGTGGAAGGAAAAAGAGAGAACCTGCTATAAACGGGAAGAACACGCAGACTTCACTCAGGGATCAAACCCACAACCTCCTGTCTAAGAATCTGATTATCTTACCATAATCACTGACTCATTTTACAGTGTATTCTTGCCCAGTCCTACCTCAGTGCATTAAACCTTTGTCTAAATGTCACGTATATTTGTTTAGAAGCTGCTAATAGCTGTCTAGGCACTCCAGGTTTTAGTCTGAGCCCACAGTCAATCTAAATACAGAGTGTTTTTACCGTCGCCCTGGGACTAGTCTGAATACAGTGCGCTGCCTCTCTCGCAGCTCTGACCTTCCTCGGTGTTTTTCCTCTGTCCTCTGGAGCCTCACAGACAGAGGGTACAGTATATTTACACATGAGTGAGCCGACCTCGCTGTCCACACGCTCAGGCCACATCTCTCCTTTTAGCACCGCACTAAAACATGGACGTTTGCCCCCCGCAGCAGAGCGTATGGAGATGAAATATTTAACGTTTTGGCTTTTAGCGGGATATAGAGAGCGTGCATCTCAGACTGGCATTAACCTGTGGGTGAGAGTCTGTTTATGTGCCGTTTCTGTGACATATTTGAAGAATAAATCCTGTTAGAAGAATAAATCCTGTTTTTTAGGACTGCCAGCTCTGTAAATATAGTAATACAACCTTGGTAAATGCGTCCTCGGTAGTAATGTAGGTGGTAATAGCTAGGGCTGCACAATATATCGCAAAATTATCGCTATCGCAGTATCCGTATCGCAAGAATCTAAATATATCGCAGTAACGCTGTGGTCTTCCATCTGACAGAGATTTACACTGAAGAATCATTTTCCACCAGAGCCTTAAAAGAACATGTGTTGTGACCAATGTTACCTCTAAGCTGCGCGCTTGCGCAATTGCGCACTGCTCGCACATTCTCAGCGCACAAGAAAATCTATGCAGCGCATAAAATAAAATTCAATATAAACATATTAAATAATATCTAATATTAGACCTAATCTAATCTAATTAATTAGACCAATAATATTGTTTTCTGTACCATTTTGCATTGTAACTCAGTGAGTGACAGGTGTCCAGCCAATGATACGATAAGGTTCACTTACGCTACGCAGCCAATCATAGCATTGACAGTGCTTGCATATGGGCCCTGCCTATTCGCGCCGTGCAGGTTAGCTAGGTAACAACAGTGCGGCGGAGTTAAGAGACGCAAATGCTAACCCCTTATCATGGCGAAACGAACAGGCAGCTGATGGAATGGCTGTCGGAGTATATGCAAATAGAAGAACAAGCGGTGAAACTGAGTTTTTTTCTTTTTCGAGTGAGAAAGGTCTACTCTGCAAAACATGCAGCGAAGCCAAAGTAGCAAGTGAGTTTTCGGAGGGAACAAGTGTGATACTGGTGTGTGGCCACAGCATGCACATCTGATGTTGCTCACAGTGGTCCTCAGTGTGCTCAGGAAGCTTGTGTGTATGCCCAGACACATGAAAAATTAAAGGGAACATTGGTTGTGACTAAATAAAAATGTTTAAAAAGTCCAGTTTTAGTGGTAATTTAATTAATTTAGTCACAGCTTAGCCTTGTTTTATTCCTGGTTTAGTCTGTGTTAAGTTTTGATTTTGTCGCTGTTTTGACTTGTAAATACAGGAACTTACATTTTTGTGAAATGTAGTGAATTTAACTTACTATGTTCGAAAAGTAGGCTCTATTGTCAAATATCGCAATAATATCGTTATCGCAATTTTCAACATAGTTATTGAATATCACATGTTTTCTCCATATTGTGCAGCCCTAGTAATAGCAGTACCATTAGTAGTCGTAAAAGTAGTAGTAGTAGTTATTGAGTACTTTTATTCTGAAGTAATAGCACTTTCACTTGAGTACTTTCACCTCTGTGCTGAATAACACAATAGTGATCCACTCATTTCACCTCTAAACATTTTGTCTTTTTTTGCCTAAATTCAAGGCCCTGGACAAAAAAAAGAGGTTTTAAGTCAAAAGGGCTCACACCTGGCAATCACCAAATTAGGAAAAAGGAAGTAAATTTCCCATTAATTTTTCCATTTGACTTTTAGAGAAAAAAAAACAACGTATAATTAAGAGATTAAAAGCTTGATGAGGGCTAATCAGCTCTGTGGTAACTCAGGACGATAACATAATTCATTTCTATCAAAAAGATTAACTAAAACTCTGCATAATGCATTTGTAACTTTGCCTTTTGACAAGTTTCAGACACATTTATAACAAAAGGAATAGTTTTATGAGTTTCATGAGATACCACAGAGCAGGGAGCCACTGAAATTTTAATATACAGATTTTTCTAAAAGGCATTGGGGAAAGTAAATGGGAATTCCAATTTGGCTGGACGTCCTTTTGCTTTGTTTTGTTTTGTTTTTCTTTTCTTTTTGTTTAATTTATATATTTATTCATATTTTTGAAATGGGAGGTTATATATTTTTAAATTGTTGCCGTCAAATAAAAAAAAGTTCCAAGTCATAAAATATGTAGCTAAATTAAACAATAAAAAACTAAAAATAAACAATGTAAAGTCATAGATATTTTAACAATATAGCAATGTTTTATAGTTAACCTAACACATAAATAAGTCAACCCCATTAGTACATTTTTTAACCAGTAAATACATTATTTTTCAGGGTCTCCATCTAAAATTAAATGTCAAAACTACAGACCAAAGTGTACATAAATGCAGAATGAGACTACAAAACTGTATAATGAGCTACAAGCAGGTCATTTTTCTATGACTAGAACAGTAATAACTGTTATTATGAGAGAAATTTAGCATGTCTAAAGCTTAAAATATCCAAAAAGGCAGCTGCACTGATAAACGTAAAGCTTCTACATACTGCAACAGAGCTGTAAAAAGAGCTGGTTGCTCTTTTTACAGACAAATTATTTATCTCTACTGCCAAAAACAGGTCAGACTATGGCAAAAAATAAATTTGAAAAGTGGCTTTGAATAAAATCGACCTGTGATATGGCGCTGGGAAGAGTTTTTTTCTTTAAAAGATATCTTAAACAACAGTAAATAACATTTTCTATAATTTCCAAAGCTAATTTATGGCATGACGTTGATTAAAACGTCCTGAGAGCACCGTACCCTGTCCCGTGCTGGGCTGCTGCTGCTGTCCTTGAGGCTGGCTGCTGCTGCTGCTGCTGCTGCTGCTGCTGCTGCTGCTGCTGTACAGAGACAAGATGGAGTCTTTGGACATCAGCTTCTTCTCCTCGGGCTTCGGTGTGGACGTGGAGGAGGTACTGGTGGTGGAGGTGGTGGAGGAGGAGGTGGACACTTCTGATGTAGGGGGCGCTGTTCCACCACCGACCTGAAGACAGCGACAGAGAGAGAATACACTGATCAGGCAAAACATTATGACCACTGACGAGTGAAGGGAGAAACACAGATTATCTCTTTATCATGGCTCCTGTTAGCAGCAAGTGAACAGTTTGTACTTAAAGGCAATGTGTTCAAAGCAGGAAAAATGGGCAAATATAAGGATTTGAGTTTGACAAAGGCCAAATTGTGACGGCTACAGACAACTAAACTGCAGCTCTTGTGGGCTGTGAAAGAAAATCTATAATATACTTTACTACTTCATATACTATATCAATTAGGGCTGCAGGATATGGAGAAAACATGAAATATTCAATAACTATGTTGACAAGGGGTACTTTTACTTTACTACATTTTGGAGCAAGTATTTGTACTTTTTCTAGGACTGCACGATATGGAGAAAACATGCGATATTCGATAACTATGCTGAAAATTGCGATAACGATATTATTGCGATATTTGAAGCAGAGCCTACTTTTCGAACATAGTAAGTTAAATTCACTACATTTCACAAAAATGTAAGTTCCTGTATTTACAAGTCAAAACAGTGACAAAATCAAAACTTAACACAGACTAAACCAGGAATAAAACAAGGCTAAGCTGTGACTAAATTAATTAAATTACCACTAAAACTGGACTTTTTAAACATTTTTATTTAGTCACAACACATGTTCTTTTAAGGCTCTGGTGGAAAATGATTCTTCAGTGTAAATCTCTGTCAGATGGAAGACCACAGCGTTATTGCGATATATTTAGATTCTTGCGATACTGATATTGTGTTTGCTGATATTGTGATAACGATAATTTGACAATATATTGTGCAGCCCTAATATCAATGGTGGTTTTTGTTTAAAACTACGTGTTTGTAAGTGCTTTATTCTTTCTTATTATTCAGTAATGCTTATAAAAAACTATGCAGTAGTTTTAAGCAGCGCAATACCAAATACAATGAAGGAATGAGGAAATAAAATAAATGCTAATATCTAGGGGTGTAGTCGACCAAAGAAAGTGTTTGTCGACCCAAGTTATGCCCCGTTAAGCGATTAATCGACCAAAATCAACCAAAGCATGTGTGGGGACTTACCAGAGTCTTACACAGACAAATAAGTTCACTTTAATTAGGAGATAAAACATTTAGAAAAGATGGCTGTAAAATATGTTATCTAAAAATCATCTATGCTACTTTAAATTAAATGAAAATCAAGTTACCAAGTAATAAATTAGACCAGTTTTGTCTAGCAGTTGACCAAGACCTCATCGACCGATTAATCGACTAAATGACCAGAAGCTGTCAGCCCTACTAATATCTGATACTAAATAAATATCTCTATATTATATTAAATATATTAAATAAATACCAGTTATTTCTTATTATAGAGACTAAAAACCATACTTACTGAAGACACTTTAATTTGGTTAGAAAACACTGTGCCCATAAGCTTCTACCGCTTATTACAAAGGTTTTTTAGGGCATTTGATGTGACATGTTTACACTCCGTTCTTGTTATTTTAATATAATAAACTCCAGCAGAGAATGTGGTATCATACAAAAACATTAATACATACGGGGAAAGCACAAAATTCTTTTTTTTTTTTTTTAATTCCAACCATTATTGCGCATAAAAGATAAAATCTGTATAAAGTAGCTAAAACCTTAACTGATAATTTCCCAGTCAAAAATATACATATTTTATTTTCACAAACATTTACACAAACGATAAATAGCTAGGAATAACCTATTTTTTTTCTATAAAGTAATCATAACAAGCTCTGTCTTTAATTAAATTTGCTAAATCTGCTCGGCTGACATTTCCGTGTTCACTCTTATCTAATCATGATGCGTAACGTCATCTATGAAGCAGCGCTACCCGGGCAGATTTTGCAACCCCAGTAGATTTTGTACCGACACCGGCCACAGGTGATGCAGGTGAGGAGTGAAGGCTGGGGGCTACTGGAGCTCAGACTGCAGAAGGAGCTAAAGCTGGCTCTGACAGAAAGTTTGCGGCGCGTGGTCATAATGTTATGCTCGATATGTGTATTTTAATGTCAGATCCCTCTTACTAAAGCGATAGACCACTTCTTAGGACCTAATAGCCCTTTACTGGAATTTAACAATGAAAAAAAAATTGCCTAACACTCTAAATTCAAAGTCAGACAGACCAAATGCATTTCTATACTAAAGGAACAATGAAAAGAATTGGTTATGAGCAGCGAGGGCACTAAAAGACCTGAATATTGTGCAGGTAAAATGGATAATTTGCTGTGTAACATCTGAGGGAGCTGTTCAATTTTACAATCTGCTCCACACTTAAGATAGACTGAATAAGTATGGCGCTAAGGTCACTCCTGAGAGGAATAATAGACTCGGATAACTTCTAAGAGTTGGACTAAATGAAAGTGTAACAAAGTAAAAGAGAACAGAAAGCCATTCATTCACTGCCACAAAGAAACATGCCTTCGGATAAAGACGGGGAAATCAAAATGTGTTTTTTATAAATCTCCTGCACAGCACTGTTATGTCTAATAGAGAGTGACTGATATGGGTTTTTCTATGGTCGATGCTGATACCAATTTTTAAAATAAAAATGCTGTGAATAAGCTATAAATTTTGATAGCTCCTTCACATTATTCCTGATAGATTCTAGTTCTGGATAGATAAAGGATGTTTTTTCCTCAGATGACTTCTGTTATGCTGTACTAACAACGAAATAATTATCATCGCCAAAATACAAGGAAAAAGAAATCAGGTAGTGCAGCTTTAACATAATATAGCCATTTGTTTTAGTGATGCTTATTAAAATGGAAACAAATGTGTTAGAATTGACAGTGAGAACAGTTAAACATGAGTTTTTTGAGAAAACCATTAAGGCAATCTCAATCAAACTCTTAATTAGCGCTTGGGGAGAGCCACAAAATTTTCTGAAGTTCCATGGCAGAGAAATGAGACAAAATCTTTTTATTGCCAGTTTGAGCTTTTCAGGCTGAAATAAAGTGATTTTAGATTTTTCCTATGAACTGCAGAGTAAGAGCCCAAACTGCTATAAGATGGTTGGGGATACTGGGGTCCTTCAGTCACATGGTCGCCCGGAGATGTGCCTGAACAAAAATCGGCATAAAAGAGCAAAAATCGGCCGATTGATATAATGTCTAATGAATGAACCTGTTTCCATTCTGCCTCCAGTGTGTGTGGCACTGGTGTATGAATGTGTTAGTGTCATTGTGTCACTGGTGGTGGCTGAAGAGGCCAATGGCGTGGTATGGCTGCCACATCTGTGTCACTCTGCCCCAGGGCAGCTGTGGTAGCTCACCATCACTGAGCGTGACTGAGGAGAGAATGAATAATTAGTAAAGCGCTTATCGGGTAGCTCCAGGTTTTGCCAAGACTTTTTAATGCCACCTTTAAATTCAATGCCAGGTATCTTCAATAAGTAAATTGTAGATACTGTTATTGTGGTGTCGGTAACTTTTTGTAATATTAACATAAATATTTGACAAATTTAAGACCTAGATGAACACAATTCACTACCTACTCTACCTACACTTTTAAGGCCTTGATTATGACAATATCAAATTTAATACCTTTTAATACTTTTAAGACTTTGGGGCTCTCTGGAAGACCAATGCATTATTATACAATTATTGTTATTATTATAAACTGCGCTGTCATTCCTAATAGATTGCCTTGCGTTCATTCATTCACTGTGGGCAAATTACACTCAAGGAAAAAAGAAACGCACCACTGCTTTTTTACCACATTTTTGTTTGTTTACTTATTTTTGATGGAAATATTCCATGTGCACATCAACCATATACCCGTCCCTGATATTCAGACCCAATTAATCAATGCTTATGACAGTTTCAATAACAATAACATGACCAAACAATAATAATGCAGCAGTTGTGACATGTGGTCGACCAGATCTGGGACGGTCATTGGAGGATCCAGTGGTGTGGAAACGCTCAGCGAGGCGTACAACAGTAGAGTGATGGACTCCAAACTCCTGGCTACAGCCGTGTGCTCCTTCAGCTTGAAGCAGGCCAATGGCTGCCAATCTCTCTCTGGTTGCAGGAGTCGTGGCATTGTGAACAAATGTGCTTTTTTTTCCATTTTGGTGTCTTTTTATAGGGAATGGTTGTGCACAATTGAGGACAGGTCCAATTCATCTCTGAGTTTTACTCCTGACCCAGACATAGGTGATTAATACAAAAATACATTTGTTATTGCTCATCAAAATCAATCAACCGGAACCAGGAAAACAGTCATTTCATTTTGACTCAGAATAGTTCTAAACTCATTGTAGTCTGTAATTTTTCACTGGCTGTAATATTTTTTGACAAACTGAGAAAATGAAAGTGGTGCGTTTCTTTTTTCCTTGAGTGTAGATTCACGTGACTAGATCATCTAAAAGTTTCATAGACAAAGTAAAGTGTGGTGCATGTAGCTGATGATAAACACAACATGAACCAGGAACACTCAGAGAGCACAGACCTCTAAAGCCACAGGTCACTCACCTGAGAAAAACTCCTAAAGTCCTGGATCCAGCTCAGTAAGAATTAAAGATCCATCAAATCTGTGAACATACTACTGACAGAGAAAAACCTCACTTTTCATTTGGCGTTGTTTGCAGTGTGTAGCTACATTTGTTGCTATGAAATATCCAATTTCATATGTACCCTCTATATTTAGAACCTTCTGGATCACCAGAACCAGAATATCAACATGATCCAGGTCAAACTTCTGGGCAGGATTTGTTGGGTTAGAAGCTGTAATGACAAAATCAGCCCCTTCTCCCAATAGTAAAGAATCTTTTAAACAATTCCTGGATCCAGACGGTGATCCGGATCACCCCCAAAATGTAATCACTTGTTCCTTACACCATTTTTGACATTTCCTGAACATTTTATCCAATTCCGTCCATAACATTTTGAGTTATGTTGCTAACAAACAAACAAACACACAGACAGACAAACCAACGCCCACAAAAACATAACCTGTTGGCGGAGGTAACTATAGACATAAGAGCTAATACGGACGATGGAGCAGGTTAATCGAAGAATAGGACAGGAAAACAGGGAAATGGAAAGAACACAAACACCGATAAATGTTGCACATTTCTGCAAAACACAGATAAACTTTAATCTGAGAATATGAGACAGACCTGTTGCAGCAGTTGTTACATTATCACTGAACTGAGCAAAATTATTCACAGTTTCCCAAATCTTCTGCTATCTCCAACAAAACACTGATAAAAATGCAACTGTGAAATACATAGGAAGTGTTATTTGCTGCATAATAAATAGACAGCGGTTAGCAGGAATCCTGACTCACAAACACCTGGTTCTAAACTTCGCTAAAATGCTTTTCCAATCTTTAATGCTCAGAATGTCACCATAAGATGTCTTCTAGGTTTTATTACCAACGATGGATGATAATGTCAGGCGCTCCACAAGGTTTGGTCAATCACATGCTCAGAGGACGACTGAATAAGGGAGAGCACATTAGCTGTCTACTTATGGTAAAAAAGCACAAAGTTAGCAATGACGACATCTCTCAGATTAGATTAGTTTACTTCAAACCTGCACACAACACAAATCACTTGAAATATTTACACGTAAAACAGGTGGCAAACAATAAACAATTGACAATGAACAAATAACCAGATGTATGGTTTGAAAAGGGAATGGAAGAAGCAAAACTTTTACATTTCCATCACAACAGCAACATAATGACAACAGCAATACAACAACAACAACATTCATCATAACAAGACACAAACACAGGCCCGAACACTCTCCAAGCCCTACACCAACGACACGTTCCCAGCTCTGGCATCAGTCTCTCTCCTCCAGATGCATTCTCATTACTTTGTTTTTAATCATTCTTTTGAACTGGACAAGGTTTGCACAAGATTTAATTTCCTCCTCTAAACCATTCCACAAAATGACTCCATGCACCAAGATACACATAGATTTTAAAGTTGTTCTTACTCTTGGTTGATATAATTTGAGCTTTCCTCGGAGATCGTACTTATGCTTGCCTCTGTCTTGAAATAAGTTGAGTATGTTTAGTTTTTTGATGCCCTGAACATAATTTGTTCAGTTTTATAATTTACCAAATCTACATTATGTTTCCCAAAGTATTAGCTCACCTGCCTTTACACGCATATGAACTTAAATAACATCCCATTCTTAATCCATAGGGTTTAATATGATGTCAGCCCACCCTTCATCTATCTATCTGTCTGTCTTCGCTCTAATTCTTCCCAAAGGTGTTCTGTCAGGTTGAGGTCAGGACTCTGTGCAGCTTCTTCCACACCAAACTCACTCATCCAGGTCTTTATGGACCGTGCTTTGTTGGAACAGGAAGTGGCCATCCCCAAACTGTTCCCACAAAGTTGGAAGCATGGAATTGTCCAAAATCTCTTAGTCGATACTGATTACTATTGAATATTTCTATATTTAGCTTTGTGTATTACCATTAAACTTATATTTTGATGTACTACTGCTAAGGTTAATAACGCTTCAACATTAGTAATAATAATACTTTGATTTTATGTCATGTTTTTCTTCTTTCACTCTAAGGTCACTCTACTCTTAGGTGCATTCCAAATATGGCACAAATAATGAGCTTGCTACAAAGTTATCGGACCCAAGGTTGCAGGGGGGGCTCCTGTCGATGGTGGGAAGACTCTGCAGAAACTGAGAACTTTTTGTGGCCCTGCCCTATGCACAAAAAAGTTACTCGAAGCCAAGAAGATAATGCTATGCAGAGATCGTCATACATCGTCATACATAATATAAAAACTTAGAACACTCCTCTTTAGGAGCGCGCTCATTCTGCTGACTGTAACCTTACCTGTGTTTTTACTGAATAAACCTTCTGACTTGATTACACTTCTGAATCATCGTCCTCTTTGATGCTTTCACCCAAAATGAACAAATCCTTACTTTACTTTTGGGTGGAATTTAGTTGATACCAATACCCAATACTCATGATTTCTTATTGGTGAAATTGGTTTTTCATTCAAAAATTTGTTACCCTTGAAGACAAATCCCAAGATTAACACTGGCCATTTAACAATTTTAATGCACATGTCTAATGTTTAACTTAACTGTGCATAGAAGTAAAAACAGCTGACCTCTTGTTACATGATGGTTGGACCAGATCAAAATGCTGCTGTCTGGGGGCTGGAGGTATTGGCATAAAACACTGGAGTGGAGTGTATTAATTAGTATCAATACTTTATTTAAGTCAGGCGTGTCCAGACTTTTTTCAAAGAGGGCCAGATTTGAAGATGTGCAAATCTTCACGGGCCAACAGTCCCTCCTGATGTAGCTGAACACTCATTAAGTATACATTTAATGCACACTGGTTTATAAGTATTTTTAAAAATATTTTAAATATAGTTTTCAAAAGACAAATAAATAAATATTATTTTCTTTGACAACAAAATCTAAAAGAAGTCCCAACAAAATAACACCTTTAAGCATAAAAACTGCAATTATTTTTTGAGAAATCTGAAAATACACAGCAGAGAGTAGTAGATGAGATGCACAAATGGTAAATGGTCACATTTATACAGCGCTTTTCTACCTCCATGGGCACTCAAAGCGCCTTACATCAAGGAACCGTTCACCCATTCACACTCACATTCATACACCAGTGTGCGCAGACACCGGAGGCAAGGTGGGTTAAGTGTCTTGCCCAAGGACACAACGACAGTATGCAAGAGTGGGAGTGGGGTTTGAACCACCAACCTTCTGGTTATTGGACAAGCGGCTCTACCAACTGAGCTACTGCCGCCCCACAAATGTACAGACAAAACTACAGAAACTGTACAAAAGAGCTGCTGGGCCATAAGTAATGTATTTAATCATAGAAGCTGAGGGCCATATGAAATCTCTACCTGTGCCACACTTTGGACATGTCTAATTTAAATACCCAAATGAGTATTGTGTGAGTATCGAGTTATCAATACTGCAGCATCAATACTCCCATTACTAATTTAGAGTTCTTAGAGGCCAAGCCCAGCTCCTAAAAACAATCCAAATTCACTGACTTGAGTGGGTGAGTGAATACTTTTGGAAATATAGTGTCTCTGTATCTATAGTTTATGCACTGAAAGAACAACAAAAGACTTATTACAAAGGACTAAATCAGGAAAGGTATTTACTGCACAATTTTGGCCGTCTCAGACAAAAGATGGCCGTAGTCAAAGTCATAGCTCAAAAACGGTGGTTGTACGTCTTATAGTGAAACAGGGACAAAGATCACAGACAGCGCCGCCTCACGTGTCAGATATTTTCGGCGCAGAGTGTGTCTCGCCGCACCTACGATCTTTGTCAGACGTTTTATCCGTAGAAAAACGCCCGCAGCATCCTCGTAGTAACAACAACAGTTTGTCTTTTCCCTTTTGATGTATGACCTTTTACCTGACATAACATTGCTAGCAGACTGGATGTAGAGGGCTTGTGGATTGGTCAGTGCTTCCTGGTGTGGGCGGGGCTTCGTGGGGCCACAGAAACTCATTGCCGGAGAATACAGGATTACTTAAACAGGCGTGAATGGAACAAAACACAACTCCAGGTCTGTTTTTGCTGAGGGAACAACATTATAACATGGAAGAAAGAGAGGAAAAGTCGATTTTACAAAATAAACTGTGAAGAGACTTTCTAAATATGTGTTTAAATGTCTGTGGAGATTTAGCTTTAACAGAAACGGTAAGAGAAATAAAGCAGGTCAAAGCTGGAGTCAGGACAAGGACAAATGTAGAGGATGCATAAATAGAAGAGATGGATGTCTGTTCTTTTACTCTGGGGAGGATTTCTCTAAAGTGGAGCCAGTTCAGGTGAATCAGCTTCACACCGAGTGAGCTAATAATAACCACAGCACATTAGCATGACTTTTAGACCTGCACCGAGCTAAGAGGAGGTGTGAAACACAGGCAAAACGTCCTTTTAGCATCTCTGAATATATGACCCAATCACACTGTGGAGACTTTTAATGTCGCGTTTAGCATTTACCAGACTTCTGCAGCAATCACGGCTCATTCAGGACATTTCCTCTTTTCAGTATCAGCCAGTGGGAGTGTGTGTGTGTGTGTGTGTGTGTGTGGCTTTGGGGCGGGAGATAAGAGCGGCTCGGAGACTGATTCAGAGTCGATGATAACTTGAAGGGAAATGACTGCGAGGCCAGACACTTTTTAATTACGCTCAGACGACAACTTCTCAATGAGAGTCTCACACAAGTCTGGGATTTGTCTTGCAGCAAAGAGAGGAGCTAAGATTTAAGTCAAGTAGGAGACAAGAAATAGAAAAGTTATTAACTCAACTGTCTGTGTTTTTTTTTTATTTGGAGTGTACAAAGTTTGCTTGAAATAACCAGAAACATACAATTAATTCTAAAAGACCAGCTTCTAGTGGTCGTTTATTAGCTACTTAAAGGAAAACTATGTGACTTTTAACCATGTTTTAAATAGTTTAGGAGCCAGTGTGATGCTAAATGAGTTGTTGCAGGATGAATAAAGCCCTCTGCACCTCCCCCTGGTGCGTCTTGGCGAAAAACCAGCCTCAGCACAAATGAAATTCCAAAATGTAAGGGGAGCTCTGTGAGACCAAAACAGCAAAGAAAACAAACAAAGTTGCAAGGTTCCACATGTAAATGTACCTAGGTCACGTTTCTTTCACAGCGAGGAATCTGCCTTGACTCGATGCCATCAATTGAAAACTGGTTGTGAGACTGAATTCCATATTTATTGTTTCATAATTCGTGTTGCGTGACCTGGAAGTTGATCCTGAGCGAGTCGTACAATGTCACGACACTGACGCTTGAATCTGACGCCAGCTGAGTGAGAGGATTATTAATTCTGTGCAGCCTTCTTTCACACTGCAGCTGTGGGGTGTCCAAAAGACAAACTGTGCTGCATTGAGGGAAGCACGCATCAAATATTGTTAGAGACTTTTTTTGCCCAACTCGTGAATCATACGTGATAGCTCTTCCTGAGTACAATCATTATAATTTGACTGATAGTGTAGTGGGTATTACCAGTGTGAGGTAATGGAGCAGGTTTGAGTCCCACTTAAAGCAGAACTCAGTAACTCTGCTTGTTTCTTCGCTCTTTTTCCTTATTTTCCTCTATAGAGCTCCCCCTGCAGTTCGGAGTAAAGCACTATCGTAAATACTCACAAGCCCAGTTGACTCCTCTGTGACCCCTCGCTTGTTTTTACTTTCATTTTCCCCTCCGCGCATCTGTACAAAGCTTTTTTCTTCCATTTGGCCACTCTGGCACACCGAAAATCGAGAAATAAAGCCACTGCTAGCTTGTTGTTTTGCTAACCGGGATGTGCCGTCTGTGACTCCGGGTTGACGGCATTCATATTTGCAAGTGTCACTTTCAGCTCAGAGACACCAGGGGGCGATGCTGCACGCTTAATTTACCCCACAACATTTAACCATCACACAGACTCTGAAACTGTTTATATAAGGTAAAAAAGTAGTGAGTTCTGCTTTAAGCTCCATCAATTGAATAAACTACTTTTATTAGACCTATAATGTTTTTACCTTTCACAGCTCATACTGAGTAACAGCCTGACTTAGCGTAATTTAATGACCTATAATGCCTTTTAAAATCTAGGAATATAGACTATAGTTCAGTAGTTTAGTTTATTATGTAGTGTGAGATTGCATTTCCCTAAGAGAATCTTTTCAAGGGAGGAAAGCAGGAGCAAGTTTTTTTTTTTTTAAGTTTATTTGAAAATAAACCAAGAACCGGGACCAGGATTGAAAGTTTGGGTGGCCCGTACAATACCTGCAAAAGTGCAAAATGTAAAGGGGGTTGGCGCATCCTGTTTCTGTAGCGCTAAGCAAATGCACTTCTCTTTTGCTTCTTTACTGACAGCCGGCGCACATAAGCACACAGTCTTCTAATGACACTGGCACTTCACCGACTGTTGGCTCACGTCCTGTAACTCCGTCAGCTTTGGCTTCCGCTTCTATACACTTCTGAGTACAGGAACATTCATGTGTCCTGTGCATCTCTGAGGAGGCGGCGGAAAAGCGGTACATCCTGGTCACATCCTCGCCATGTAACCAAATCAGCTCTTGCCAATAAACACATATTAACTTAAAGAGCATCATGTTTACTTTAGTGCCACACATGCATGAAGCCTTCTCCCAAACTGTTGTTAAAGTCTGTTTTGATGTAATGTGATTGTGTGAAGCCTGGCCCCACCTGACAGGAGCCCTCCACGTAGGTTCAGCTCTTTCTCTGTTCATAAATTTAAGCTTGTTACAGAAAAACACTGATTTATTGGATAATGCCTGCAAATGTTCTAGGCTATTTCAATAGCTAATTTAACATATTAAAATTGTTTAATATATAGGCTATTGTCATTAAATAGGCTTGAATAATAATAGGTTAGTTTGGGAGCAGTGTGTGGCGCTAAAGGAAACATGCTGCTCTTTAAGGCCCCAAACACTCTGGATGCGTGGGGCGCAGCAGCGAGTGTACTGGCATCACAGCTGCGTCGAGGCAACGCGAGGTTGTTCACACCGGCTACGTGAGCGGCTCGTTATGGAATAAGGAAGAATTTCATCCTTTCCTGGACAGTATGCAGAATTCAATTGGTTGTACGCTGTTGAATAGGCTAGGCCATTGGTTATAAAAAGTTTATTTAAATTAGCATTTGCTCTTGTCATTAAAAAGTACAGTGGGTAATTACACGTATTTGTCTAAATGTTCAAATATTTAAAGTTCCCTACAGACAGTAGTACATCAACATCAAAATACTGCCTCGCCGTCATGAAAAGTTTACAATATTCATATTCATAACTCAATAAAAGCATATTCAATGTATTTTCAATGGAAAATGCGTCCAAGCCGGTAGCATCTGGTGTCAAAAATTCGGCGTGGGTTTGATCTGCTAAGCTCGACGCTGAAGTGAAAACGGTTGCCTGATGGTGTCACCACGCTGCAATTATGCATCCAGTGTGTTTGGGGCCTCAGTGTTTATTAACAAGAGCTGGTAAAACTTGAAGCTGGTCTGTACTTTAGTTAGAACAAACAATGGAACATCCAGGCTCGACCACACCTGCAGCCCAGGAAAGCGCCGTAGACGCAGACCGTTGAGGGCCGTTGGGTTCGAGGTCGAATGTCTCTGAGCTACTGCTGCGTGATGCTTTGTGTTTAGCATTAAAGGTGCTGTAAGCAGAGGTTTAAAAACAGCACTGCAGTCTAAATCTAAACAGTGGTCTCTTTTGTGATTGGACAATTGGCGATGCAAAAAAAAAAAAAAAAAGTAAAGAAAAACAACTTGGCTATTATGTAAAATATATTTTTAATTGTTAATAAATCAGCTGTACCATTGTTATCAGTAAACTAATATTTGATTTAAACATGTTTACCTCATATCTGGGGACGCACATGGGTAATTTTTATGAAATATTTAAAAATATATATATACTGCTTATAGTACCTTTAAGTGAAAAGTATGTTTCTTTTCTTGCTTTTGAGTAAATTTCCAGAAATTTTCCATGGGAAGTTAAGCTTGGAAGTTTTTGGAATTTTCAAATTTGGAAACCACATATAAATAAATAAAACTTTATAATGACTGATGAAGCATAAGAAACAGTACTTTTTTAAAAGTATTGACTTTTGCAATATTTTCTGCTACTTAATTTTAAAGTAAGGTTGATTTATGCACCAAGGTCTTAGCTTGCTTTTAGGTATTAGCATTTAGCACATCATAGCAGTTATATTGCTAATAAGCAATTAAACTTTTGATACAAAGGTCAATATAATTCTGCAATTATATTTTAATTCAAACGACAACAGAGTTGACCTCAGTACACAGCAAACACCTGTTTTATAGAGGCACAGTCAAACAGAAGGTAAATTGTTCAAAAGAGAGAACATGTGCTGAGCTGACACAGTTTAATCAGTGGAAAAACACCACATTACTCTGCTCAAAAAACAGCACCACCCCCAGTGGCCAGCCTGGGAACTGCAGCCAAACTAGTGCTGATAGTCCTGAAACCAGAACAGATGTGGCTCATTAATTATGCATGATGTTGTCACAAATGTATTGATATCTATAAAGAATTATGATGCTTAATATTGTTCCCTAAAAATATCACAATATACCACAAAACACATGTTTTACAACACTAATAGTTGAGCTAACCACAAATATGGAGTCTGCAGTCTTGAGTTTGGTCGTGTTGGGGAGATCAGCTGTGCATGTGATAGGTTACTACATGTACCACAGGTTACTACATGTACCACAGGTTACTACATGTATCACAGGTTACTACATGTACCACAGGTTACTACATGTACCACAGGTTACTACATGTATCACAGGTTACTACATGTACCACAGGTTACTACATGTACCACAGGTTACTACATGTACCACTTGTATATGTGACTGAGGAATAACAGATATTGAAGTGTGTTTGTGTTTTTTATGCTATAGTATATTGTCCTGTCATGGGGCAGCTTTGAATTGTGTAAGTTCCCAATTTATTCCCATAAATTCCCTTTTATTCCCAGAAATTTGCAACCCTAGATGTAGGCTTCATCATCAGAGATAAATATTTACCTGTACCAAAGCTTTTTCCAATCACATGCATGCAAGATAAAGTAAGTGACACTCCCCATTAGGTGTTGGTCTACACGGCCGGTCAACACAGAAGTAACATCTGCTGGTTATACAGAGAAAGGTGTGTGTCTGCATACACAGTGCAACAATAACAGAGAGAAAACAGTCATAGGCAAAGTGTTAAAGACCTACAAAATCAATGGGAAATGTGCATAAATACTACATATATACAAATTCATCATTCATCATTCATCAACTGCCATCATCATAGGCATAAAAATGTCTTTCTCCTGCACTGTTTAGAGGTGAATACAAACGCAGAGATGGTGCACGTGTCTGAGATCAAAGGATCAAGGTGTACAGCTCTGGAGCTCCGTCTCAATGTCAGTCAGGTCAAACTGAGCATTCAAAGAACTCATTTCTCCCAGAGGAGCTCTCTGTCTGTTACTGAGGATTGCATCAGAGTCGTTAATGCTCAAAATGTCTCTCTCTGTGATGAGTCTGATGATTGTTATTTGACAGATGAAAAAGTACTGTGAATAATGTATGGAGGGAATCAAAGAAATTGGTAGAAATGTTATTTTACAGGAGCGCAATTTCAGAAAGAGTTTGATTAATAAAGTCTGAGTATGGAACTGTTACTGCACTAAGTTACAACAAGAAGTTAGAAGTAGACCATGTATAGAAAAAACCTGATATTTTCAATTAATTACGAGGAAAGTATTTAAGTGCCCAGTTTCTTGTTGAATCTCGTTACAAAATTATGCCATTCAGAACATCAACTTGCTCTCAGAGAAGAAAAAACAAACTTCTGTGGCTGTATACATTGTATCCTGGTCTCTGCTTACAGCTGAACTGCCCATGCACACACTACAGGACAAATAAAAGACAAATACACAAACATGCACCAAACTTCTTCATTTAATCTGGTTTTTTTTTAGGAGTTTTTCCTTACCAAGAAGGAAGCTCTAAGGACAGGAGTGTCCTGGGTCTGTTTAGTTTAGTGTAGTTATTGTTTGTGTTGATTGTGTGTTAAGTCTGATTGTGTGTTTATGTTTGATCAACTGTTGTGAAGCCCTTTGAGGCGACTTTTGTTGTGATACTGGGCTATACAAATAAAACTGAATTTAATTGAATTGAATCCAGGGGCCGCTGATCATGTGGCTTACTAAACTTGAAGAAGTTCGTCAGGCCAGATCTCAGTGCAGTGAATAAAAAGGCAAACTTACACAAGGCAAGGCAAGCTTATCACAAAGCTTGGGCTTTTTACCAATTCTTAGCCGATTTACAATTTTAATTAATTTGTTTCTCTTGTTGGCTTAAAAAGCTTTTAAATGTAGGTTTATTATTTTTTTAATTAGATTATTGCGTAGTTACATTTTTAAAATTTATTTTAGCTATGTCTGTACAAAAAAATCTGCAAGTCAGCAGCAAAGTCACTCTAACAGTGTCAAAAATGTCTTTTAGTTTTAGCCCTCTCTGCTTCTAAAGATCAGGTCTATTATAATTTATCCACCATACAAGGCCTGTGAAAAGTTGCTAACTCCAGAGCATGTGGCTAATTAGCATACATAAACGTAAACAGGGACATGCTGCTGCTGTGACCACACTGCACTGCTCCTTTTGGCCAAACTGCTGCCACATCTAAACCAGAACATTACAGAGGTAAATGTGATTCTTAAATGTTTTTATCGTCTGCAGAGTCTCCACAGTCAGTAATAAAGCTGCTCTGGAGCTAGCAGCAGCATTAGCCACAACACAGAAAACAGTGCGGCGCTTGGAGGATGCTAATTTCAGCTACATTTGATTTTACAATAGGGCAATTTTTCATTCAAAATCTAAAACGTGAATTAATTTGGTTTATCTGATTTATTTGATTTATCACCCAACCCTACACAAGGCTTTTTTCAAAGCAATGCCACTTTGGTAAAATGGAGGCTTAACCGTCAAAACCAAAACATGCCCAGAGCTGACAGCACCACAGAGCTAGGCTAATTAAATATGGATTGTATTCTATCACATTGCCCAAGATTAACTTCAGTGAGTTTGTGAACTGCTGTGACGATATTTTCCAGCTACACCACTACCACAACATTATTTTTATAGTTGAAGGTGTAATTGCAGGTCGTCTATGAGCATTTTAGATCTACCAATTAGTTAGTTTAGTTTAGTTTATGCTTTATTTGGCAGGGACCATGTACAAATACAATTTCACAAGAAAAGAGATGTTTTGTACCGGATTTTGCTTCTAGCTACTTTCCATCTGCCGTCCCCAGGCAGGCGAGCACAACAATAAAACATTTCAGAGTACAAAAGTTAACATTAATTCATAGTTAAGGTACTTCTGTGTTGCCAAGCTACTTCTTAAAAAGGCATTTTAGCCTAAATTCATCATTAATTAAAATATTTACAAATACAGGAAATTAGCAGTGAATAAAGATGAATACAGGGTTTTTTCGACTCATGTTGGCACAGTTGATTATTGAGAAAATGTAGGGATTTTTTTTTTTGAGAAAAATGCTGCAGATCTACAGACAACTTGTGTGGGAGCTGATTCCATTGTCTGTTGGTTTTAAACAAAAAGTGCAAATGTAGAGCATCTGTCAGGGATTATGCAGTTTTTGTGAGCTGTGGATGTTCAAGTTGTTTGTAACAAAGTTAAATAAATTATTCATTTATAAACTCTTGTCTTTGGACAGTGAGGAGAAGAGAGAGAACACAGTGACACAAGGACACGCAGACTCTGCACAGAGAGGACTCAGAGTGGGTCAATACCAAGACCTTGCTGCGTTTCTTATGTAACAGCTGCATTTAAAAGCCTAAGATAAACAATGCAAGCACTGCTTTGTTTGGGCACAGCATTTACCAAGTTTCCTTTAAATCAGTGGTTCTCAACTGGTAGGTCGAGACCCAAAAGTGGGTCGCAGAACTGTTTTCAGTGGGTCGCGGTTGTTCAGTGGTTGTTGTTTTTTTTTAAATAAATCATCAATTTACACTCCTTAACAGTAGGAGGCAGTGTGGGACATATAGAATAGACTAATATAAAAGAAATGCAACCAGAACAAAAAATCCAGTTCTAAAACATTACTGTTATACCTAAGGTTGATGTGAGTACTGCTTAATTTTCCTCAATATCATTTAATTTTCCTGAACTTTCTCTTAATTTTCCTCAAGATCTTTTAATTTTCCTGAACTTTCTCTTAATTTTCCTCAATATCATTTAATTTTCCTGAACTTTCTCTTAATTTTCCTCAATATCATTTAATTTTCCTGAACTTTCTCTTAATTTTCCTCAATATTATTTAATTTTCCTGAACTTTCTCTTAATTTTCCTCAATATTATTTAATTTTCCTGAACTTTCTCTTAATTTTCCTCAATATTATTTAATTTTCCTGAATTTTCTCTTAATTTCCCTCCATATCTTTTAATTTTCCTGAAATATCGCTTAATTTTCCTCAATATCATTTAATTTTCCTGAATTTTCTCTTAATTTTCCTCAAGATCTTTTTTATTTGGGTCACAGCTTGTCATTATAGAGTGATGGTGGGTCCCGAAACCAGATCAGTTGAGAACCACTGCTTTAAATGACCAGTCCAACATTCTCCTGTCGGTCAGATCTGTTAAAGAAACTTGATGTCTGAGTAAAACTAATTATATATTCATGCTGTTCAGATCGCCCTTTTCTTATGTCTGTTCCAACACATAGCTATATGTATTTTATCTTTGTTTCCCTGTATACTGTACTTACATAATGAAATGTATGTGTTGCTATTTCTGTGGATGTCATTGATGGAGGAAACTAGCTCGCTCTAAATTGCAGTGGAGGAAGAAGTACTTAATGTCTTTACTTAAGTAAAAGTACAGATAAAGGAGCAAAAGTTTACTGAAGTAAAAGTGTGACCTTAAAATTTCTACTTAAGTAAAAGTATAAAGGTACTTTAAAACGTAAAAAAGTAAGTATTTTGTACAGACTTGACAGCTCATGAATGCGTTAAATGTGAGGGATTTTGTTGATTCCAGATGAAATGAACAAACTGAGACTGAATCTGTCGCTGAGCTCTGAGGTCTTTATTATTCTGATGTTTCTAAAGCAGTGCTACTTTACTGCATCTGTTATATTTAAGTACTGTGTGTCTACAATGAGGGCACAACAAAAACACATGATTTTAAACCAAAACTCAAAATACTTTGTACTTCAAACCAACTCAGAAATGTAGTACAGTAAAAAGTAGGGCTGCACAATATATCGCAAAATTATCGTTATCGCAATATCAGCAAACGCAATATCAGTATCACAAGAATCTAAATATATCACAATAACGCTGTGGTCTTCCATCTGACAGAGATTTACACTGAAGAATCATTTTCCACCAGAGCCTTAAAAGAACATGTGTTGTGACTAAATAAAAATGTTTAAAAAGTCCAGTTTTAGTGGTAATTTAAATAATTTAGTCACAGCTTAGCCTTGTTTTATTCCTGGTTTAGTCTGTGTTAAGTTTTGATTTTGTCGCTGTTTTGACTTGTAAATACAAAAACTTACATTTTTGTGAAATGTAGTGAATTTAACTTACTATGTTCAAAAAGTAGGCTCTGTTTCAAATATCGCAATAATATCATTATCGCAATTTTCAACATAGTTATCGAATATCGCATGTTTTCTCCATATTGTGCAGTCCTAGAAAAAGTACAAATACTTGCTCTAAAATGTAGTAAAGTAAAAGTACCCCTTGTCAAATTTACTCAAGTACAGATGCATGAAAATTGTACTTAAGTAAACCACTGCTAAATTGTATATTTCTCTGTATTTGTCTATTGTACATACTGAACAGCTAGAGATTGTTGGAGTTTTTTTGTTTGTTTTTTTGTACTATATATTTTTTTGTTTTTCCTTTTTGTGTTGTTTTTGTGGTATTATTTTCTGTGACTTTGATTTGCTGTTGTTGTGTTGTTGGCCCATTGCAGAGGGGTGGAAATGTAAAAAAAACAACAAAAAGAACATGGTTGTACATCATGTGGTGGTGCATTTGCGGGAACAGCTGCACAATCTGAATAAACATTTGATCACACACACAAAAAAAAAAAAGACTAGTCCAAGGCAGACAAAACCCTGAGAGCAGAGGCTGATAGGTGGCCTGTCAGAGATAAGCTCAAACTCTCTTCCTTCGAGGGCATCTCCAGAGCATCTCGCCTTTTCATTTGTCGCTTTTGTCTCGCGCGCTCGTTACCGCCACACACAGCCATACCACATGATGTGCAGCCGGGCTCCTAGCAGCAACAGCAGCAGCACACACACCGTGGGATGGAAAAAGCTCTGGAACAAGGCCCCATTCTTCTCCGTTTGTGGATGGACGCTGCCTGAGCTCTGAATCACACTCAGACAGCCTCTTCCTCACTGCCGCCATTCATCGTCTCTCCCTGCTTCTCCGCTGGTGTTTAAAATCCTCCGCGCTCCCCTCTGCTACACCATCTGTGGCTCTGAAACCAAATTGGGCTCACGCACACTCTCAGGATTTGTGCAGTGGAAGGAAATCTCACCTCGTTAAGTTAAATACAAATCCATATTCAGCAGGAAGTCTTTAGTTTAACCTTTGCACCGGCCTTATGTCGGATCTCACGCCAAAAATGAAACTTAAAAATTACTGCAACCTCCCAAAAGCAGTGACATTTAATTGGGCGAAGTCTGGAGGATCCTTGCTAGAATGGCCAGGGGGAAGCTACAAGCATTTTTGGCAACTTCAAGGTCCAAGGAAAGTAAAAAAAAAACAAAAAATAGAAGCATTTAGAGAGAACAGACCTACACCAAGGCATTTTAATCTTTCCTTTTGGCTTTTTCCTTCTGGATTCGCCAAAGTAAATCATCTCCTGTAGCATATTGATGATAAAGTGCATACATACTCACTTCTATTGCTAAACAGGTGGTACAGTCTCTTGTCTTGTGTTATTTAGAGTTTTGTCCAGTCATATGTTCGTCTGCATCACAAAGAGAGCTTCACAAGCTTCAGCTGGCACAAAATAAGGTGCCAGAGTTATCTTTCAGTGCTCACAAAGAACGAGTGTGACTCTAATGCAGACAGTAATGTTAAACTCTTCAAATACGCTGATGACATGGCTATTTATTCATTGTTTATTCCTGATTTAGTCTTTGATTTGTCATTGTTTAGTCCTGATTTAGTCTTTGATTTGTAATTGTTTAGTCCTGATTTAGTCTTTGATTTGTCATTGTTTAGTCCTGATTTAGTCTTTGATTTGTCATTGTTTAGTCCTGGTTTAGTCTTTGATTTGTCATTGTTTAGTCCTGATTTAGTCTTTGATTTGTCATTGTTTATTCCTGATTTAGTCTTTGATTTGTCATTGTTTAGTCCTGATTTAGTCTTTGATTTGTCATTGTTTAGTCCTGATTTAGTCTTTGATTTGTCATTGTTTAGTCCTGGTTTAGTCTTTGATTTGTCATTGTTTAGTCCTGATTTAGTCTTTGATTTGTCATTGTTTAGTCCTGATTTAGTCTTTGATTTGTCATTGTTTAGTCCTGATTTAGTCTTTGATTTGTAATTGTTTAGTCCTGATTTAGTCTTTGATTTGTCATTGTTTAGTCCTGGTTTAGTCTTTGATTTGTCATTGTTTAGTCCTGGTTTAGTCTTTGATTTGTCATTGTTTAGTCCTGATTTAGTCTTTGATTTGTCATTGTTTATTCCTGATTTAGTCTTTGATTTGTCATTGTTTAGTCCTGATTTAGTCTTTGATTTGTCATTGTTTAGTCCTGATTTAGTCTTTGATTTGTCATTGTTTAGTCCTGATTTAGTCTTTGATTTGTCATTGTTTATTCCTGATTTAGTCTTTGATTTGTCATTGTTTAGTCCTGATTTAGTCTTTGATTTGTCATTGTTTAGTCCTGGTTTAGTCTTTGATTTGTCATTGTTTAGTCCTGGTTTAGTCTTTGATTTGTCATTGTTTAGTCCTGATTTAGTCTTTGATTTGTCATTGTTTAGTCCTGATTTAGTCTTTGATTTGTCATTGTTTAGTCCTGGTTTAGACCTGGTTTAGTCCTGGTTTAGTCCTGGTTTATTCCTTGTTCATAGCATGATGCTTAAAGCGGTCCACAGACACTGCTGTAGAAACCCAGGTCAATATCTTTGTAAGGTTTCAGGGTTATACGGTGCTAACAGAAAATGGCCCAATCTTGCAAAGGCACAGAATCCTTTAGAAAGCCCTGTGATCTTTGTCCAGGCTAAAAATGAATCAATTCTCCCTTGACCTGTTACTGACCTTTCCTGAAACAGATTTTTTTTTTTTACATTGCAAAAATAGGGCAAAGTTCGTCTGTTAGCAACATTACTCCAAAAGTAATAGTTCACAAATAGGTCACAAATGCCAAAAGGTACTATTTGTTTTTCTGGTGTAGAAGATCATTTTCTGGATTCAGGCATTTTTATTTTATTTTTTAACTCGATTCTTTTCCATTGCTAAATAGATCCAATGATACTGCAGATACGGCAGCAACAAGGGGTCAGTAAATTAACAAAGGATTCGTTTTAGTAGATTCTTTACTATTGTGACATTAAAGAGTTTTGTGGCCCCCCCTTAACAGAAGATCTCTGGTAGTGGGCTTCAATTTTCTCCTATATATTCATGATCCCAGACTGGATTACTCTGTCAGAAGTCCTTGTCTGTCCCTGGCCTTGTTCCCTTTCTTCTTTATGTGTCCACTTTGCGACTGCCCTCACCTCAGCGGACACAAACTGTGCAAAGGTTTTACTGAGGTCTGAAAAACGCTACAACTGCTTTAATAAATAAACTTTTTTTTCTATACATAAAAATTTAAGAAAGGTCAGTTTTGGACCAAGGACAAAATGATAAATTGCGGTGTGAATCCATCTTTTTCTTGTACATTTATTCACCTTTTTTTGGTTCATAGCCTTTCTTACAAACCGGTCTAACACCCAATTTACACCAAAAACAGCAGCAACACATAACAACAGTGTCGTGTCAGCCGCACACTTCCTGTGTAACCAGTCTGACAATTCACACCAGCGACGGGGAAAAAAAAAAAAAAACTTGTTGCAATGTTGCGCTCAGGATAGGTTGGAGCGCTAACGTCTATGCAGAGCTACAGCCGGTAAACACAGGAAACAGGCTCCAAGTGTCAAAATAAACTTAAATTTATGACACCAAACAGACATTTTACAAGAATAACGTAAAGAAATGGAAGGCCAGGGCACAGTGGCCACAGCTTTTTTTTGTTTTTGTTTTTTTTGTTTTTTATTTTACATCATTTTAGTGAGGAAATGTGGGCATCAACTATAAAACCATAATGGATAAGATTGTTGGTAACGCTTTAGTTTAGGGTCCACTTATTAACCATTAACTAAGTGCTAATTAGCATGCTAGTTTGTGGTTTATTAGCTCTTAATTGCTAATTATAAAGCGGTAATTATGAATTTATTAAGGGGAATATGTTAGTTAGTTGCTAATAGACCCTTTTCGCGATGACGTCAGACAACTTCCGTTTTGAGACGATGGGATGTATCTTCATTTCCGGTGCTGCTGCTCGCCAGTAAGGAATTTACTCGGAGTCTTAAAAATTGGCCAAATATAAGGCTACATGATGTACAGAAACTCGAAAAGGGATATACATTTTTCATTGAGGGTTACTTATTTGATTATGAAGGTAAGTGTTTTGTCTTGTAGCTAAAGCTAGTAGTTGTTAATGCTGTAGCGTTAGCAATAGGTCTAACGGGGTGTGTGATAAAACAATATTAGATTATGTTACGATCTAAATGACTGACAATCTGCCTGTCTGAAAGGCTCACTGCATAGTACTGCAATGAACTTCTAATTAGACCTGAAAAGTCTATTATTTTGTCGCAGACTGATCACTACAGCAGAGTCAGTGTTCAAGCACAGAGCTTTACTAAATGAAAATATACTGTAGTACTATCCAGTGGTATTTCCTGATAAGCAGATTGTCAAATATTCAGATAAACTCAGATCATGACATGATCTAACACTGTTTTATAGCGCAGCTCTATCACTTAGCCATGTTGCTAACGCTATCAAGCTACATAACAAAGCACTCACTTCATAATCCAAGTATCCTTGGTTGAAGAATTAATATCCTTTCGTAAGTTTTGAACATTTTGTGGGTAAATATTCATTTGAAAATCGCTGTATATTGTGTAAACTTGTAAACGGCAATTTTAAAAAAGTCTGGGTGAATTTCTTATGGGAGAAGTGTGGCACCGGAAATGAAGATACATCCCATCGTCTCAAAACGGAAGTTTTCTGACGTCACGTGAAAAGGGTCTATTAGTTGTAGAATATGATCACACAGAATAAGGGATTAATAGGTGCTTTATAATTACCAATTAAGAGCTAATTAACCACCAACAATGCTAATTAGCACTTATTTAATGGTTAATAGGGGGACCCTAAACTAAAGTTCTTAAATACAACATAAAAACTTTTAAAAGCATTAGAAATTCATTAACACTGGAAGCATCTCAAACCTTTTATAATGCAATGATTATGTCCCGTTTTTATTCACTGCACAAACAAGCTTTAAAAACCTTAGACCGGAAACCATGACAGCATCACCACTGCCATGTGCTACAAAAATATAAACTGCTTAACTTCGATAATATACAACAATTTGCTGCAATTGGAATGGTTCACAGAATTCTGAATAACTCCGCACCTGCACCACTTAAGCACTTTGTCCAGTTTACATCAGAGGTGACATCCAGAGTCACACGAGCGTCCTCCAGGGGCCGTTGTGTTCTGCCTAAACGTAAGACCTCATTTGCACAAACAGCTTTCTCTTATAATGCAATAAAGGAATGGAACAATCTTCCAACTGAACTGAAACAACAAACAAACTATGCAATGTTCACTGTAGAACTTAAAAAATGGCTATGGAAGTGTAGTCAGACCTGCCTACACTGAACTATTTAAGTCCAACACTTCTTGTTTCTGCTTCTGTGTAATATATAAATGTAGATTGTGGACTTTAACCAATGTAATTCCTTCTCCACAGGAATCCTTATTGTTATTTGTTTAAATTGAGCTTGGTAATGCGCCTTTTATAAGACGAATGTTCCTGTAAATAATGTTGACTGAGAGTGAGTCTATGAACTTCTGCTTTTACTGGGATTGTTTGAGTGTAATTGCATTGTATTTTTATTCGTGTAAAACAGGGACTGCAGATGGAAACTAGCTATTTAGCTATAATCTGGTGCGGAACATCTCTGTTTTTATGAGCTTAATGTCTCTGTACATTGTCCCTTCAAATAAAGGCTAAACTAAACTAAACTAAAGTGTTACCAGATTGTTCTACAGCAAAAACAAGCCATAGGTATTATAAATAAGGCCGGGTATTACGATCATACTAATTAATGGTTTATTATAGAATCATCCAAATAATGTTCAAAGCAAAAGCTAAATTACTTCCAGATTGTGTCCAGAGGTTCTTTTTAGTTCCTGAGAGCAAATATGAGCAGTGTCATGTAGTAAATGAATATCTTTAGTGAGGGATTATATTTATTTTTCAAATGTAGTGGAGTAAAAGTGGTAAGTTTCCCCTAAAAATGCTACTCAAGTAAAGTACAGGTTCTAAAATGCTGTAGTTAAGTACAGTACTCCACCTCTGGTATTAGGGGTGCGCCAAAAATCTAATTTAGAGTTGAACTGCAATTACGTATAGGGTCGATCTCGATTATAAGCTTAGAGCGCTTTAATTCGATATGGACAAGTCTTCCAGACACCAGCAGCAGATAATGGAGAGGCTAGGAGCTTATGTTTACATTTACTGCCCTCCTGTTACAGCGCAAGCCCGAGAGAAAGGAGTGAAGTTTGGAGGAATAACTAAAGGTACTTCCCATTTAAATACAAAAAGAAAAAAGAAAAACAAACAAGCAACTGCAGTAACAGCGTTCATAGTGGAGCTACGCTAACGTTAGCATTTGACAATCGTTTTTCTCTCACAGAATGAACTGGACGTTTTCAGTTGTTTTAAAACTCACAACATATCATCGTCTGCATCTTTTATTTGTTTAAATTATTACAGTTACAGGGTTTGTACAGTCATGTAAAACCTGGAAAAGTCCTGTAAGTTAAAAATGCAATTTTCATGCCCTGGAAAAGTGTTGGAATTTTATGTTTTGGAGTAAAGTTTTGGAAAGGTTTTAGAAATTTAAACAGTGTGTGCAGCATTCGGCAGCTACTAGCTCTGTACCAACTTACCAAGGATAATTCTCTTTTAATCAGCGGTGAGTAGGATAATATACATCTCCAAAGACTATTTCCAAAGTTAACAAATTAAATTACACCATAGTCTGTTTCTAATGTACCACATCAGACATTTTGAATACTATTTATTAATGCAAAGTAATTTTTTCGGTCTGGGAAATTTGTTCAAAAGTCATGGAAAAGTCATGGAAAGTTCTTGGTAAAAAAAAGTGTATGAACCCTGTTATTGTATAAAAACTAAAACTTGAGATAAAAAGCTCTACACTAAATCTCCCGCTTTCCAATTGCAAATAAAATCTAAATCTAAGGATTAATAAAAGTTTTGATTATTAATTTTTAATTGTAAACATAAATCGAATAAAACATTTTTGATCAACTAAAGCCCTATTCGCACAGGATTAGTATTACCTAGGGACCTCCAGTAATTTGTAATAATCCCCGAGGTCATCTGTGATTTTTATCCTGTGCGAATCTGCCATGTCTGTAAAAATGTCTGTAAACATTTCTCAATATTTCGGCCAACACTCGTCTGATAATACTAGCCTCGTGTGAATCCCCAGGTCCTAAAGATCGTAAAAGCGATCCAAAATGTTTTTTAAGGCTCCATTTTACGTCTGTATCTAAACTATATTTATAATATCGTCTCTTTTGGTTCTACTCCGAAACTATAATTACTTTTTTCTCAGATTAAAAAGTAAAAAAAGGAGGAAAACTACGGTGAAGACATGACCCAGAAGCACGCCCTCCGTCGTCTAGTTCTTGGAGCAAGCTTTTGGAAAGTTTGGACGCTTTTTGTGCTAAAGTTAGATCCAGAGAGACGTATCGCAGTGAATGGATGAAGAGAGAAAGGCAGCTGCTGTTTAAGAAGAGAAAAATCTCAACAGATAATGGATGACGTTGTAGCGTGAGGTAAAGTTTGTTTTTGTCAGTAAGTAAAGCAACATAAAAGATAGTAGCTTAAGATTAAGTCGAGCTAGAAACATAAACAAAATAGGGGATTTTTATTTTTATTCTAAATCTGTGTGGCTGTCAAACGTCATATCCTGAATAAAGTCTGTAAAATTGAGTAAATTACAGACATCTCTTATCCCGTGACGTTGGGGGGTAATTCCCAAATTACAGAGGTCCAGGGGTAATGCTTATCCAGTGTGAATAGGGCTTAATATGGGAGAAAAAAACTGTGATTACATTTTTTGCCATATTGCCCCTCCCTAGTGAGTACGGCATTTCCCGGACTATAAGTCACACTTTTTCCATCGTCTGGCTAGGGGTGTGACGTATACTCAGGTGTGACTTATATATTAAAATATTTCAGGTGTTGGTTAGAGGGCGCTCTAGGCTTGTGTACCAGCATCTGCTGCACCTGTACCACTGACAATTTAAAATGTAAACATTACCACTAACAACTTAGGCTATAAAGACAACTGAGAAAGAGCGGAATAATTGGAAATGGAACTGATGCTGAGTCTGACGACAGCCACGCAGAGGAGGAAGCGGCGCTTCGTCTACCTCCGGAGTTGGTGGAGTTGTTCAGAAGCGACACCGAGGATATAGAATTTAAAGGATTTAGCGATTAGGAGTGAGATGGTGAGTTTGGTGAACTTGTTATATTATGTTCTTTATGCTATAGTTATGTGAATAACTGTTAATATATTACGTTAACATACGAGACACCTATTCAGTTCGTTGTTTATGCTTCATGTAGCTGAATAACCATCAATGTGTTACGTTAGCATAGCGCACACCTATTCAGCCTGTTGTTCTTTATTCTATTATTACTATAACTTGCCTTTCAGGATGAAATGTCTGTTCTTGGTGTTGGATTTTGTAAAATAAATTTCCCCCAAAAAATGTGACTTATATACAGTTTTTTTTTTCTTCATTGTGCATTTTTTGGCTAGTGCGACTTATACTCCAGAGCGACTTATAGGTCCGAAAAATACGGTAGTCTGTAAAACTGAGAGGGGAGAAACATAAACGCATAAATTTAGTGTAAGACTTTTACACAGAACTGTATGTTAGCTTCTCCACTTTCTTGCCTTCTTTCGCTCAGATAAGTAGCTTTCGAAAACACCTTTCAGTCTTGTCAGTCTAAATGGGAAACAGCACAGGACATAAACCGGCAATCACAAATGAGAAAAGTGTGAAGCTGAGGATAACAGAAACCCTCCCTCTTGTACACGGCCGTGGTTTGTATAATTGGTGGAGATAGGGAGCGCTCCTCAGTGCAGGTTAATAGCAGCAGATGTGAGCGGGCTGCAGCTTCCTTCACACACAGTTAATCACGGGGCTAAAGTCATATCCGTTTTCTGAATCCTAAAGACACAGAGACAGAGAAGAGAGGAGGAGGAGAGCGGGGCTGCAAAATATCGATCACTGCCAGTAAAAAGGAGAGCGCTAATGACATCACCTATTGTTTTAAACTGAGAGTCCTGGAAGCTCAAGTTTAGTCAGAAGTTACAGTATGTGCAGTAGCTAAAAAGGTTAAAGTGCAAACGTGGAACATGGGATAGTTCCTTAAAAGGTTTTAAGAACTGAAAAAGGTTCCTACAGCGTCAAAGATCTGTGTCAGCCCTGTGACTAAAGCTGGGGACACACTACACGATTTTCTCAGTCGTTACAGATTCTGAAAAGACTAGGAGCACACACTAACGACTGGTTTCAGCAGATTTAGTTCTGATGACTGAAAGACTGGGGCTCACACATTTAACGACTGCGCCTCACACACTACAAGATCTGTAACTGCAACTGACGCCAAACAAACGCAGCAAACTCTGGCGGGGAACTCGCGAGAACTAAATGGTAAACAAACATGGACGCTACCTGGGTCGCTGTTGCCGTTGTGTGCGTAGCTATCTGTTTGGAAAAAGGGAAAGAAAAAACGTCTGTGTATCCAGTTTCGCTTGGGTAGCGCTCAACTTTCTTCGGTGTTTGCCATGATTGTTTATGTTTTCTTCTTCTTCAAATTTCCGCTTATATTTTCCCGCCGCTTCCTGTTTCTTCGTCTGCGTCCTGACGCTATTTCCTGTGTCCCATCAACTGTTTTTCATCGGCCGCTGGACTCCATGAATTCCCAGATGGATGTAAACAGCCCACACTACAGGAGTGCGTCCAGAGTCGGCTTTAAAATTCAAACATGTTTGATTGCTTGCGACTGACGTCAGGCCAGGTTTTTGCGGCGCACACACTTAACGATTCGAGTCTTTGAACATCACACACTAACGGATTTCAGAGCCGACTGGTGATTACGATTCCCTGCAACTGTTGTTGACTGGTAAAGACTCGCTGCAACTGTGAATCGTTATAAAATCGGGCAAAAAAATCGTGTAGTGTGTCCCCAGCTTAACTAAGGCCCATAGTTGCTGGGAAAGGCTGTTACATGGGGCGGCAGTGGTAGAGACGCTTGCCCACTAACCCAAAGGTCAGGTTTTGAGTCCTGACCCACCAGTTGAAAACCACTACTACATGTACAGTATTTGTCGTTATTCCATATATATTCAGAATTGCAGAATATATAAAGTGTGATGGGTTATTTTTTTCCATCTGTCTGTTTGAACAGTGGACCTGAAGAAAACATTTGGAATTCCAACATGCCTCGTGCTGCATTATGCATGCAGCTGTTTGAAAAAAACATCTCCTGAAGCACTTATTTGTTTACATCACATTATGAGCTCCACCACTGTTTTTAAACCAAAAGCAACACAAACGTTTCAGCCTCTGACCAATGGAGGAAATGGGACCAGGAAAGGAAATGGACTTTGACTCAACATGAACATTAAATATATATGTAGCTTCTTATATTAACCTGTTCAGCTCTGAGGCCTTTTTCACGAAAATTCTATATCTACATTTATTAAGGTTTTACTTAGCATTTACTAGGTGTACATAGCTAACCTTGGTAGCAAATTAATTGGTGGACTTTGGGGATTACTGTGGAAGAGAAATAATATTAATAAATTATACTGTTTGACCATAAATTGAGGTTGAAATGGATTATTCTAATTTCCGCCTGAAAAAAAAAAACACATATTTGCCTCCAAAAAAGCCTTTTTCCTTCCTGTAGTGAAGCAAATAACAACATAAATTGAAAATTTCACATATCTTGGTCTACTGCAGCAAAATTTGTGCCAAATTAACAAAGTAATGGAAAGATATACATGTTTTATTTTTAAAAAATCCAGGCGGAATCCAACTGTTGAATAGAAATTGAAGTAGATAGTTTTGTTGCCACGAATTGTCGGAACACGAGGATGTCAAACATGTGTGTGTCAGCCGTTGTATCTCCCCGCTATGGTCCCAACAAGCGGACGCAAGGGGGCGCCGTCGGGCTCTATTCAGGTTTAAGAGGATAAAATACCTCACCTCTCATTCATAATCATATCCATCCTTAGTAACTACTTTTACTCAGGTACTATAATGTACTTTCTGTGTATAAAAACTCTTTTACTTAAGGACATTTTAGAGGAAAATATTTTAATCTTTGAAATCTCTAAATCTCTTTTATAATTTCAGTGGCAAAGACAGTAGTAATAGTGATAATAGTATTAATAGTAATAGTGGATGTAGTAGTAGCAGTAGTAATAATAGTAGTAGGTGCAATCATAGTAATAGTAGTGGTAAAAGTAATAGTGGTAGTAGTAGTCTTAGTAGTATAGGTAGTAGCAGCAGTAGTATTCATAGTAGTAGTAGACATAATAGAAGTGGTAGTAATAGTAGTAGTTGTTTTCATAGTAGTAGTAACAGTGGTGGTTATAATAGTAGTAGTAGTAATAGTAGTATTCATCGTAATAGTAGTAGGATACACAGTACTATTGGTAGTATTAATACTAGTAATAGTCATAGTAGTAGCAGTTGTAGTAATGATAGTAGTAGCAGCAGTGGGAGTAAAAGTAATATTTATAATAATTGCAGTAGTAGTAGTAGTAGGTGGTAGTTTTCTAAGCAAACTTTACACTCAGTACTTTTTACTCAGAAGAATTGTGTTGAGTACTTTTCCACTTGAGTAATATTTTGAAGTACTAGCACATTTACTGGAGTACATCTTCTACCTCTGTCACTCCCAAAAAGAACCTCTACAGCTCTGCTCCTCTGCTGTCTCTAAACCTTACTACAACACTCTCACCACTGTCTTCCTACTACTTCTAAAACCCACAAACATTTGTATTTTCCGAGTATTTGTCAGTCGTACCTCACTAAAGGCGGCCTGTGATTGGCTGCGTACTCTGACCTTTCCCTGTGGCTGCGCTCAAGCCTCAGTCCTCTCAGTTTTATAATGAGAATCTGTTGTCTGGGCTTCACAACACAACACCTGCCGTGAGTTTGGGCTCCCGAGAGGAAACTTTCTGAACTTACCTGCCCCTTCTCTGCTCCAGCATCCGCTTTTCATCCTCCCCCGAGTCCTAAACCTCTGGAGACAACGGGACTGGATATTTTTACACAAACAAACACACACTACTTCCTCTCCGAAATCTGGTATTTACAAGCTCATATACACATTATACTACACTTTTTTTATTCATCCCATATATTTCTTGCTTTCATTTCATTAAAAAAGTAAAACTGGACACGGACACAGGCCCAGGCTCAGTTTTATTCAGCCCTGAGCTTCAGGACTTTTATGTAAGTCCCGACCAATCAGTGGCAGTTTGATAACAATGCCTAGTATGTCTGTATTAGGGCAGCACGATATGGAGAAAACATGCGATATTCGATAACTATGTTGAAAATTGCGATAACGATATTATTGCGATATTTGAAAATAGAGCCTACTTTTTGAACATAGTAAGTTAAATTCACTACATTTCACAAAAATGTAAGTTCCTGTATTTACAAGTCAAAACAGCGACAAAATCAAAACTTAACACAGACTAAACCAGGAATAAAACAAGGCTAAGCTGTGAGTAAATTAATTAAATTACCACTAAAACTGGACTTTTTAAACATTTTTATTTAGTCACAACACATGTTCTTTTAAGGCTCTGGTGGAAAATGATTCTTCAGTGTAAATCTCTGTCAGATGGAAGACCACAGCGTTATTGCGATATATTTATATTATTGCAATACGGATATTGCATTTGCTGATATTGCGAAAATGATAATTTTGCGATATATTGTGCAGCCCTAATCTGTTTTCCTTTGGGGTTTTCTCTTCTGGTTCACCAAAGCAAATCATCTCCTTCTAACATGCAGTAATTGCATTTTTTCTTTTTGCTAGACGCCCTTCCTGATGCATCCCTCTTCATTTATCCTGGTGTTGAATGATCATCACATAAACTTTGTATTCACAGGAAGCTGAGATGTTCCAGCTTTATGCTGGTCCTGAATGCACCATCTACATGTGAATGGAAGCAGCGTGAAACAACGCTCAAAAATAACTCTTTTCTTACTCTATACAAAGAAGTTCTGATCGCTTCACTTGAGTTTCGTTTCTATGAGCAGAACAGTGACAGGTGGAGTAACCAATCAGAGAAATATAGGGTGGGACATAAGCAGAGCATTGCTGACCCAAACAAACTATGGCGGTTTGCCGTTGGTGTCATAAAACACCAGAATACTCTGCATTCTGAGCAACTCCGTACTTATTTCTGAGCAGGGACAGCAGCAGAAGCCAGTGGTATAAAGACTTGTGGAGAAAGTGGATTTGTTTGCATGTGGTTGTGACATCAGACGTCAGCAGGACTTTACTGTTGTTAAAATGGAAACAAGACGAAGAAAAAAATCACACAGAGAGCTGAACAACAACATGGATTTCATCAGAAAAAAACAGGTGACGAAGGAAAGCGCTAAACACCGTTAATCAGCTCAGAGAAGTTATTACATTAGCTCGGTAGCCAGTGCTACCTTGGTTAGCTTCCGCATTTGTAAGACGCGCTGCATATAAACGACTGTGATAGGCCAGTTCCAAATCGAGTGAAGAGAAACACTTCACTGTGAGTGAGGAACCAGACTGTCCTGCTTTCAAAACGAACGTAGGAGAGGTCTGTGTAACAATCTGTATGTGTAAAAACAGTTTTGTGTGTATAATATGATCCGTGCATATGTATTTAATAATCTGTATGCGTGAATAAAAATGTGAGTGTACGATTACATAAAGTTACACACACATTGTTTTGTGCACATGTAAAGTCTTTTGATAGTAAATTAACACTATAGGCTTGGGACTTGCACAAAAAGTACACCCTTGTAGCTGTATTCTTTACCACAATATACAATTAGGTGATTACATTTACTCCTCAAATACAAGAAGAAAACTGCATACTTCAATAAAGGCAGTCATTACTGAACATAATAATCCAAATAAATGCGTATTGCTTACAAAAGTCACAACAACACCCTTTTATTTCCTATTTTACGCATCAGTGTTCGGCAATAAAGTCTCATAGTTAAATTTGACTTGGAGACAATGCCATTCACCATCTGCTTGATTGCTTTCTGCTTTACAACAATGGCAGTAATTACAACCGAATACGATATATGCAATCATTTTAATCAGTGAGTTGATTTGTAATTTCTTCTCTTTTACATCGCCGCCTTATGTCTCCGAGTTCTCATCAACAAAATTTCCTCTTCTCTTTTCTAGTTTCTCTGTGCTGTGCTGAGGCGGGAGGAAAAAAAAGCACAAACAAGCATGAATCTAGCTTCATAAATTAGTCTTTTTTTTCCTTTTTTTTTTGCTCTAATTTATGCCCGTGTTTGTACGAGGAAACGCTGATGAAGTGAGGATCAAGGTAAGAGGAGGTGCACTGGAGGACAACAACGCGACTCTGAGGTGAAGGAAAGACAGGAAAAATAGAGATAACAGCTCAGGTTCGAGGCTGCAGGCAGAAAAGAGGGCAGAGGATGACAGCGAGCGCATGAAAGTACAGTGAAATACATTATAAAGGTGCGTTAGTCGTGTAAAACAAATCTAGGCTGTCTGATATCTCTCTGTGGCTTAGAGTTTCTTGCCCTCACACTCCCTCCAAGCTTCCCGTCAGTACTTCAGCTCTGTTTTCTGTGGCTGTGGTGAACTAATGCTTGAAATAATGGATTTGAACTGGCATATATGGGGTGCATGGTGGCAGAGTGGTTAACCTCCAGCCTTTCAGGAAGCTAGAAATATCTCTGAGCGAGGTCTTCGTGTCCTCCCTGTTACTGTGGGTTTTCTCCAAAGACAGGCGCATACAGGAAGGTTGGTGAATCAGAACGGGCTGCTACTACTGAAATTATTTACTTCAATTAGTTCTTTATTTCAGACACATGGTTTGGTCAAGAATATTAAATAATACAAACAAAAAGGCAAAAAGTACAATTAGTCAGTGGTGGACAAAGTGCTACAACTTCATTACTTGAGTAGAAGTATAAATCCTTCAGGTCAAATATTAGGGCTGCACAATATATCGCAAAATTATTATCGCAATATCAGCAAATGCAATATCCGTATTACAATAATCTGAATATATCGCAGTAACGCTGTGGTCTTCCATCTGACAGAGATTTACACTGAAGAATCATTTTCCACCAGAGCCTTAAAAGAACATGTGTTGTGACTAAATAAAAATGTTTAAAAAGTCCAGTTTTAGTGGTAATTTAATTAATTTAGTCACAGCTTAGCCTTGTTTTATTCCTGGTTTAAGTTTTGATTTTGTCGCTGTTTTGACTTGTAAATACAGGAACTTACATTTTTGTGAAATGTAGTGAATTTAACTTAATGCAAACTCTTAATGCAAAGAGTGGATGCAATTAATTGACCAATGAAATTTTAGTCGACTTATGCTGCGTTCACACCAGACGCGATTGTGGCGTCAAATTCACGTCAAACGCGTCTAGTTGGACACTTGTACATTTTGAAGTCAGACGCTTTATTTGCACGTACAATCTGCTCTGTTCGTGTTCAGACGCGAATTCGCGTCATGGCAGGGGTCTGTTGTGCCTGGGTAATGGCCGCTGTTTCAGGGCTAATTCCAACTAAGGCCATGCCGGTTTGCTCACCTGTGTCCCGTGTCGGTGCGAGGACATGTCCTCAGGACACTACTGCTGTATTTAAGCACTCAACAGCAGCAGCAGAGCGGAGATATAAGGAGTTATTTCTTGTTGAATAGCGGCCTCTAGTGGTTTTAGCGGGTTATAGGGTAGGCTAACATTCAGTACACAGACTCTGTTTTCCCTGTTGTTTTGGAGAGAGCAGTAATTGCTGATCCAACAAGCTTAGGTCAGCACACGCTAAAGTTAAGGTCCCTTTTATATCATGTTACTGTCTTTTTGACTCCTGTCTTTATAAAAGTAGTCACTGCAGGAGCTAGATCCTGATTGGTTAACGCACTGCGAATATTCGCCAAAGTTACAGATTTTTCAACTCGGGCGTCTAGAGCGTCAGACGCTTGATTCGCGCTGTCAGATGCGTCAATGCTCAATTCGCGCTATTTGCGTGTCAAAGCCTGATTGCGACGACGCTGGACGCTTGATTCGCGCCGCAGGATGTCCAAACGTGCGCTTACATAGACTTAACATGTAAACCAGACGCCCCAGATGCCTCAAACGCATCCGGTGTGAACTGCTAGCATAAGACCTCACCGACCGATTAATCAACCAAGCCACCAAAGGCTGTAGTTGTGTAACGTCTCTTAATCCAGAGCAGGGTTAGTTAGTCATAGTGTGTTGTTTCAGTAGATAATCATGTCGAAATGAAAATCAAATTCAAGCTGGAGACAGAGAAGAGAAGACTGTGCTGATATTTTTGTGAATTTCTAGGACGATAACCATTGTCAAAAGAGAGTATTCCACTTGGATGTGTACATGCAAAAAATTATAAACTAGCTATGTATCTACTGTGGGTCATGAAAGGACATTAAATTCCATATCCAATAACAGACATTTTTACTTATTTAGCCTTTTTCTTCATCACACCACTCTAATATCAGCGCCACACTTATTGCACAAGCATAGAACAAAGAAAAGGTTTGTTCTGGGTTCAATTTATATCGTATGATTGGACAGACTCCAGTTTCTATTAACTCTGTTGCAGGTTGAGAGCAGGTTTCATTAGCTCTGGCTGTAGCTGAGATGGCGATGTGGAGCTGGAGCGTCCCTCTGGGGGTGAACAGGGGGCATGAGAGGATAAGTGTGAGAGAGTGAGAGGCTGGCCCGAGAGCTGTGAGTGTGGGAGGGGCCTGTACATTCCTGTTATTTCAGTCTGTAATTGTTCTTCATGCTCCGGTCTGCGTCGATCACTGGGCTCAGCGTCCCCCGAGACCGAGCGGCGAAACACAATTTGAAGGAAGCAAGGAGTAAAAAGAAACCGAGGCACGATACATTCATACTTGATAGGTTTGTGCATAGATGGACGCTTCCACAAGTGACGCAGTGTTTCCCATTAAGTCAGTAGCTCACCGGCGGCCCACGAATAGTCTAATTTTGTCCCCCGTAGTCTAAAACCGAAATATACAGTGTAAAAAAAAACTGCTGCAAAAACTCAAAAGCTCAAGGCACCAGGATCCCTCAAGATTTTTGGGGCCATCTCAAAATCTCAGGTTTTCAACAAGGAATATTTTTTGTTCACTTAATTTGACGTTCATGTCTAAAAACTTCCAATTTTAAGTTTTACTTTCTATAATTGTTTTTTTTTAACTCATCTTACAGCCAACTTACTATCCATTGTTAATAGGAAAAGGAAAATGAATACATTTCACTAACAAGGACCATGTTACAACAAAGGGTAGATTTGAAATGTTTATTATCGTAGCATAGACTGGGTAAGATGAAGGGATGATGAGGGATGCAGGATGATGGATGCAGAGAGAGAACAGAGACAAGCTGTGTTTTATAGATTTCACAGGTTTGAATAGGACTGCTGTCTCGTTAACACATTAATTTTTTGGACGAATACTAAATACAAACAAAATATAATACCTCATGAAATCTCAATTTAGGTTTTGTTTACACCTCTTGGTCTGAAGGACTCGCCTGTGTTGATGATGTGGCCCGGTTCAAATTCTCACTGAGCTCTGTCAAACAAATGGAGCTGACTGAGGGAGCAGTACCCCCCCTCAACTGTAGGGGGCAGGGGGTATTTACTGAGAGAAACTTGGAAGAAGAAACCCTGCTTATCTAATGGTCAAAAGTCTTCAGCTCCATATATCTCAGTAAAATCATACAGTGCACTTACATTCATATTTAATGAAGTTTTATGTTGTAATACTGTGCACTCTCTCTGGTGATTAATATGAAATCTGTGTTGTTTCAGCAGTGTTTATGTTTGCTAATGTTAGCTACATTTTAAAGAGGTGACATTTTATAACAGTATATCCCTTCTCTGTGTTTTTTCCTCATAGCTAGATGCGCAAATGTTGTTTTTATGCCATTTTTAAGCAGGGCTTTGGTCCATTTCCTGCCATTAGTTCGTAGTTGGGGCCGTGCTGCGTTCGCACTTCCCCAGGACCACACCAGGAGCGCATCAGGGCTCAAATCACACCGAGATCTCTGGGTTCAGGTGGACCAGAGTTCACTTGTTTGTCAGATTGCGCCTTCACAGCTGCTCAAACAAACCGGACTTTTCACCCTTTGCACCCGAGTTCGATTGAAGGCAAACCAAACACAGAGCTTTAATTTTCTCCATATGTTTTTATGAACTTTTAATACTTTTAAAACTCCACAGACATTCTTCTTCTTCTCACAGACTTTAATTTTGACAAAAGACTGAACTAATAGAGGTGAACAAGATCAGTTTAAATCTGAATAAAAGCATAATACATCCCTCTTTAAAGCACACTTTTGCAAAGTACTTACATTTTGTTGCTACAGTGGAGGACTCTGCGGTCGTGTTGCAGCTCAGGGGCAACAGAGATGAATAAAAAATTATATAATCTTGAGTTGTTTATCTAGTCTGATGAAATGTTGATTAAGTGCACCCTCTCCACAGGATCATCTGAAAAACACTTCAGGAGCCTTGACAACTCTTTTTAATTCCTCAAGAAGACTGACAATGTTTGTACAAGAGGAGAATTAATTTGATTAAACTAGGCCAATGCTCAAAAATAATGTAGTGTAGCTCAGATACCAAGACAAAATCCTGTTATTTTTGCAACTTTAGGTTTCTTAGCTTATATTTTTTATGCTTGTTCTCTGCACACAAATACGATGTAGAGCTCTTTGTCATGGCCTTATGTAGTGGGCCACATATTTTACAGCTGAGGTGTTTCACTATGGCACCTGCCTTAGTTATGTCTAAGATAAAAGACTAAAAACTAACATAGAAGTGTGCTCAAAGATACTGCACAGAGCTGTGGCCATGTCCTGACATCGACTTAAAATATGAACTCATCTTTTAATGGTTGTCAGGCAAAGTTAGTGCCCAATTTACACCAAAACCTATTAGGGACGTTGTGGCAGCAGCTTGTTTTCCGTGCATGTCCCCTGCTCTGTTTAACCTTCTTCCTTCTTCGTGTTGTTCTTTTAAAATGGGTGTTTGGTGCAGTAAATTTGATTATTTCTTCCACATAAAATTTTACTTCTTGATTTGCAATGTTTACATTACTGCTGTTTTAGTGAGCCTTGGTTTTGAAAGAGTAGCAGAAGTTTATTTTGACCCTTGGTGCCTGTTTCCTGCGTTTCCTGGTTGTACCTCTGTAGATTGCAGCAGAGCCACTCAAAAAATGTAATTCCTGACATGACATGTATTGAAGAGAAATTTTACTTTTAATTTACAAAAATATTTAGCAAACCTTTACAACTGTCAAGACGATACATATTGTTGACTCAGGAATCTCCCTTCTGTCAGACAGCAGTACAGAGAAATGTTCAAAGGTTTTTTTCTATGAAGGTTTTGCAGAGTAACTGTGTTTATTTTGAAAAGGTATGGCAGCCTCTGCCAAATCACCTACCTGCTGGGCTTCTTGGCAAGGGAATGCCACATTTTGTTTTTAGGTCTGCTTAATCTCTGGTGGCCATGCTGTTTTCTTTTCTTTTTTGTTTTCTTTTGAGACAAACCTGGGATAAAAACCAACAGCTTCAGCTTGCAGTGAGTCGGCGCCCAGCACCAGTACAAAAATACTAGAACTCAAATCTACAAATCATTATTTAGGATTAGTTCAGGATTAGTAACAAGTTAATTCAATGTTACCAAAGTGTTACTTCAACATTAATAAACACCACTGAGTTAAAAACATTGTTATTACTGTTGAATTCTTTGTTGTAAGCTCATTTAAATCAATGCAAAATTAATAATAATAATAATGGATTGGATTATTTACAAGCTTCTCAATCTTTACATGAGTCCATTATTCATCTACTCCTCAGTGGTGGTGAGAAACTTCTGTAGCCAGAGCTGCCCTGGGGCAGACTGATGCCTACGGCCTCTCCAACCACCATCAAACACAGTCACACTGACTCATACACAGACAAGGTGGGAGAAGTGTCTTGCCCAAGGACACAACAACAGTATGCAATGGCAGGCAGCGGGGCTTCGATCCTGCCAACCTTCAGATTAGTGGGCGAACAATTCTACCAAGTGAGCTACTGCTGCCCCAAAACTGTAAATGTCAGAGTCAATACAGTATCTATAAACTATTTACTGCTTAATAATGTTAAGTAATTACTCATTCATATGCTTCTAGCAAAACTTGAACAAATGTTTTTTCCTTTATAAATGTAAAGTCATGTTTAGAAACTTAACGTTAATTATGAGTAAAAGTATCGAGTTATATTCCACCTTTGCTTTGGACAAGCTAATAAAACGTAAACTCTATAAATATAAGTGACATGAATTGATTCAGTTAGAGCTGTTATTCTCAGAAAAATGGGCGCTGCAAAAGAAAGCCATTTTATTTTGTGCTGATATACTACGGCCGTAAAAGTAGACTTTACTTTGACCGGCCTTAAAAAATGATGTGTGATGTACCAACAAGCCACATTTGATTTAACTTCATCTAAGACAATAACTTCAGAAGCTTCACTTTCCATCATAAACCAATCCACAGCACTGCACTGTTAATGGAAAATAAGCCTCTTTAGTTTTCAGTAGCAGAGAAAAAATGTCAGTAATATGTATTCATTGGAAGCAGGTTCCTCGTGTGGAGCTGTGAGAAATGATTAAATGCACATGATTGGGGCCAGATTGAAAACGACGGAGCGGTGAAGGAGTGAGATAATAGAGCCGGGACTCCCCACTGAACACTACGGTGGCCACAGTGGACACATTTCATTTTCTGTGTAAATAAAACAAGAGGGAAGTGTAGAGAAAATGGTGTGATGTGTGAGACAAAGCCACGGTCGGTATATTGTGCACCTCTCGCTTCGGTCTCGGAGGTAAAACCGCGGCGGCCGCATGAATTAAACATTTTCAAAGAGCGAGTGCTGGCTTTAATTTGCTGTTGCGGTCCTTAATGTGTTGACCTTTGACCTCTTCTCAGGGCTGGAAATGAGAGCAGGAAATGAATCTAACCATTTAATGTGCATATTGTTTCTCTTTATATACTGAAAAATTAAAAGGTCTTTCTGTATCATAGGCTACTTTTAATGAGAACTGATTGTTTTTACAGTGGACCTCAGTCATTACCATTTTCCACAACCCCAGCACTGTGTAGAGCAGAGGTTTCCAAACTAAATGCGGCCCTCAGACTATTTTCTATTGGCCCCTGGGCTTCATTCTCAGTTGGGCAAAATTGTCTCAGTTATAGGGCTGGGTACCATTCAGATTTTTTTGATACCAGTTCATAAAAGACCTGAGCGATACTTTTTCTGATACTGATGGTAAGCTAATCCATCTTCTACAATCATAAAACACAATAATATTGAATAGAAGACTAATTTTTGGAGCATAGTTCTTAGATGTAACTTAAAACCAGTAGTTTGCATTATTTAGTCTGTGTTATTTATTTAATTCATGCAAAGGAACATTAAAGGTCCCACTAGGGATTGAAACTTGGTATTGAATAAAACATTTTTTTCAATACAGACAGTATCTTTTCTTTCGATATCACAAAGGTATCGTTTAACGGTACCCAGCCCTACTCTGTTATCATATAACCACACAGCAGTTAAGTATGGAGTTATTTTTAGACATTTTTAGCACTATAAGAAGCACTTTTGTGTGAGACCTGCCTTCAAAAAAAGAAACTAATGGTTGGTGATGCCCAAAAGATTTAAACCATACTATGTCCAGCACCAAACCTGGATAAATGTAGGCTTACAGATGGGCGTTTGGAGTATAGACAAATATGTATACGCCTCTTTGGTTGCTTTGGTCTATTGTTACGATCACCCGCGCTTTCCATGTCAACAGCGCTTGACCGATGCATTTTTACTTACAATGACATCAAGTAATTAAAGTTGGATTTGTGGTGATTTCATGACTGATTAAACATCGACTTAAACTGTGGTCTACAGCTGTTGTGGTCCGCCACATTTCTGTAACTCCTGTCCAGCAGAAACCTAGTGCTGCTAATAAATAAGCTAATTCTAATAAATATGCTAATTGCTTTATTAAATAAATCAAAAAGTGGATACACTCGGTAATGATTTCTAACCAGGCTCTGACATTACTCATGTGGTCGAGGGGTTGACAGCTGCCAAAACAGCCTGGATTATTCATAATTTGCGTTATTTGATGGCTAATGCTAATTGCTATAGGATGAAATACAGTCCACGGGCTGCAGAATTCTGAAAAGTGACCGGAGTAGTGCAGGAACTAAATGATTCACTGTGGCGCCCCCTCTTTCGTGTGATACGCTGTTACTCTCATGTGATTGGTCCCTTCTCCTCATATATTTTTCAGTATGTGGCCCTAAATGAAAAAAAAAAGTTTGGACACCCCAACGTAGAGCCTCTGATGTGCCTCATAATGCAAACCTTCTGTCTTATTGTACTGTATTTAATAGGATCTTTGTGCTAAGGAAGACACAATGTCCAATTTTTGTGTCACGACTCTGAGATAAGAGTTTCACGGTTTCACAACGACAACACCATTTTGTATTAAATGCTGCTAAACCGGTCTGATCCGGTTTGTTGAGTAGCTATAAGGATCATATAAACATGTAAAAACTGTAGGATAGATTGTGACATGCATTTATATGGCTACAGCTAACTAGCTTGGCCATTCAGACTCGCCTACTTTCTTTTCGAGAGCAGGAGAGTCTGGTTCCTCAGCCACAGAGAGCCGTTTCCAATCAACCCGCCTCATACCGACCTATCACAGTCGTTTATCTGCAGCACGTCTTACTAAAGTGGAAGATAATCTCATTTCAACAATAACCAAGACAAGGCTGGCTTGTACAGAGCTAATTTAATAACTTCCATGAGCTGATTAACGCCGTTTAATGTTTTCCTTCGTCACCTGTTGGTTCTGCTGAAGTCCTCGTTGTTTAGTCTTCTGGGATTTTTGCCTTCGTCCTTTTTCCATTTTAACAACAGTGTATTGGTACAATTATAAATGTGTGGAATCTGTTGAATGCCTAAGTTGTGTTTAATGGCTATAAAGCGCCTTCTCGTGGTGAAACTTATGTTATTAAACAAAGTTGCATTGAGAAGTTCATTGTGATACTGTCATGGCTGAAGTGCAGACCTGTTGGGGGACGTCTTGGCCCACATAAGCTTGTGAGTTGTCATGTTGTGTTAATATACAATGTCTATTAAGCTATAATATGGTTTACAATAAGTTCATAGATTTGAAGAGTCAAGTGAAGCTAAAAACGATTGTTAAAGTGCTGTCTACATACGTTAGCATTGGTTAGCGCCGTATGCTAGCGGTACATGCTACATACAAGCTATCTTTTGTTATGCTAATTAAGCTAATTGAAAATGCATGATTTGCTTACATTGTGAATTTGAATAATAATGTCCATTTAGCACCTTAAGTTGCTAATGTATTCAGTCGTTTTGATTGTGCATTTAAGTAACAAAAACTGTTAGCTCAGACATAAAGAATGCAATATTGTACCTTTGTAATAAGAAGCTACTGAATATTTCTACATATAGCTTTGCGTATTACCATTAAACTTATATTTTGATGTACTACTGCTAAGGTTAATAACACTTCAACATTAGTAATAATAATACTTTGATGATTTTATGTGATGTTTTTCTTCTTTCACTCTAAGGTCACTCTACTCTTAGGTGCATTCCAAATATGGCACAAATAATGAGCTTGCTACAAAGTTATCAGACCCAAGGTTGCAGGGGGGGCTCCTGTCGATGGTGGGAAGACTCTGCAGAAAAAGAACTTTTTGTGGCCCTGCCCTATGCACAAAAAAGTTACTCGAAGCCAAGAAGATAATGCTATGCAGAGATCGTCATACATCGTCATACATAATATAAAACTTAGAACACTCCTCCCTCTAGGAGCGCTGCTCATTCTGCTGACTGTAACCTTACCTGTGTTTTTACTGAATAAACCTTCTGACTTGATTACACTTCTGAATCATCGTCCTCTTTGATGCTTTCACCCAAAATGAGCAAATCCTTACAAAGCTAACAGCTGTATTTTTTGTGTGTTCACAGCTTTACAGTAGAGTAGAGTAAAGAGATTAAAGAGAGTAAAGAGAAAGAAAGACATGAGTTATGAGTTACAACTGTTGCTCAGGCAATAAAATCAACAAAATCTACTCAGCTCTCCTGTTAACTGTCTGTCTAGCCCCACTTTTTCCACAAGTCTTTGTACAACTGGCTTCTGCTGCTGTCCCTGTTCAGAAATAAGTACAGAGTTGCTCAGAATACAGTGTATTTTGGTGTTTTACTGGCAAAAAAATGGCAACAATTCTTCATCAGTCCCATATTTCTTTTTGATTCAGGTCTGCACTGCCCTTTGTTTCTCTGATTGTTTACTGTGCTGTGATTGTAGAAATGAAAGTCAAATGAAGAAATACCAGACTAACTTCTTTGTATAGAATAGAAAGAGAGTTGGTTGCTGGACAGGTCAGGTTAAAATGTCCAAATGCAACAAGTTTAATAACCATTTAATCTGAAAATAAACTTTGAGAGAGTGATGACTAACTGGTTCAGATCTCTGTAATGAGGCAATGTTGTGGTCTAAAGGCAAGTCCAGTTCAGAATTATTACATGTTGTACCTGAGCTAACATGCGGTGCTGCTAATAAGTTTGACCCAGAGACACGGGGGTCACTTCCTGCTCATTTAAGAGAATTAAATCCAGTCACTAACAAGATACAGAGGACTGTGAGGAAGTGATCAGAGACAGTGCAGTTTGTAAAGGGATGGGAAAGGTTATCTTGAGTCTGTTAGTGAGATATTCTATTAATACAAGGAGACCTATGATAAGACTATAGGCATATCTTAATTAATGTGCTTTAGGTATAGGCCAAAGTAATACAATTGCCCCTTTCATGGTAAATTATAGTTTTAATAAGATGCTTCTTAAAATAGAAGTACAGAGCACAGTCCTCAAACAAGGCATTAATTAGCAGCTAATACTTTGTTCCCATAGCTCTTGTGACTGGAATTATCTGGTACTGGGATCTTGTAGACTATCTACAAACAAACTAGACTGGTGACTAAACTAGACTGGTTTAATATTTCGAGCTTATGTTCCTGACAAGTTGGTTCTATGTTACATGGGATTTTCACTGCAGGTGTATCCTGTGATGCTGGTGACCGACGGCGCAGACCCTCACCTACAGGACACGTCTCCAACTCTGACTGCGGAGCCCTGAGCTGCTCGGGAAGAGCAAGCAGTACGAGTTTGTGCAATAAAAGCCATTAATAAACACTAGGGGTGTAACAAAACTGCCACGAGACAACAAGACTGGGCTAACGAGAACAAGACGAGAACAAGACGAGAACAAGAGTTTTACACTATTGAAATATGTATTTTACATGAAAGAAAATGAAATTTATTCACCTGAAAATCATTAAATGCAAAACCATCGAGGTGCATTTTTAAAATTAACTTGTAATGAATGGTATTTACTTCTATATTTTTTTTTATTATATGCAATAGCAGAACATATATACTGCCAAATGTGTTGCCACAACTCAACTGACAACTTCTCCTTTGTAAAAAGTGCAAACAGAACCTGATCCTGGGATCACAAGATTTTTACCTTCACAAGAATCTTGTGACATTTTGATCTTGTGAGACCTTGTCACACCCCTAAAAACAACAGTTTAATATGAGATTGTGCTGTTGTTCACATAAAAACTGCTTCACGGGTTTTCCCTCTACAGTGGTGGAGTTTCTGCCATTGTTTTTGTAAACTAAAGAGGCGCCAATGATAAAAGTTGTCCGTGCCGAGTGATATTACTTTGAAAATCCATCCGTTGTGCAGTTTCCAGTTTGGTACGATCCTGAACTGTGTAGATTGATCTGAACGGACTCCGCCTTTGAAGAAAGGCTGTGGAAACTGCTCCTTCACTACAACGGCAGTGTATTTGCTGCAGGCAGAGTGCAGCGGAGTCTGAGTCTGGCTGTGTCTCTAAATGTCGACCTTGTGACTGACTGGCCACTGACCAGGGTGCACCCCTCAGCAGGGGAGGAAATCTCAGCTTACATCACGATACGATATTATATCCATACATTGGTCCTGGCGATACCTCAGAGACTGTCACGATACGATCACGATATGATGCGATATAAGGGCCCATGATCGATATATCAATGTTATCTGCTTATTTAACCAAATATTTAGTCTAAATAAAAAGCGATTGGTAAATTTAGAATAAAACCAAATATTTAAATTAAATTCAAATGATTTTTATCGGTGTTTATTATTTTTTAAATGGTTCAGATTCAATTAGAATAAAGTGAACATTTAAAGAAACTGCTGCAAAGTATATATTTGTGCTTAATAAAGTTGTAAATTGTTCAGTCTTAGTCTGAGATTTAATGAGGGAAATCCCACAAAAGCTGCCGTTTGTCATCTGTAATGTCATCAGCCTGAGGCACATGCTTTGGCCTCACCGCCTGCAGCCCTGTGCTGTGCCAGCCTCATGAATATTTTATCCTGAAACAGTCCAGATCTCCGTCACAGCAGATGAATTATCTCTGAAGCATGTTACTCTAAACTGTAAAAACTTAATTTTGCGGACATTTTCCTCGCTAATTACTTTACCGCTCCGTTTGTTTACACTCTGTAAAGTTAGGTGCAGCAGGTTTCAAAATAACAGCAAAAAGCAAAGAACGCACAATCATAGAGTGCTTTAATACAACGTGATTGTGGGTAATTATATCAATGTTACGCCACCTCTAACAGGAATAATCTTAAGAATGAACCTTCAGATGTTTTACGGCCCAACATTATTAAACTATATTCCTTGAGTTACATTCAATGTGACTCATATTTGGTTTCATAATTTCTCTATTCTATAAATACACAGTAAACATTAATATTCCTGCAGCCGCTCTCTCTACACGCCTCTCTTCCCTCTTTGCTTTGAGGGACTTTGATTAATTTAGCTCCACAAAGCCACAGCCTATTACCGCACGCTTTGATATGATCCTCCGAGTGTTGGTGGCTGTATTTGAATGAGGAAGTCCCCCTAGACCCCCAGTCCGGTCTGCTCTGGCCGATAAGCCGCTGATGAAAGAGTCTTTGTGAGAGTCTTTGTGTGTGTGTGTGTTTGTGTTTGTGTGTGTTACCTGGGCAGGCTGTGTCGAGGACGAGGAGGGCAGAGGGTTGGACACCATTGGTCCGAACAGGTCCAGCTCGTTGGTGATTGGTTCGGCCGCACTGGAGCTCCGCCCACTGCTGCGGTCAGGGGCATCTGGACAAAGACAAAAGGACAGATATAAAAGTTTGTAGATGTCCCAGGGCCGAGAGTCCTTCCTTATGATTTAAAACAGAAATGCAAGTCTGACTATTTGTGACAATGGGCCAACATTCAGACTTTATTTTTTTTAGATAAGCAACAAATATGTAACCTGCTGAAACTCCTGGGAAGGTAGGTGTGGTTTTACAGGAGCAGTGAGTAATTGTACACAGAAAGCTGGTGAAATCCTGCTATAATATGACCACGCATTGATTAAGGTAATGCCTTGTCTTCGTCGACAGCCAGCAAAGTTCACGGTGAGTATTGAGTTTAAGCTGAAGTTCACTCGATAACAACCATGAGAGAGGTACACGTGAACAAAAGGTACATTTGCCTGTCTGTCCTTGATCTCCGTTCATTTTAGGGCTGCAACAATTAATCAGGATTAATTGATTATAATCGATTATTGAAATAATCGTCAACTAATTTAGTAACTGAATAATCGCCAACTGGGATATTTAATAGATTCTGACACATGCCATGTTCTGTGAGAGAAGCTTTTTTTTTACCTATATAGAGCAGTAAACAGTTAAAAACAATGTACAGTTTGTTTTGGATTAAAAATATCATATATGTATTACAGATATTTTATGTATATGCTCTATATAAACATCTTCAAGAAGCTTGTAGCTTGTCTGATTTCATTTTGTAAAAATTTGTGATGTTTGGTAGCATTATCACCAATTTTTTAACAAAAACTACAAAACACCTCAAGTTTTTAACCATTTTACTCGCGCTTCTCTATCTAACTATTAATCGACTAATTGAATAAGTAATAGACAGATTAATCAGTCATCAAAATAATTGTTAGTTGCAGCCCTAGTTCATTTGGATATTATTTCTTTAACTTTTGTGCTTCTATCATGGGTAAGGATGCCTAGTAGATAAATACTTTAGACTGTGATACTTTAATGAAAACTCACTGTGGACCACTTGTGATGATCAGTTTACTGTGAGCAGAGGGTAAACAACAGAGGTCGACTGATATGGTTTTTTTATGACCAATGCCAATCTACAGTGAAGCCCGAAATTATTCATACCCCTGGCAAATTCTGACTTAAAGTTACTTTCATTTAACCAACATGCCACTTTTTGTTCAAATATAAAAAAAAAAAAGAAAAAATTCCACAATGATACCTCTAGTACATCGTCTTATTATCTTTTGGAGAAGTCTGTGTCATTTCTGGGTCAAAAAAAAAACTTTAAGTCAGAATTTGCCAGGGGTATGAATAATTTCAGGCTTCACCGTAGATGTTTAAAATTCTGAGCAGCTGATTTTTTGGCCCAATATGTAGGGCAGATTTTCAAAATTTTATGAAAGAAATTAATATAATATAGCTATTTATTTTAATAACGTTTATTAAAATGCAAACAAATGTGTTAGAATTGGACAGTAAGGACAGTTAAAGGAGCTATGAACACTATATTTTTTTATACACTGCTCAAAAAAAAAAGGGAGGAAAAAAAGGGAACACTAAAATAACACATCCTAGATCTGAATGAACAAAATATTCTTATTAAATACTTTGTTCTTTACATAGTTGAATGTGCTGACAACAAAATCACACAAAAATGATCAATGGAAATCAAATTTATTAACCCATGGAGGTCTGGATTTGGAGTCACACTCAAATTAAAGTGTAAAAACACACTACAGGCTGATCCAACTTTGATGTAATGTCCTTAAAACACGTCAGAATGAGGCTCAGTAGTGTGTGTGGCCTCCTACGGCCTGTATGACCTCCCTACAACGCCTGGGCATGCTCCTGATGAGGTGGGGATGGTCTCCTGAGGGATCTCCTCCCAGACCTGGACTAAAGCATCCACCAACTCCTGGACAGTCTGTGGTGCAACGTGGCATTGGTGGATGGAGCAAGACGTGATGTCCCAGATGTGCTCAGTTGGATTCAGGTCTGAAGAACGGGCGGGGCCAGTCCATAGCATCAATGCCTTGGTCCTGCAGGAACTGCTGACACACTCCAGCCACATGAGGTCTAGCATTGTCTTGCATTAGGAGGAACCCAGGGCCAACCGCACCAGCATATGGTCTCACAAGGCTCTGAGGATCTCATCTCGGTACCTAATGGCAGTCAGGCTACCTCTGGTGAGCACATGGAGGGCTGTGCGGCCCCCAAAGAAATGCCACCCACACCATTACTGACCCACTGCCAAACCGGTCACTGGAGGATGTTGCAGGCAGCAGAATGTACTCCACGGCGTCTCCAGACTCTGTCACATCTGTCACATGTGCTCAGTGTGAACCTGCTTTCATCTGTGAAGAGCACAGGGCGCCAGTAGCGAATTTGCCAATCTTGGTGTTCTCTGGCAAATGCCAAACGTCCTGCACGGCGTTGGGCTGTAAGCACAACCCCCACCTTTGGCCCTCATACCACCGTCATGGAGTCTGTTTCTGACCGTTTGAGCAGACACATGCACATTTGTGGCCTGCTGGAGGTCATTTTGCAGTGCTCCTCCTGTTCCTCCGTGCACAAAGGAGGAGGTAGCAGTCCTGCTGCTGGGTTGTTGCCCTCCTACAGCCTCCTCCACGTCTCCTGATGTACTGGCCTGTCTCCTGGTAGCGCCTCCATGCTCTGGACATACGCTGACAGACACAGCAAACCTTCTTGCCACAGCTCGCATTGATGTGCCATCCTGGATGAGCTGCACTACCTGAGCCACTTGTGTGGGTTGTAGACTCCGTCTCATGCTAGCCACAGAGTGAAAGCACCGCCAGCTTCAAAAGTGACCAAAACATCAGCCAGAAAGCACAGGAACTGAGAAGTGGTCTGTGGTCACCTCCTGCAGACTCACTCCTTTACTGGGGGTGTCTTGCTAATTGCCTATAATTTCTGTTCCATTTGTACAACAGCAGTGAAACTGATGTCAATCAGTGTTGCTTCCTAAGTGGACACAGTTTGATTTCACAGAAGTGTGATTGACTTGGAGTTATATTGTGTTTTTTAAGTGTTCCCTTTATTTTTTGAGCAGTATATTTCATAAAAATTACCCACATGTCTGCCAAGATATGAGATAAACATGTTTAAATTGAATATTAGTTTTACTGATAACAAAGGTTCAGCTGATTTATTCACAATAAAAATATGTTTATGTTTTACATAATGGCCAAGTTGTTTTAATTTACATTTTTTGTTTTAGTTCTAACCCTGCATCACCAATAATCCAATCAGAAAAGAGACCATTGTTTAGACTGCAGTACAGTTTTCAAACCAGTACGAGCAGCTGCTGCTTACAGTACCTTTAAAGATGAGTTTTTTGAGAAAACCAATAAGACCAGTCTCAATCAAACTGCGTAGAGCTTGGGGAGAATGCTTTTGGGTTTTTTGTTTTACAAGAATCTATGCCAGGAAAAAAAAAAAAAAAGTATTGCCGTTTTGAGCTTTTCAGACTGAGATAAAGCTGATTTTGGATGTTTCCTATGAACTGCAGAGTAAGAGCCCAAACTGCTACCAGATGGTTGGGGATGCTGGGGTCCTTCAGTCACTATGGTTACCTTGGACATGTGCCTGACCAAAAATCGTCATTAAATTGCAAGAATCGTCCGATTGCTGTTGACTTAAAAAATGCAAAAACAAAAACTATTAAGGAATCAATACATTATCGACTGAACACTTTTCATTTGACTGGATTTCAAAACAACCTTTAACGTGGGAAAAGGACCCAACTGTTACTGTTACAAGCTTTGACATTATCTTTAACTTAAAGCAACATTACCCTTTTTTTTTCTTTCCATCCCACTTAGTGTAACGGGGCACACCGCAGACCCTAAAAAACAAATGTGGTGCTGACTTTAACATGAAATACCAACTCATTTTTGAACATGAAACATCAGCAAAAACAGCAAAAGCAAATTGTTCAAAGTCTTGCGGAAAAAATTTGTTTCTCTGAATGTGGTTGTTACATTGGATGCCAACTTTTCTATTAGAATCTATTAATTTATTTCTATTTTTGTGCACACAATGAGGAAAAAAAAAAATACAAAAAGGAATTTCCAGAGTATGACCTTTCCATCTACAAACGTCAGATTCCGGCTCCGTTACAAATGTGTCATGGCCCCAAACTGCTTCAGTCACAATTAGCTGTGAGTTGATTAAACTTTCTCCTTCTGTACTTACTGCTGTACAAGAGCCTTCACTAATGAGCCCAACTCTGCTCTCAGACCACGACTCACTAATTATTTTTGGTAATTGCACATATAATTAGCACCGGGCTGCGAGTCGAAAAGTGCAGCAGCATTAGCAAAAAATGTAAATTAGAGAGGAAAAATTGTGGTGTTGAATTAAAATGAGCTAAATCGAGTGCGGCGCATTATCTGCTGTGGTCCAGTGGAGGGTGAACTTTAAACAAAGGCAATGTCATTAATGATACTTTTAATATCCTGCTCTAAAAAGTTAAAAAATACTTTAATAGATTTGTCAGTGTCACTAGTATAACTTTGGTATCTGAAATGCTTTGGCTCAGTTTACAGGCACTGGCCCACACCATGGACTAAATGTAAACACAGATGAGTGTAAATTTATTTAAAAATGTATTTATTTTTAATTTTTATTTTTCTATTATTGCTTCATTTATTATTTTTGTTGTTTTTTAAGATTTTTTGGGGCTTTGAGACAGGAAATTGGGATGAGAGATGGGAAAAGATGAGGCACCAAGTCGCCCCGAAATTTCAACTTTATTTAAAAAAAATCTACAGTCCCATGTGCAACTGGACTGGTCAGATGGTCTGTTACAAAGAACCATGTGGGATTGTCAAAGAAAGTATTTGTAAAGGGCTGGTAGATCAGAGTTTAAGTCCAGAAAAAAAAAAAAAAGTGGACATGGGCAGGTTGAATGTTATTTATAATCAGAGCACAATGCTAAAACAGATTTTAGAGTTCAAAAAGATAATAATTTAAAAGTGAGTCACAATAAAAAGATCAGGTATAAAAAAAAAAAGTATGTATGTTGAGAACCATAAAGCCAATTGTAGTAGGGCTGCTTGAAATAATAATATATATTAATAATAATATATTCTTTGCACACAACTAAAAAAGTGCAAAATATAAAATAAATCAAGTTTGTTATAATCTCATCATAAACTGCTCGGTTGTTTGCTTGACGTCTCCCTCTTCAAACCCAAATTTCTCCCAAAAAACAGAACTTGTCTCGCCTTTTTCTGCTAAACAATAGTTTCTCCTGCTCTCTTTGTGCCATGTTTCTGCAACAACTCCCACATGAAGCTACCACAGCACACGAGGGCAGAGCGAGCGTGCACATTCAAAACACTTCAAAGTTACTGCAATTAATTGTTTTTTCTCTATTACATAATTTTTGTAATCATTGGGTGTTATTAATTAAAATTCAGATTCAAATTCGGTTAACTGCACAGCCCTAAATTATAGCAAGTAATTAAAATGTCACAAAAACATCTAAATAATTGTGCGTGATGAGGCATGAGTGATAATAATGCATTAGTCTTACACTGCGCTTTTCTAGAAGGTTTATAATTTGGTGCATTAGTCATTCTCTCCTCAGTCACACTTGCAAAAATCTAAACTTTGCTAACTTCAACTTTAGGGCACCTGTAGCTTTCAGATAAACAACAGGTTTCTGGAGTTGTTCTGATAACTTACTCTTCCTCGCAGCTTTTGTTTGACTCATTTCAGTGCCACTTGGTTATGGAAAAGTGGCAGTAATGTATTCATATTCACCACTTCTTCACATGAGCTTCACTGTGACTCACAACTGTATCTTTTCCTCAAATCTCTAAATCTTTACCAGCTTAGACACAAATGTTCTATCATTTCTAAATTGAATAAAAGTCTAGATTATCCCTTGAACGTACTACAGGCGATAATGAAATAGGTTAAATATGAGTGGTTCAATTTAGAACAGGAGTGTCCAAACTTTTTCCAAAAAGGGACAGATTTAACGATATGCAAATGCCCAAGGGCCGACAGTCCCTCCTGATTCTGAAAGTAGGAACTGAGCCATATACTTAATAATACCGTATTTTCCAGACTATAAGTCTCTCTAAAGTATAAGTCGCAGTAGCCAAAAAATGCATAATGAAGAAGAAAAAAATTTATATACGTCACACTGGACTATAAGTCGCATTTTTGGGGGGAAATTTATTTTATAAAATCCGACACCAAGAACAGACAGTTCATGTTGAAAGGCAAGTTATAGTAATAATAGAATAGAGAACAACAGCTGAATAGGTGTGCGCTATGCTAACGTAACACATTGATGGTTATTCAGCTACATGAAGCATAAACAACGAACTGAATAGGTGTCTCGTATGTTAACGTAATATATTAACAGTTATTCACATAACTATAGCATAAAGAACATAATATAACAAGTTCACCAAACTCACCATCTCACTCCTAATCACTAAATCCTTTAAATTCTTCATCCTCGGTGTCGCTTCTGAACAACTCCGCCAACTCCGGAGGTAGACGAAGCGCCGCTTCCTCCTCTGCGTGGCTGTCGTCAGACTCAGCAGTCAGTTCCATTTCCAATTATTCCGCTCTTTCTCAGTTGTCTTTATAGCCTAAGTTGTTAGTGGTAATGTTTACATTTTAAATTGTCAGTGGTACAGGTGCAGCAGATGCTGGTACACAAGCCTAGAGCGCCCTCTAACCAACACCTGAAATATTTTAATATATAAGTCACACCTGAGTATACGTCACACCCCTAGCCAGACTATGGAAAAACGTGCTGACTTATAGTCCGGAAAATACGGTAATAATAATTTCCAAACAAAGTCCCAACAAAATAACATATTTGAACATAAAAAAATCCACTAGGTTATACATTTTTAGCTCAACCTGATTTTAACTCTTACAATGAATAATTAGACAGAATTTCTAATAACAAAACATCCGAAAGTTGCACTGATGTTTTATACAAATTGTTGTGTACATAAATGCAATTAATTTCCGGCCAAAATAATAAGAAGACACAAGTCTGAGAGAAGTAGATGAGCTGCACAAATGTACAGACCAAGCTACAGAAACACTGGTGGGCCATAAGTAATGCATTTTGTCATAGAAGCTGAGGGCCGCACTTTGGACATGTCTGGTTCAGAAGGACGGTCTTGGTTTAAATGCTTTTTTTGTAAATGCATTGGGCTAAAGGGGCTTGCTCAGTCTTCACAGAGATAATTTATGGATGTGTGTGTGTGTGTGTGGTTACTATAATTGTCCCGGGTCGCTCATCTTTTGTTACCCTCCTCTTCCTGATCCTTTATTCACTCACCCTTCTCCGTCACTGCCTCTCACTGTACACCGAGGACTGGGGTGCACTCTGAAGGGAACAGGGAGCTTTTATACAGAAATAAATGTAAAAAAAAAAACAGGTATTTTGTCTCCAGAAAACAGTGGAATCAGCCGTTCAAATGTGTAATGTGTAATACCAACTGAGGCTAGGAGTCTTGGTGTTTTGTTATGTTTATAAATATCCACAAGAGACATTTTTCCAAACCTGAGTCGCTCCAATACATGGTACAAATTCAGCTGGTTTCCTAACTCTGCTACAGCCCTAACTTTTTACTCTCACCTTTCTCCCTAAGCACAAAAAATGCACCAATAAAGACTGCCATTGAAAAATTATCTAATAGTCAATAATTTCATTTTTTTTTTCATGGTTACAATGTTTAACTTCAGCCCTTCTCATACAGAGCAAAAATTATTCTGTTTATGAAATGTAAGCCCTTAAATTCCAGTTTCTGTGGTGCAAACCTCTGCCTCTGCTCAGTCTGGGACCTTTTTCTCCTTTGCCCTGATGTGCACATCTCTGTAAGAACTACATTTTGGATTTGTGCTCACGCAAACACAAACAAACTTCTCAACAAACACTTTCACACCAATTTATGACAACCCTAAAACTACACCCAAATCATTTTAGTTCGAAAAATGTTTTTTATTTACCTTGTAGGCTTGATCATTTATACAAACACTAATGTGGCCATCTCCACATTTATACCTCTGTCTACCATATATTGGGGAAATGGCGCCACCTAGTGAAAAAACAATAAAAACAAAAATTCCAATCCCTCACTATCATGAATCCATGAAATACTTGATTAAAATGTGAAATTATATTGCAGTGACTAGTGTATTATAAAAATGTCATTTTAATGGGAGTCAATGGCACAAAAAATGCCTCAGGGGTAAAGGTGTGACTATTTTTAGACACATTTTTAAGAGAAATCTGAAAATTCATCCAAAAATACACCTGAGGCAAAATCTATGCCATTTGAATCAACACAGCAAAAGTTATCCACAAAAAACTGCTGCAAAACATCAAAAAATGACTTAGGGCTGTAGGAAGGCTAAATCTATATCGGCATCAACGTTTTTTGGCATCTTCCATGTTGATATCAAGAAGAGGCTTGTTGCTGTCAGCAAACCTAAGACCTGCATGCGGGTTAAGAGAAGCGTGTGTAATCATGGAAACATGGAAACGGCGTCTTTCCACTTCGGGACCCGGTTTCAAAAAAGTATTCGTCCTCCAAAAACGCCGGATCTGTGTGGATAAAATGCCTAAAACCTTTGCGGAAACAGCGAACGCATGAATGTCTTGGACGATGAGGGGAAGCTTGAGAGAATCCACAAGTAACACGGAGGATCGACAGCACTAACCACTCTGCTGCTGCTAATTACTGTAATTAGTCAATCAATTTGTTCAGTAAGTGAGTATTTCACTTGATAAAACTCAAAAATAACATTGCTGGTTGCTTATAGTTATAGTTAGTACGGTCTTGGTGAGCTGGGGAATAATAATTTTGCTCAATATTCCCAGAAGTGAGTGAAAAGATTTGGCATTTCAACCAGGCTTATGTCATTATCAAAGGAAAGTAAAAAGTGCTCATGTGGCCTGGTTCCACTTTAACCAAAGCCCATTCATGTTTTTTTCTTTGGAAATGCACCGAGCGGAACCGGCCCCATCACTGCCACGACTCTGCCTTTTACCAGAGCTTTTATTCAGAGAGGCTGCTTCAGAGCTCCCCGCACTTCTCCATGGAGATCCTCCCAAAGTTCAGACCAAGGACGTCCCATTCTCTCCCCCACACATGTCCCAGAGTACAGCGGCTCCGGAGGGGGCAGACACATTAAGGACTCAGGACTAAAATACCAGCCGCAGTCGAACCATGAAGTGTCTCTAATGTGAATATATGGGTCTTATTTTTATCCAGGTTTCTGCTGAGAGCTGTCCCGATGCCTAAAACCTCTCCTTGAAATCCTGTCAGTCCTGGAATAGTGATGCTTTGAAGTTTCACAAGGTTCACAGTGAAGTATTTTTCCTTGACTGGATGACTAGAACACAATCATCTTGGTTTACGGGATGCATGAGAAGGCTGAGTGATAAATTTTATACAATCACTATTGAGATTATGGACAAAGTGGACCCCAAGTCCTTCATGGAAGCCATTTACTTTTATTTAAAAAATCGACTTTTCTGAGCTTTCTCCCATGTTATAATGTTCCCTCATCAAAAACACATTCATTCATTCACTGTTTAAGTAATCCTGTATTCTCTGGCGCTTAGTTTCTGAGGACTCAAAATGCTCAGATCCACAAATTCTCACATTTTTACTTTTGTAGTAAAATGGCAGCACTACAAAAACTTTAAAGGACCCTTATTATGCAATTTTTTCTATGCTTTTAACCATGTATGATGTTGTTTCCTCCTCATAAACAGACCTGGGCTGTGTCCGAACGTCCTTCCTAATCCCTATATAGTGCACTCTGTAGTGGTCACGCCATTTTGTAGTGGTGTCCTGAATGTCTAATGGATAAAAAATAGTGCTCTCAAAATTTCCTACAATGCATTTTGAAAAGTAGTGGACAGCGATGGTCACTAGAGGTCAGTATAGACCAGAATGCTTTGCGAGTTTCGGAGGAGAACAGCGAGACCGCGACAGGACATTAAACTGTACACAACACGTCTGAATAAAACTAGTTAGAAATGCCTTTTTTACTTCTGTCATGTCGTAATCAGAAATAAAAAGCTCTTAAATAAACCGTTGCAGTGTAAAGTTGCTAACGTTAGCTTAGCCAGCGCTCAGCCTCCCCACGTAAGGCACAGAGCTGCAATAATCCACTCTGTTTTATTCATTATAGCGATAATTCATGTTAAATATCACACGTATGACTATTATTTATCTATAAATACTAAAACATCAAGTGAGTGTGGTTGGGCTTTTTTCATAGAAGAACTTTTTTTACACAGACAGTCAGTGTCACATGATCACCGGTGAGGGAGAAATAGTGTGCGAGTGTCCGAATCATTCACAAAATGAGTGCACTATAGTCCGCTGTATAGTGCTGGACTATAGTAGTGATTGAGGGGTTAGGGCCTAGGGGTGACGTTCGGACACAGACCTGGAGTAGTATTTTGATTCATTCATGTTTGAGTAATCCTGTATGTTGAGGCGCTTGCCCTACTCCAGAGCTAAAACGCTCAGGTCTCACAGCTCTACGTAGACACATGAAACCAGGAAGTGCTCCTGCGCGTTTCTAAAGCTCATACACCGTCACCGGACTCAGTTCTGATCATTTTAGCGCTTACACAACCATCACTACGAATCTGTTAGCATCATGTCGCTAACAGCTGTGCTAAATAGCTATTTTATGCTCTGTCCAGTCCCCACCATCGCCAGCAGGGGGCGACAGACATCCTAATGCAAGCGCTCTCAGCAAAGTCAAAGTAACAGCTTCCAAAAAGAAGACGTTTTCCACACATAAACATTATTTTAACGTGAAATACTAATGCAAAGGTCTCCAAAACTATTTCTAAAAGCCTGGGAAAAAAAAGCACAAAATCTCCCCTTTACGCTGTTTGTAGGTGCTTTTTTTTGTCTTACATGATTGAATTAATATTTCTTCTTTCCAAAAACTTCTGGTCCTTGTTCAGAGTCTGTCTTCAAGGACGGCAAAGCAAATGGGATGGAAACACAAGAGTGTCGCCAGCAGCACAAAGGAAACATACATAACACAATATTCCTTCTGGAAAAAATGCGTTCGTTTAGGTGAGTGTTGAAGGAAAAACCCTTACTCTGTTTCCAAAAAATTACAATAGAGAATAGTTAGTCCATTTATGCTTGATGCTTCCTTCACTGACCGCTGTTTGTGTAAATTGCAGCACACAAATTGTCAGCTCCCATTACAGATATTATGTACCATTATGTTCAGCTTTAATGCATTGTTGGCACCTTGTTTGCTGCTGCCTTTAACCCAAAAAAATAGTCTTCTTTCTAAACCAAAAGTCAGAAGTGGGCCGTGTTTCGGTGCTGTCCCGGGCTCCGAGGGTGATTCACTCGCTCCGTCATTATCTGCCATTGGACACAGCTCTAAAAACCAGGAAACTGTGAAAATGGCACAAAATGGACGTCGTCTCGTACTTCTGTGACCCGTAATGGTCCTAGATGCGTCGGTAATTTCGAATCAGGGCCCGTGCTGTTGTCATGGAAACGCAGAGAAACGGAGAAGGTCACAGATAAAAGACTGAAAGAGGTCAGGGACGGTTTAAGTTTTCACAGCCGTCATGGGACTGGACATCACAGTGTGTGCGTGAAGAGAGATGCTAACTCAGATCCCTCTCCTAAAATCCTGCCCGCCACAGATTTTTATTTTTCTCCTCAAATTTTTATTAAGAAGATCAGAAACAAATACAAAAAAATATAATTCAAACACATTGGATCTTCTGCTTTTCACATTTTAACATGGTGTAACATAGGGCTGCACAATATATCGCAAAATTATCGCAATATCAGCCAACGCAATATCCGAATCGCAATGATATAAATATATCGCAATAATGCTGTGGTCTTCCATCTGGCAGAGATTTACACTGAAGAATCATTTTCCACCAGAGCCTTAAAAGAACATGTGTTGTGACTAAATAAAAATGTTTAAAAAGTCCAGTTTTAGTGGTAATTTAATTAATTTAGTCATAGGTTAGCCTTGTTTTATTCCTGGTTTAGTCTGTGTTAAGTTTTGATTCTGTCGCTGTTTTGACTTGTAAATACAGGAACTTACATTTTTGTGAAATGTAGTAAATATCGCAATAATATCGTTATCGCAATTTTCAACATAGTTATTGAATATCGCATGTTTTCTCCATATCCTGCAGCCCGTACACCTATTAATCCTTTATTCTGTGTGAACATATTCTACAACTAATTAGCAACTAACATATTCCACTTAATAAACTCATAATTACTGCTTTATAAGTAGCAATTAAGCACTAATTAACCACAAACTAGCATGTTAATTAGCACTTAGTTCACGGTTAATAAGTGGACCCTAAACTAAAGTGTTACCGTTTGTATTGAAAGTTATAAACTCAATAAAAACAAAAAAGAAAGCAACCTCCTAAGGTCATTTATCAGTTGAGTCCATGTTGCAGTAGAGCAGTGGTTCTCAAAGTGGGGTCCGGGGCCCCCTGGGGGTTCGCCAAGGTACTACAGGGGGGCCCCCAGAGGCTGTCTATATTTCAATTTCAATTTATTTATTATTATTATTATTATTATTATTATTATTATCATCATTATCATTATCATTATTATTATTATTTCACATGGTTTTGGTTCATAAAAACAAATAAAACATACAAAAATATAAAAATTCAAATAAAATATTAAGTATCTAAAAACATTAAGTACATAAAAACATGTAATTTGAAATTAATTACAGGTGTACACTTGTTTTAAAATATTACTTTAAAACCACTTTTAGTCAATAATCAGTGTTTTTGTAATGTTTTTATTAAAAACATATGAAGAAAAACATGGCAGAGTCTTTTGAATGGAAAGAAGTTTTATCGTTGGGGGTCTGCGAGGGATTTTCGGAAATTTATGGGGCCACAACAGTCTTGACTTTGGGAATGGCTGCAGTAGTGTTTTGTGTTGCATTGTTGACCCTCAATGGATCGGTTGTTTGGATTCTTGGAGGTTCTCTCTTTTGACACAAAGTTTGGATTTATGTTGTTGTTGTATGCATGTTGTCATTTTTTCTTGCTTTTTGTTGTGACTGTGTGTTTTATTGCACTGTGTGAAGCGCTCTGTGGACTATTTAATCTGTTGGTAAGGCGCTATACAAATAAATCTTGATTGATTGATTATGCCAAATTGTTTCCCAATTAGGCTTAACCTGATGACACTTACATGATTTTGTCAGTTGTTACAGATTCTGAAAAGACTCGGAGCACACACTAACGACTGGTTTCAACAGATTTAGTTCTGACGACTGAAAGACTGCGCCTCACACACTACAAGATCTGTAACTGCCAACTGACGCCAACCAAACGCAGCAAACTCTCACGAAGAACTAAATGGTAAACAAACATGGAGCTACCTGGGTCGCTGTTGCCAGTTGTGTGCGCAGCTCTCTGTTTGGAAAAAAGGAAAAAGAAAAAACGTCTATGTATCCAGTTTTGCTTGGGTAGCGCTCAACTTTCTTCAGGGTTTTCTTCTACTTCTTCTTCTTCTAATTTTCGCTTATATTTTCCTGCCACTTCCTGTTGCGTCGTCTTCGTTCTCTGATGCTATTTCCTGTGTCCCATCAGCTGTTTTTCATCGGCCGCTGGACTCCATGAATTCCCAGTTGGATGTAAACAGCCCACACTACAGGAGTGTTGCTTGCAACTGACGTCAGGCCGGGTTTTTGCGCCAGTTTGAGTCTTTGAACATCACACACTAACGAATTTCAGGGCCGACTGGTGATTACGATTCCCTGTAACTAGTGTTGACTGCTACAGACTCAGTGCAACTGTGAATTGTTATAAAATCGGGCAAAAAAATCGTGTAGTGTGTCCCCAGCTTTAGCTGTGTTAACTAAAAATTCTTCTTCCCATGCTTTCATACCTGATGAAGACACAACACCCTGAGCCAATATTTTATAGAATCAAAAATTATTGAATAACTGACTATAATTGTAGGAATAAATGTTAGTAACCTTGAAAGAACACTCACCAAAACGGCCAGTGAGCAAAAAAGTTAATGTAGGACCTGCCCATAAGTTTTGGGATGGTTATAAAAGTGAGCAGACACAGAGACAGCAGCAGGGACACAGCAGGACAGACGCATGAGCTACAGGAAGAGGACAGGCTTTCAGTCATAGACTTTTATCAGTGTAAAACCGACTGATTTAGACCTATCAAGGTGAATAAAAAAAATAAAAATAAATAAAAAATACATTTAAAATAAAAAAAAAATACATTCAGCTCCAATTCCAATCACAAATGAGTATTTTGAACAAAGGCATTTGTCAGTCTGTCTGCTAGTGTACTTTATATTTGCCAAATAATAACAATAATTATTTGGGCTTCAAGACTTGGTGCTATATACACTGACAAATCACAGCCAAGTCCAAACAGCACAACACTGGCTGAACTCTAAAAGCTTTAAGCAGTAAAATGAGCCAGTTAGGAGCTGAAAGAGCCAGAATGCATAATTAAAATTTGCATGCAGCAATGTGATTAATCCTGCCAAAAAATGTTTATTGTGTCCCAGCTCTATATATTAATATATTTTTATATATTTTTGGACAATTTGAGGCTTCTTTAATAGGACAGAATCTAGAAAGCGAGGAGAGACATCCGGCCAAGTCCAGACTCAAACCCATGCACGATGCTGAGGCAGGCTGTAGTTACCCTGCAAATGCACCGCAGTTCTGCCACTGAGCCATACAGCGACACAAAGAAACTGACTCTGAGATGAAACGAACCCCATGTTAGACTCACTAGAAAACAAGGGAAACAATGGAAAATGATTGAATAACTGACTGTATAATTGTAGAAATGTGTCAAATGTTCTCTCTTCTTCCAGGGACAAAAGAGCAGATAAAAAAAAAAAAAGCTAGGGCAAGTTAATGCATTATTATTACTTTTTTTTTTCTCTGTCAGTGCATGTTGTGAAACCAAGCAGCGAGGTATGGAGCACGCTCACAGAGACACAGAGAAGACTTGAAGCGTTCCTACAGTGTTTGTTCCATGTGGATAGGCCCAGAAATCACCGAGACACTAACCGCTAACGACAACCGTAAACGATATTAAATATAGCCTATTAAACTAATCCATTAACCCATTAATGCTCTATCAGTGGCAACACACTGCGTTTGTGTTTTGAGATCGTATCAGTGATGGTTTACTTAAAAAAAATGAACAAGAGCTATTTATTTTCCATAACCAGAGCTTGAAAGTAACGCTCACCAACCGGGCAAATGTGGATAGATTTCCATTTTGGCCAGTAACATATTCAGTCTCACTCGACACTTTGTATGGTTGGATTGTTTACATGAATTGAACTTTAGACCTGACTTTCTTTCTGCTGCTATGCCTATAAATCCCCATCATTTAAAGCCTATAGTAAATCATTAGTGGAGAAACTAAATTAAGCTCTTAATATAAACAAACAAAACAAAACAAACAAAAACAAAAGCAGGTCGAAATAAAAGTATTTTCTTTTTGATGATGATAAATTACAATTTTAAAACTACCTTTTTGGTGATTTTTTCAAAAGTATTGTAAAAAAACAACAGGTTATTGATACACGACACACAAATCAGCTTTTAACAACTAACTATGGCCAGCAAAAAACTGTAAATGTTAGTAACCTTTAAAGAACACTAGCTAAAACAGGCAGTGAGGAAAAAAGTAAACATAAAACCCTGCCCATAAGTTTTGGGATGGTTATGAAAGTGAGCAGACACAGAGACAGCAGCAGGGACACAGCAGGACAGACGCATGCCATAGACTTTTATCAGTGATAAAACCGACTGATTTAGACCTATCAAGGTGAATTAAAAAAAACTTGAATAAAAAATACATTTAAAAATTTTAAAAAAGCTCCAATTCCAATCACAAATGAAGTATTTTGAACAAAGGCATTTGTCAGTCTGTCTGCTAGTGTACTTTATATTTGCCAAATAATAACAATAATTATTTGGGCTTCAAGACTTGGTGCTATATACACTGACAAATCACAGCCAAGTCCAAACAGCACAACACTGGCTGAACTCTAAAAGCTTTAAGCAGTAAAATGAGCCAGTTAGGAGCTGAAAGAGCCAGAATGCATAATTAAAATTTGCATGCAGCAATGTGATTAATCCTGCCAAAAAATGTTTATTGTGTCCCAGCTCTATATATTAATATATTTTTATATATTTTTGGAGAATTTGAGGCTTCTTTAATAGGACAGAATCCAGAAAGCGAGGAGAGACATCCGGCTGAGTCCAGACTCAAACCCATGCACGATGCTGAGGCAGGCTGTAGTTACCCTGCAAATGCACCGCAGTTCTGCCACTGAGCCATACAGCGACACAAAGAAACTGATTTTGACAATGAAACGAGGCTGTTTTTACAAAAATCTGCCATTGACCATAAACCAAACACTCCAAAATATATTTATCCCAATGGCATTTTAAAGCACCCCATGTTAGACTCACTAGAAAACAATGGAAATGTATTTTCATGCACTAGCTTCCTCTGCCCTTATACCTTCATCCTGAAACATACTCCCATTATATTTTCGCATGTATTTAGTTGGATGTTAAAGTTCTTCCAGGAAACTAGCCACTTATCAATGTAGCTTTATCCAAGGCACAAACAGAAAATCCTTCTCATCAGGGCAGAGTCAAGTCAAGCTCCTCAAAGAGCAGCTGCTGAATTAGTCAGACATTGTCCTGTTGAATATTGTAATTAAATGCTCTGATAATAATGGCCTAAGAGAGATTCAAGTAGGAGCAAGAATGGAGCTTCATTGACAATAGATGCATTTTTATTCTCATAAACAACAAAGATTAATGTTCAGGGAGCTCTGAATGAGGTCTGAGAGCAAATGAGGACACACAAAAAAAACAATATCACAGACCAAACGAATGAAGCTTGGTGTTTATCACTAGGGCTGCACAATATGGAGAAAACATGCAATATTTGATAACTATGTAAAAATTGCGATAACGATATATTGCGATATTTGAAAATAGAGCCTACATTTCAAACATAGTAAGTTAAATTCACTACATTTCATAAAAATGTAAGTTCCTGTATTTACAAGTCAAAACAGCGACAAAATCAAAACTTAACAGAGACTAAACCAGGAATAAAACAAGGCTAAGCTGTGACTAAATTAATTAAATTACCACTAAAACTGGACTTTTTAAACATTTTTATTTAGTCACAACACATGTTCTTTTAAGGCTCTGGTGGAAAATGATTCTTCAGTGTAAATCTCTGTCAGATGGAAGACCACAGCGTTATTGCGATATATTTAGATTCTTGCGATACAGGATATTGCGATAACGATAATTTTGCGATATATTGTGCAGCTCTATTTATCACTGCGTCATGAGTGGAGCAGTGCTCACACAGAGACACTTAACTGGGTTTACATCCACATGAAACTAATATTTTACACTATACTTTTCTACTTTATTTAACAGTCCTAGACACATTTATAGCCTGTCTGTTTTTTAGGGGTTTTTCCTTTAGATGGACAGGGGATGTCCTGGGCCTGTTTAGTTTAGTGTAGTTATTGCACGCAACAAAGACTAAAAAGAAAAAGGAGGGCCACTCCCTAAAGCCAATGTACTGTAATCCAGCTTATCATAAAAAATGTCCCATTAAACTGTTCTGTTTCTTTCAGGGGTCTTCACAGTGAGTCAGTAACATGGGTAATTTGGCAAAGGCTTTACTTCCAAATGCCCTTCTGCACATTTATTTGGGCTTTGAACCAGCATAGCAAAGACTTTTTAGGCAACCAACTACTAATTTATGTATTTGGCACCAGGGCCGTAGTTTGGACACCGCTGTGCTTCACTGCTTTAACATCTGCCAGGACTTCAGAGGGCAGCACATGCACTTGGTCTGCCAAATACTGTCACAGGAATACCGTATTTTTCGGACTATAAGTCACACTTTTTTCCATAGTCTGGCTTAGGGGTGTGACGTATACTCAGGTGTGACTTATATATTAAAATATTTCAGGTGTTGGTTAGAGGGCGCTCTAGGCTTGTGTACCAGCATCTGCTGCACCTGTACCACTGACAATTTAAAATGTAAACATTACCACTAACAACTGAGGCTATAAAGACAACTGAGAAAGAGAGGAATAATTGGAAATGGAACTGATGCTGAGTCTGACGACAGCCACGCAGAGGAGGAAGCGGCGCTTCGTCTACCTCCAGAGTTGGCGGAGTTGTTCAGAAGCGACACCGAGGATGAAGAATTTAAAGGATTTAGCTGATTAGGAGTGAGATGGTGAGTTTGGTGAACTTGTTATATTATGTTCTTTATGCTATAGTTATGTGAATAACTGTTAATATATTACGTTAACATACGAGACACCTATTCAGTTCGTTGTTTATGCTTCATGTAGCTGAATAACCATCAATGTGTTACGTTAGCAAACCGCACACCTATTCAGCTGTTGTTCTCTATTCTATTATTACTATAACTTGCCTTTCAACATGAAATGTCTGTTCTTGGTGTCAGATTTTGTAAAATAAATTTCCCCCCAAAAATGTGACTTCAGTGTGACTTATATACATTTTTTTCTTCTTAATTATGCATTTTTTGGCTAGTGCGACTTATACTCCAGAGCGACTTATAGTCCGAAAAATACGGTAAGTGACTTTTAGCGTCTAGGAAAGCACTGTATAAGACTAATGCATTATTATTATCATTATTATTATTGTACTGTGACAAAAGTAGTATCATCCCAGCCCTAGTTCATATGTGAAGGACAATGACAGAAGGATTTTTGGGAGGTCGTAGTGGCCAGATAGTTTTGCTTACAACCTTAGGCTGTTAAAGGAATATTATTGATTTCCTCATTCTGCATGCTAAAAAAAGCCACATTTAGGTTCGATACATCAAACTTTATGCGACAGAGCTTTTCCATCTTTTAACATAGTTTCGCACAAATGAAAAACCACCAAAAATGAGCGTAAAAGCTTTTGTTTTTACTTCCAAAATGTGGCGTTTCCATTACTAATGTCACACCCAAGAATGTACAAAAAATTGCGATGGAAACCTTGGCACTGATGCGTCTCCACTGAACTCTGAACAAGGCCTGGGAGCATTTGAGGACACCTTTCTTTGTAGCTGCCTCTTCAGGAAAAAAACATCACAGACAAAATGGAGGAAGCTGGGTGTTTATCAGTGTCCAAGTGTCAAAGCTATTACTGTTCAGAGAAGTGACAATGAGACAGACAGATATAACAGCAGACAGGTGTTCACTCGATACCGGCTTCGAATCAGTGACTCAGAAAGGAATTTATTTTGGGAGACTTTTGAAACAGGCTTTATCATCTCGGGACATCAAACCCATCCGACAAGTAAATAATACACTACTGTTATGTGGAAATGGGAGCTTTGTTACAGGGCGGATATTAGACCAGAAATGAAAACAGACAACGTAAATGGAAATCTATAAAGGGGAGAAATGTTATGTCAACATTTTTGTTTTAAAGGTCCCCTTCTCTGCTAAATTTACTTTTTTTTAAGCTTTTCACCGTGTTTCCAGCTCAAAAACATACCTTTCAGTGCTTAAATTGCCATCATTATGAAGCAGTCAGCTCATTTATCTATCTTTTAGCGTCATGTTGCTAACAGCCATGCTAATTAGCCATTTTATGCTCTTTTCACGTCACCACCGTTGCCAGCAGAGGGCAACAGACACCTAATCTAAGCATTCTCTGCAAAATCAAAATAACAGCTTCCCAAAAGAATTTCCATACACATACAATATTTTAAGTTATAAAACCTGAAATACTAATGCAAAGCTGTCCAAAACTGTTTCAAAAAACTTTAAAAAAGCATAATACGGACCTTAAACATAGAGCTCAAGAATTATTTGGGTAGTTTTAGCATTAAACAGCCAAGTCTGCAAGCATATATTCTATTATTATTGGGTATTAAAACATCAGAGGAAACAAAATGTAAAAAATAACATTTATAATATCAACTACACCAATCAGGCATAACATTATGACCACTGACGGTGAAGTGAATAATACAGATTATCTATTCATCATGGCTCCTGTTAGTGGGGGGCTATATCAGGCAGAAAGGGAACATTTAGTCCTCAAGGTTTATGTGTTAGAAGCAGGAAAAATGGGCAAAAGTAAGGATTTGAGTTTGAAAAGAGCCAGGCTGTGATGGCTACAGACGACTGGGTCACTGGTGAACCGGCGACAGGTGATGCATATTTAAACACTGCAGATTTTTTATTTATTTATTTTTTAATTGATCTGTAGCCCAGATTTTCTTAACTCTATGAAATAAATTATAATACTAGCAACTTGTTTTTAGAAATATGTTATTAAAAAGCAAACAAATGTGCTAGAACTGGACAGTGAGAACAGTTAAAGATGAGTTTTTTTGTTTGTTTGTTTTTTTGTTTTAGAAAACTATTGAGGCAATCTCAAACTCTGTGCAGGTAGAGCTTGGGGAAAGCTACAAAATGCATTTTTAATTTTTGTTCTAGAAGGTTCTGTGTCAGAGAAATTAGCACTAATCTTTTTATTGCCGTTTTGAGCTTTTCAGGCTGACATAAAGCAATTTTGGATGTTTCCCTATGAACTGCAGAGTAAGAGCCCAAACTGTTAAAAGATAGTTGGGGAAGCTGGGGTCGTTCAGTCACATGATCGTCCAAAAATCATCATCAAAGTGCAAGAATAGGCTGATTGCCGATTGAATAAAAATGCATAAATTAACCCAATATATCGGGTCGACCTCTAGTGAAGGCTGCCTGTGTTGTGCTACTGTAGCTCAAATTCCTGAAGAACTTAATGCTGGTTCTCATAGAAAGGTGTAGGGCTGGGCGATACAGCTAAAAAATTAATCTCCGTTGTTTTTTTTTTAATTATTATTTCTCAGCCGATTTACGATTTCTTGTTGGCATAAAAAAGGCTACAGCAAGGCAGAAGCAAAGTGCATTACTCTAACAGTGACATGAATGTATTTTATCGTTAGCCCTCTCTGCTTCTAAAGACCAGGTCTATTATAATTTATACACTATTATCCACCTTAGAGGCCTGTAAAAAGACTGCTAGCATGTGGCTAATTAGCATACATAAACAAAGACACCTAAGTTCGCTGCTGCCGCTGCACATAGCACCACGCTGTTCCTTTTGGACAAATTGCTGCCACATCCAAACTGGGACATTACAGAAGTAAAAGGACTCCTTTCTCTGTGATTATCAGTGTTTTTAAGAGTCTGTAGAGTCTCCACAGTAACTATTTAAGCTGCTCTGGAGCTAGCAGCAGCATTAGCCATAACACAGGAAACAGTGCGGTGCTTGGAACACGCTAATTTCTGCTAAACTCGACTTTACAATTTGGCTATTTTTCACATTGTCCAAAAGTAGAAACACAAATTAATTAAATTTATCACCCAGCCCTAGAAAGGTGACAGTTTGTTGTGTATGGGGCTGCACATTAGTCAAGCGGTCATAATGTTGTGCCTGATCGATGTATGTTCTATAATTAAACCACATAGCGAGTTGCCAATCACTGTCCTCTCTATTATACATTCATAATTCACATTGCTGTTATTTTAATAGCTTCATCTGCGAGGCAAAATTAATTACCACTATCATATATCAGAGCTTTGTTTACCTTCACACATTTACAGTCTGGTGAAGTGCGCAGCTCCAACACGACTGTGAGTAATGTGAACTGTATGAGCCCTGGAGGATCTGACTTATTGATTAAGTGTGAAATCCCATCTACTCCCCATCGCCGCCAGATACGACCATCTTTTATTTATAAACACGTATCACTCACTCATATACTCTGCTACAATGCTGCTGCGTCCATGGAATTGTGATTTTTTTGCGGCGCTTTGTAGTTAAACACATTGAGGAGTAGTATGACATGCGTTTTTTGGGGTCGTGGTCATGGAGAAGGTCAACTACAGTCCTGCGTTTGAGTGCTAGCGGGCCAAGACGGGGGGAAAAAAAAACGAAAAAATATGCAGCTCTCTGGAAATGTCAGGTTTGAGTCCGGTTCGTGCCCTTCTGAATGTCACGGTGTAGGAGCGGTTAATCTCGGTCGTGTCTGTGTCCCCGTGTGAAGAGCAGAAGTCATTAACATGCAGAGAGCCGCAGACACTCGTACTGGGCTGAACCTGAAGTACTCGCTCACACAAAAGGATTAGATTCAGTCCAAGGGCTACATCCATTCACACTTATTCATCTGTGTCTGAGGTGAGCAGAGTACACGCTCACGGGGAAAAAAACATATACGGTCTTCATGTCTTCAGTTATCAAAAGACACCACAATCAGGAACAACATTGTGATCAGCTCGTGTTGTAGTCAAGACCATACTAAGCTAAGACCGAGACTTTTAAAGTTACACTGTGTAACTTTTCTCCTAAATATGTGGGGCATACTGACTTGTTTTTGTGATTTTTTGAGCGATTATAAGGCCTGAGGCGCGATCTGTTGCTCCGAGCGGGGCTTCTGTACTGAGAAACCACCCTCGCAACTTGGCCGGGAGCGCTCCGCTGTTCAGGAAAAGTCACGTGACAGGGAACGACTTGCTTTACGGCATTCCCTTCTGCTCTTATACCTGAGGTGCAGTATAACCATGAAGCTACTTTTAGCGTTGTTATTTTCGCCAGTTCGTCAGGGCCGAAGGACACAAAAAGATGAAGACAATGTCGGACGAGGCAAGAAAAAGAAAATGTGAAAGGGACCGCACCAGATCACAGACAAGAGTCAACATCGGACAGACTTTTGCTCGCTGGCGTCAGATGAGAGACAGAGAAGGCTGCAAATCGGATCACGTTTTTGCTTCTTTATTGTTGGGCAGGTAAATTAGCTTCTTTGTTTTTTCTTTAGAACGTGCTTTTTCATACAGTTATTAGTTGTTTTTACTGTGACCATTGCGCGATATTTGTTGATAAGCTAACGCTAGCGCTAACTCTATAGAAGATCCAGTCCAAACTTCCAAAGGTAGCAGCAGGTCAACTAAAGTTGAAACAATGATGGAAATAGACACACGCTCGCACAGTTTCAGAAGGAGGAGGGGCCCTAGTGTTTACGTTTTGCGACGGTGCAGTGGCACCTGTGGCCTCTAGAGGCGCAAGACCGGGAATCTTACACAGTGTAACTTTAAGGAACGAGGCTGAGTCGATCTCGAGACCAAACCATGTGAACTAACACTAAATCAAAGGGAAAAGTGAAAAAGTATATTTCTTTCTTTCTTGCTTTTACACGTGTACATATAAATGTATTTATTATATGCTTGTAATAAACTTTACTACCTACTATATATTTTTTATTTTATTTTTTATTCAACCATTCTCTAACCAGGAAAGTCCCATTGAGATTCACAGATCTCTTTTTCAAGGGAGTCCTGAAAAAGAGAAGAGGCGATCAACAACACAACCCACACTTCATACAAAATACAATAAAAAGAGAAATAAGAGTTAAAAACAATGAGATAAAAAAGACACAGTTAGAAGCAGTGGCAGGTTAGTGATAGCATCTCAGGTCTCTCAAAATAGACTCAAAATGATCCAAAGGGACAAGATTTTGTAGTTTTAAGGTCCTCAGTAAACCGTTCCAGTGTAGGAGCAGCGATACTGAAAAGACATTTTTCCGCTCTCTGTCCTGACTCTGGGAACACACTGGTACATAGATAACAACATACATTTTCCTGGTTCTTCTAATGCTTAAAACAAAATACTTACAGCATTTCTTAAAAAGTTTATTTATTCAAAAGTACAGTATTTTCTTTTAATGTTTGGTGAAAAAAATCTCTGAGACCGGTCACATACGAGGCCGAGACAAGACCGAGTAAAACTGCAGACAAGACCAAGATCAGAAAAAAAGGGTTTCAGGTCGGGCCACACCTGCATCACCTGTCACCAATGTATGGCTTTATAACAAACTTATGAAACAATACACTCTCGTCCCCAGATCTTTACAAGCTCCTCAATGTGGCTCTGAACCAAAAGCTCTGTGTGATATTGAGGAGTCCATCAAATATTGTTTTTTAACTTGTAGGACCTATAAAGGGACTATATTATGCTTTTATTTATATTTTTAAACAAATCTTGGTCTCCTCTAGAACAGCAGCAAGTTTTACAGACTTTAAAAACATTATCTGACTACAAAAATAATGTTTTTATGTAAGTGCTCTACTGGTGTCATAAAGAAACAGGTGAAGAGACCAGCAGAGGGCAGCAGAGTGCATAGTCTTCTGAACATAAACATAGAAAAAGAGCTGTTTATTTCCTTAAACTTCTTGTATGATGCCATTTTACTACAAAATGAAAACTGTCTGTGAGGAATCAGTGGAAACAGAGCTGTACACCGTTTTTTGGATAAATGATTGAGAGCAGACTGGATGTAGAGGGCTTGTTGTTGATTGGTCAGTAGCTTCCTGGAGTGGAACCGAGCGTTCTGAGGCCTCAGAAACTCAACGCTAGAGAATAGAGGATTACTCAAACAGGCCTGAATGAAGCAAAATACAACTCCAGGTAACATAACATGGAAGAAAGCTCAGAAAAGTGGACTTTGCATAATATAGCCCCTTTAAAATCTAGTTTGAAATGGACACTTGGGTAAACATTATTGACATTAACTGAGAAATAAAATTAGCAATCAGTGGCTCACCCTGGTAGAGCATGTACCACATACTTGTGACTGGTCTCTACTGTGTACGTTTCTCTACCTATTTCATCATGTCACACTGAATCAATAAAGGCGTTTGTACAAAGTGTTGAATCATTTTACAAGCTTCTTTTCAATATCCTTTCCCTAAAACCTACAAGAAGAAAGATGTTTACATGCTGCTATTAATTTCACTGCTTCCTGTGGCCATCTTTAGCGACTTCAATCATTCTTTTTCATTTCAAAACAAACCCATTTATTCGATCGCGGGCTTCAAAGCCACTGGCGTTTCATAACTTTCAATAGCTTTGTTCAGATTTTGCAACACGCACTTTTGGTCCCTGGCAGAATATGAGCTTGTGCTAAACTGCCAATCATCTGGTGTTATTCTATTGCTTCTATATTATCTGTGGATTAAATGTGACTGGAGCTGGTGCTGTAGTGGCACTGAAGCTGTATTGACTGTCAGGAGTAATACAGAGTTGTCAACAGAAAAGGAAGTAAAGGTCTAGGCCCATGATAATGTCAGTAAATTTGACCTGAAATATTAAAATGTAATTGAGAAATGTCTGTTTCGTTTATGGATGTTTGGACAAAGTCTGACATGGGATTTAGTTTTCTGTAGTCCATAAAACAGTGCTGGGTCTATGCAGTCACAAAACTCTGCAGGGGAAATGTGGCTTAAGATTTAGAACATTTAGGGACAGATTTATCAAAGGTTTGCGTGCACGCTAAATGAAAAAGACGCGCTAAAAATGGAGCAAACCCAGGCGCAGCTGAGGTTTGCGTCTCTCACAGGCAAGAGTGCAGCTTTTAGTGCACAGATGGGGCATTGAAAATAAGTTATAACATACAGTAATGTGTACCTGCGGCACTTTTTCCTTGATTCTCGCTCGTATTTCCCTGAACTTCAGCCTTTTACAGCTCCTGTCTCTGTGCTTCCAGTCTGTTTAACATTCTTTGAAATCCTTACGGTGACAGAACAGTCTTTAAACGCTGTGCAAAGTCTACTCACTGTGTTTATCTCCCAGTGCTCGCTGCGGCGCTTGACTGACAGCTGCCCCAACAGAGGCTTAACACTGCGTGGGTTTGATCGAGCGGAGGACATCGAAAATGTTTTTTAATTGTTATTTTTATTTGATCACCATCAGCACGCCATATAGGCTACTGATACATTTTATATAAATGTTTGAAGGGTTACTGGATCTGACAGACAGTGAAAAGCCAGGCCTCTCTGCACCGTCTTCAACTTGTGCAAAATGCTGCTGCCCGCCTCCTTACCAACACTCGCAAACACGACCACATCTCCCCCGTCCTCAGCTCTCTCCACTGGCTCCCAGTTCAGTTCAGAATTCAGTTTAAGCTTCTGTTGTTTGTTTTTAATGCAATTAATGGCTATGCACCTGTGTATTTATGTGAGATTTTAAGCTTTTGTCAACCCAGCAGGGCCCTGCGTTCTGCTGGACAACATCTGCTTGAAGTCCCACGCTCCAGGTGTAAACAGTGGGTGATCGCTCTTTTGCAGTGGCAGGTTCTAACCTCTGGAACACTTTACCTATTGAGTTGCGTACCATCACAGACCTGACTCTGTTTAAGGCCAAACTTAAAACCTATTTGTACAGGCTGGCCTTCTGGCATTTTTCGTATTATGGTCTGTCTACATGTACTTGTGTATTTTAATGTACTTTTTATTTCTATGTACTTATGGATTCTTTTTATGGTTTTAAATAATGTAAAGCACTTTGGGCAACACTGGTTGTTGTAAAGCGCTATATAAATAAAGGTTGATTGATTGATTGAAAAGGACTTTCCTCTCCCTCCACCTTCTTACACAGAGGGGAAATAAGTCACGTGACTCTGGTCAGCGTCAAAATCGCATGAGACATTTAACAAGGATGGACTAAGCAAAGTTAATAAAAGAAAGTAAAATGCAATAAAATAATTCTCCCTCAGATACAGTGAACACAGCTCTACTACAGTCAGTCCTGTTATTTGTTGGACTCTCAGATTGTGTTTTGTGTTGCATCTCTGTAGGAAAAATGAAGTCAGAGCTGGCAAACAGCGCTGCTCTCGCTGTCAGTGCGTTTTATGCTCACGCAAAATTCTCATTTACATATCAGATTTGCAGCAGCAGTTACTTGCGCAGTTTCTCTTCAGTATATCACACACAACACATTCCATAAATACCAGACGCTATTTTTTAAGCTATACTCGCAATTTTGCACTTGTCTTAGTAAATATGGCCCTTAGAGCGTTAACCTGTGTGGCCTTTATTTGAAAGTGATGCTATGGAAAAACATGAAAAAAGTGCAGAGAACTAAAATGTTACAGTTACTTTAATTGTTAACGTGAATCCATCTGTAGTTTTTCTCACTCAAATTCAAGACAAAAAATTAAATGCGTAATAATTTGCCTGTCTTTAAAATAAGGAATATATGCGCCGCTGTATGACTCAGTGATAGAGCTGTGGAGAATTTGTAGGGCAACTGCAGCCTGCCTCTGTGTCGTGGGTTTAAATCCAGACTCCGACAGTTCAACAAATTCCTTGCCTCAGTCCAATCAAAAAAGCCTAAAATGAAATATATCTTTCAAAATAACAATTAAAATAATATAGTTAACAACATAAACTCATACATTTACTTATTTTACTATATATTTTATGTTCAAAATAAAATACTAAAAATAATTTGAATAACTCTCATTTGAAACAAGGTATTTAACCTAAAAATATGTGACAAAATAATATTCTTTAGCTTCACCTTCTTTTCATCAGTGAGTCAGACACTTGAGCGTATCTTTCATAAGATCGCAAATATTTTCTTATTATCTTGGAAATAAATTCTGAAATAATTCCACAGGGTTCACGGAAAGTAGCGAGTTAAAGCTGAAGTGGTGAGTTCACGAAATAACAACCGTGTACAGAGAGCTACATGTAAACAAAAGCCACGTTTGCCTCTGACCACGATCTCCTGTTCATTTTTTGGAGATTATTTTCTGTGACTTTTGTGCTTCTGCCCTGAGCAAGCATGCTACGTATTTAAACACTTTATTTTTACTCACATTTAACCGTGCCTGATCTTGTTGTTCCCAGTTAAAGCCTGGGGACACACTACATGATTTTCTCAGTGGTTACAGATTCTGAAAAGACTCGGAGCACACACTAACGACTGGTTTCAGCAGATTTAGTTCTGACGACTGAAAGACTGCGCCTCACACACTACAAGATCTGCTGAGGCCGCGACTGACGCCAACCAAACGCAGCAACCTCTCGCAAGGAACTCGCGAGAACTAAATGGTAAACAAACATGGAGCTACCTGGGTCGCTGTTGCTGTTGTGTGCGCAGCTATCTGTTTGGAAAAAAGGGAAAAGAAAAAACGTCCAGTTTTGCTTGGGTAGCGCTCAACTTTCTTCGGTGTTGTTGTTCTTGTTCTTCTTGTTGTTCTTCTTCTTCTTGTTCTTGTTGTTCTTCTTGTTGTTCTTCTTCTTCTTGTTGTTCTTCTTGTTGTTGTTGTTCTTCTTGTTGTTATTCTTCTTCCTGTTCTTCTTGTTGTTCTTGTTCTTCTTGTTGTTGTTCTTCTTCTTGTTCTTCTTTTTGTTGTTATTCTTCTTCTTGTTCTTCTTCTTGTTCTTGTTCTTCTTGTTGTTCTTCTTCTTGTTCTTCTTTTTGTTGTTATTCTTCTTCTTGTTCTTCTTCTTGTTCTTGTTCTTCTTGTTGTTCTTCTTCTTGTTCTTCTTTTTGTTGTTATTCTTCTTCCTGTTCTTCTTCTTGTTGTTGTTCTTGTTGTTGTTGTTGGTGTTCTTGTTGTTCTTGTTGTTCTTCTTGTTGTTGTTCTTCTTCTTGTTCTTCTTTTTGTTGTTATTCTTCTTCCTGTTCTTCTTGTTGTTGTTATTCTTCTTCTTGTTCTTGTTATTCTTCTTGTTCTTGTTCTTCTTGTTGTTCTTCTTGTTATTCTTCTTGTTATTCTTCTTGTTGTTCTTGTTCTTCTTGTTGTTGTTATTCTTCTTCTTGTTGTTGTTATTCTTCTTCTTGTTCTTTTTGTTGTTATTCTTCTTCCTGTTCTTCTTCTTGTTGTTGTTGTTCTTGTTGTTGTTGGTGTTCTTGTTGTTCTTCTTGTTGTTGTTCTTCTTGTTGTTGTTCTTGTTGTTCTTCTTTTTGTTGTTATTCTTCTTCCTGTTCTTCTTGTTGTTGTTATTCTTCTTCTTGTTCTTGTTATTCTTCTTGTTCTTGTTCTTCTTGTTGTTCTTCTTGTTATTCTTCTTGTTCTTGTTGTTCTTGTTCTTCTTGTTGTTCTTCTTCTTGTTCTTCTTCTTGTTGTTCTTGTTCTTGTTGTTGTTATTCTTCTTCTTGTTCTTCGTCTTCTGTTTACAGCGATGTGAGCGAGAGGCTGCTCAAGCGTTTTTATTTAGAAATATACTGGATCCTTTTCACTGGTCCTGGGTCTGACTTCCTGTCTGGCTCGAGCTGGTATGTTCAACTTTATGCATGAGGGCTGCGGCATCTGACAAACATAGACTCTTTGCGTATTTATATCCGAGCGCCGGACACGGAGATTTACTGCAACACAGCCGGAGTAAACTCATGCATCAACCTGAATGTCGTCTATTAGTTTTCAAGTATTCAACCCTAACCCTCAGTACCCTCAGACATTTGGAGTCATTTTACTTTGTTTTTAATGACGCTCGATATCTGATTTTGTTCCTATTTCAGCTGCAAACCCTTTTTTACCAAATAAAAACTGTTGAGTGTTTAATATCTTACCTAATCCGAGCAGGTCCACATTGGGTTCAGGGCTCTTCTTTGGACTCCTGGACTCCGACTGCAACAAGACAAAGAGACAGTGGTTATTAATATGACTGTATCCTGACCCGACAGGCTATACCACTCACACTTTTATCACCAGCGTCTATTATATCCTCCGCTATTAAAGCTTTAATATGGAAAACCAGCTCTGACCCTCATTAGAAAGTGTATTAAACACTGGCCCACTCTCTAACCCCACTGTTCATAATGAGGCCATTTCTCTCTGTTCTTTACACAGCATTCATTCATCACACAAAGGCTTTTAATAGTATCTATAATTCAATGTTTTTATTTCAGTTTAAGGCGGAAAGCTCTCATCTCCATGTTGGCTTTTTCTGTTTGACCACACCAGGGCATTAGCTGAGAAAACATAATGAGCGCAGTACTGTAGCCCAAAACAAGACTTGCAGGTACAACGAGACAAAGAAAACGAGCAATAGACCGAAAATAAAAAGCATATTTTAAAATTTACCGCCAGCTATAAAAAATGTTTTTCTCTAAAGGCTGGGACAAACGTCTGGGACAGATGGCTGAACTTAACCTTTATGCTGGGTTTTTATGCCATTACTGGGCTACTTGAGGCAATGAAAATGAGAAAAAAAGAAAGCTCCATGTGCTGAATATCAGGCTATCCCTCAGATGAAAGGGACAAACTCTGATAAACTGTTGGCTGCAGTTAGCTCATTAGCTTTCCTTTAGCTAACAAAAACAAGACAGCAAAGACGGGCCGTGGTAAATGAATAGCGCTAGTGCGTGTTCTCACCTCTTGCTCCACTTCAGCTGCTCTCACGTAAGTGCGAGTCTCAGCCTCAGCTCAGTTCATGTGTGTGTGCGTCAGTGCAGGCTGTCTCTCCCTGTAACACAGTACTTGCCTCGCTGCTGCTGCATCTGACAGCAGTCTCAGCGGGGACAGAGAGGACAGTCCCAGTGTCTTTAAACTCTGCAGTAACAGCAGTTTAAATTAAACAGTAATGAAACAAGTCTATTACTCCACCTTAGCTTATTCTCAGTCTTCTTACTGCAGTTAGAAAGAGTGTGGACTGCATAAAAGCAGGGCCAGGTGAACTTAAAGGGGGGCTTTTACCGTGGCGGCCAAGATTCAGGCGTGGAGCAGAAATGAATGCAGTGGAAACCTTGTCTACCTGTTGTAGGGCTGAGTATCACTAAACGATACCTTTGTGGTATCAAAAGAAAAGTTACAATACTACTGGTATCAATAAAATAATTTTTATTCTATACCAAGTTTCAGTACCTCGTAGGAATTTTAAAGAGTCTATGTTATGCTATTTCTACGGAAGCGTATTGCGTTCACCTGAAAAAAAAAGTTTCTGTTTAAATGAGCAAAGTTAGTTCTGTTTTTATGAGAAAAGTTCTGTTTTTATGAGAAAAAGTTTTGATTTTATGAGTAAAGTTAGTTCTGTTTTTATGAGAGAAAAAATCCTGTTTTCACGAGTAAAATAATTTTCTGTTTTTACAAGAAAAGTTCTTTTTTTACGAGTAAAATAATCTTCTGTTTTTACTGAGAAAAGTTTTGTTTTTACGAGTAAAATAAGTGTATGTTTTTATGTGGATAATGGTCCTTATTATCTTGTTCCACTTTTGGGGGGAGAGGAATTCAAAGTCAATCGCAAAGACCTGAGATGTCTGCGCAGAGTCGACAAACTAATGATTATACGTCAATATTACTTAACGAAAGCAGAATCTCCCAGTGTCTCAAGCCTAGAGTAAAATAAAACCGTATTAAATGAAGTAGTTGGGACATTTACGCCCTTTCTTTAGCTAGCAACTAGCTAGCTAGCAATACGAGCTAAACGTTTACTGGTTGTGATAGACATGAATTTACTTTTGTCGTAAAAACCAAAGTTATTTATACTCATAAAAACAGAACTTTTCTCGAAAAAACAGAACAAATTTACTCATAAAAACAAAACTAACTTGCCTTTTTTTTTTCAGGTGAACGCAATACGCTTCCGTATATTTCTGTGTCTTTTAAATTAATTGAGAACACATCTAGATCAGCATCTTACGTTTTGTAGGTCAGAAAACACAATAACTTAAGGAAAAACTTTATTTTAAGAAACTCATCATTTGACTTTGTGAGAAACGCTCAGATTAGGCTGCTGTCACTTTAAGAGCCCTCCCTCCCTGCTGTCCAGCTGCTGTCACAAGTCATGACACACTCCTTCAGCGCTTTGAAGCCTGTGGAGTTCATATGATTTGTTTGGTTGCTGCGGGGGAAGTGCGAGCTGTAGCAGTGCTTCCTGAGCAGGACATGACCGTGAGAGTGAGGGGTGTGGTCAGGTGGAGGGGCGTGGTCAGGTGGAGGGGCGTGGTCAGGAGGAAAAGGCAGACTGCTGGTGAAACGAGCCGTTTTAGCCTCTCACAAACTCAATGCAAAAGAACAGAGGATTACTCAAACAGCCGTGAATGAAACAAAACACAACTGCAGGTCTGTTTTTGATGAAGGAACATTAAACATGCTCAGCATTAAGCTCAGAAAACTTGATTTGAATACTATAACCCCTTTAATGTTCCTTTGCATGAATCGAATAAATAACACCTAATAAATCATACAAACTGGTTTTAACTTAGCTAAGAATTTGTCTTGTATTCAAATATGTCTTGTATTTTATGACTTGTAGAAGATGGATTAGATCACCATAGTTCAGTTCATCAAAAAAAGTATCGCTCAGGTCCTGGTATTGTTTAAGAACTGATATCGAAAAGATCTAAACGATACCCAGATCTAATCTAATGTGTGGCAGGTTTTAGGTGTTTTCCTGATTGGCTGCATCTCTGACTGTGACCAGGGTAAAGCCTCACAGCCAGGCCAGCCATCCAATGTTTTCTCTTGTTTTTTCTTATTTTGAAATGAATTTTGTAATTCTGTTAATTATTTTTAAAATTAGAGATTGCAGAGTGGATGTGTGGATGTGGGTTCAATCCCTGGGGCCAACAATATCCCTGCATGGCCTTCCTGTGTTACTGCGGTTTCTCTAAGACTTCCCTGCCCACAGTAAATTAATGAAAATAAAGTAGATGGGCCCCTGCCTCAGACCCGTAGTTGCTGAGACAGTGGTTGCAGCTAGGGCCTTGTCACAAAATGTTAAAAATAGGATGGGAAAATACTAGCACTGGTAACACATTCATGAAGTGGAACTCAGTTACTTTGCTCATATGTGACTAAAAGAAAATGTTAAGTTCTTCTAATCTGGGTTTTGTTCATTGGACAATAAAGTCTTTTGCAAATGCATTTCCTACACGGTTGCTACTGTCATCAACATGAATATTAAAATCCCCTACTATTACAATCTTATCCCAGTTTAACACTATACTGGATAGAAAGTCAGAGAACTGCAATTAAAAATTCGGAATAGTGACCAGGAGCCGGTAGATGATTATAAACATAACTGGTTTTTGTTTCTTACAGTTTGGGTGATTTATAGTCAGTATGATACTTTCAAAGGAATTATATGTGTGTTTAGATTTGGGGCTAAGAAGTAAACAAGACTGTGATATTACTGCCACTCCCCCGCCTCCGCCTGTGCTCCTCGCTGTCTGAAAGTTTACATGACTTGGGGGAGGAGCTTCATTAAGTCTCACATAATCATCCTGTTGTAGCCAGGTTTCTGTTAAGGCCAGTAGGTTAAGTTTAGGTTAGATTTAGAGGAAATGGACCTAATAGTAGTCCACATTTAATTATGTCATTGTTTTGTTTATTATTAATATTATGAATAGATCTACAAGTAGTTAGATTTATTAAATTTGTGGCTCTCACTCCTCGTATTTGTCTTTTGGTGTTGGAGTTCGTGTTAAAGTTTAGGCGGGGGACGAACAGTCTCTATTTGCTCTGCTAAAATACCTTTATACTGGGTTTGTCCCAGCTCGTAAGGAAGCTCAGAGAAGTGTTTTAAACTACTGCTCTGTGCCCGGGTCCCACCTCTGGCTCCTCAGGTTGGACGACTAATGCCTGGATCACACGGCAAGATCTGAAAATTGTCGGAAGATTTTCAAAAACCTGAGAGACCCCACACATGGCGATAAAAAATCAAATCTATCACAGATAACACACCACACACGAACAGATTCCACTCACGAACATTCCCAGGTCAGATGGGAAATCTCGCAAAACCTCACGAGATTAAACGTGACTTCGGCGTACACAAACATGGCGGACGACAAAGAAGCAGTTGCTATAGTTTGTGGACTATTTCTAACAGAGACAAACAATACAAAAAGAAAAAAAAGGAGTGGATTGTTGGAGAATTGGGTCAAAAATCGGTGTAATCTTGCCGTGTGAACCAGGCCTAATGCTATCATCCATATTTCTACACAGCAGCACGGCTCTATCCAACGTGGGATGAATGCTCCGTAAGAGACCGGGCTTTCCCCAAAAATGCTCGCCAGTTATCGATCGGCAGCAGAGTGTTGCCATCTTTTAACATAAAGAAAAAAAACACTTCACTTAAATTTTTGTATGATGCCATTTTACTTCTAAATAAAAAATGTCTGTGAGAGATGAGTGGAATCAGAGCTGTACACTGTTTCACACCGGCATAAAATCACACAAAACACAACTCCAGGTATGTTTTTGATGAGTAAACAACATTATTACTATAGAGCTATATTTGTCTCAAAATAATTAATTGATGCAGAAATAAAATGTATACAATGATTTATTCAAAGTCCTTCATTTCCAAATCTAAATGCGCAGAAGTGATGATGCACGAACGGAGCTTTCCACAAATGCAAATTCAACAATTCACATGAAAAAGGCAGATTCACAAATGACATATGATTCTTTTTTTTATAATTTAAAACAATATATTTGTAAATTAGAATTTATTTGCAAAAATCTGTGCATGTGAGTCACGAATTAGGGTTTTTCAATAAATCATTGTACTTGCATCAGTACATTTACTGTTGGATCAATACATTTTATTGAGACAAATATAGCTCCATATTTAACATGGCAGGGCAACAGCAGGGGGAGTTTAGGGGCCCTTGAGAGTGGCCCTTGTCCATTTGTGGTAATTTTATAATAATAAACATGAGCAGTATTATGTTTTTTTGAGTTTGTATTTTATTTTATTGCATTTTTTTCTGCAAAATGAATAAACTAAAAATGCAAATTGTATACAAAAACACTATAAGAAAGCAAGATTTTCTTAAAATAATGAATAAATTAAGCTATTCAAATGTTTTTCAGGGCCCAATATTAAAACCTCATCACCAAGTTACGTCACTGAGTAGAAAGATGCAGTGTCCTTCCTAAAAATACGAAATATTTTACAAGAGTTAGCACTTGAGAAAACCAAAAATAGCCATGTGGTGCAGCTTTTTGTCGCTGTTCAACTGCATTTGAGCATAAAGGCACTTCAGCCTCTCCAGTTTCCAATCAGCACAGAGGACAAAAGATACAGAGAAGTGGACAGACGGACAAAAAGGGAAGTAGCTCTAATTAAAGTCTGTGTGAATGAGCTGGTCCTGGACAGAGATGGAGGGGGTTAACTCTGGAGCAGCAGCAGCAGCAGATGCACGCGCAGCCCAGGTAACACACCCAATTTCCCCCCAACAAGGGATCGATGGAGGAGCGCACTCGATCCAATGTCCTGACGATGGGAGGCAATGAAAACAATTACCGCGTCCACGCCTAATCAACAATGCATTGGCTGAGCTCTGGAGTGTGGGCTGCAGCAGAGAGAGAGAGAGGAGGGGGGAGGGCATCTGGAGCGACTGGTTACAGCAAAATTAAACAGGTTTATGTGTTTTTTTTTCTGTAAGACAATGATACAAGGAGGATGCAGATATTAAAGTGAATACATTATGCTTTTGTGTCTTTTCTCCTCTAGAACAGCAGCACGTTTTACAGCCTTTAAAAATATTATGTGACTAAAAAAAGAAGGTTTTTAATAAGTACTCTACTGATGCCGTAAAGAAACAGGTGAAGAGACCAGTAGAGGGCAGCAGAGTGCAGCTGTGTTGGGCTCCTTTGAGCAGAAACACAGAAAAAAGCTTTTTACTTCCTTAAAAACCAAAGTAAAAATGTTTGTGAGGAATCGGTGGAATCAGAGCTGTACACCGTTTTTTGGATAAATGAATGAGAGCAGACTGGATGTAGAGGAGCCTAAATGCACTTTTTTAATATTTGGTATTATTTTGCATTATTATCATGATAATTTTCCTTTTGCTCTTGATTTAGTATTTCTTTAACTTGATTATTTTGAGTTTATTTGACTGCTAAATGATTATATTTTTCATTATAAGTTTAAGAAGTTATTGTACTTATAATTTTCAAATGAGTATTTTTGGTATTCTTTAGCAATTTAGTTCATCATTGGAATATTTCCTATAAAATGGAGTCTGTATGCAGGTGCACCATGGGAGTACAGAACTGTGGAGTGAAGCCACACAGTTTTTGACCTTGCTGTTGCCCTCATTTCCATACCTTTGTTTTTTTATTGTCCTCCTTTTTTGAGTACTCTGTAAATACTTTTTAACTGCACCGGATCGTTCTCAGTGGATTTGTTGTTTTGTGGACATGTGTGGATATTTGTAAAAGCGTCAAGCTGGCTTTACTTAAAGTTACACTGTGTAACTTTTCTCCTAAATATGTGGGGCATACTGACTTGTTTTTGTGATTTTTTGAGCGATTATAAGGCCTGAGGCGCGATCTGTTGCTCCGAGCGGGGCTTCTGTACTGAGAAACTGCCCTCGCAACTTGGCCGGGAGCGCTCCGCTGTTGAGGAAGAGTCATGTGACAGGAAACGACTTGAGGCGCAGTATAACCATGAAGCTACTTTTAACGTTGTTATTTTCGCCAGTTCGTCAGGGCCGAAGGACACAAGAAGATGAAGACAATGTCGGACGAGGCAAGAAAAAGAAAATGTGAAAGGGACCGCACCAGATCGCAGACAAGAGTCAACATCGGACAGACTTTTGCTCGCTGGCGTCAGATGAGAGACAGAGAAGGCTGCAAATCGGATCACGTTTTTGCATCTTTATTGTTGGGCAGGTAAATTAGCCTCTATTTTTTCTTTAGAACGTGCTTTTTCATACAGTTATTAGTTGTTTTTACTGCGACCATTGCGCGATATTTGTTGATAAGCTAACGCTAGCGCTAACTCTATAGAAGATCCAGTCCAAACTTCCAAAGGTAGCAGCAGGTCAACTAAAGTTGAAACAATGATGGAAATAGACGAACGCTCGCACAGTTTCAGAAGGAGGAGGGGCCCTAGTGTTTACGTTTTGCGATGGTGCAGTGGCACCTGTGGCCTCTAGAGGCGCAAGACCGGGAATCTTACACAGTGTAACTTTAATTTTAGAACCTACAGTCAGTGCTTCATGAAGTGGACAGAGATTTGTGCAACCAAGCGTTTTGAGGCCTCAGAAACTCAGTGCTAGAAAATACTTGATTACTCAAACAGTCGTGAATGAAACAAAACACAACTCCAGGTCTGTTTATGATGAGGGGACGACATTAAAACATAACATTAGAGAGGAAAAGTTGATTTTGCAGAATATATCCGGTGTAAAAGTTTAGGTCATAGCCTCTGTGGAGCTACGGTAGCCCTGCAGGGACACGCTGTCGCCTTTGAACAAAACACTCGTCTGCTTCAACAAAAGCCTTCTTGTATCTGGTTCATCTGGTCCATTTTTGCTGCATGCATTTTATCTCATTTTTTGTGAGTTTGTCCGCTGTGGGATCGATAAAGTTCATCTTAACTTTGCAACAGCGAGAAAAAAAACCCAAAAAACTCTCGTCTCTGTCCATTTCTGACTTGAACTTGTTGACGCGTGGACTCTGGTCCTCTGAGCTGTCATCGTCTTGTCTCGGTCTTGGATCCATACTCCACACAAGAGACCGTCTCTCCACTTTTCTGCACTTTCTCGCTCTCCCTCCTTTTGTCACACAGTCCTGGTCTAATCCTGGTCTAGTCATGGTTTAGGCTTGGTTTAGATCTGGATTAGTCCTGGTTTTGTGCTGGTTTAGGCTGGTTTAGACTTGGTTAAGTCTTGTAATAGATGTGGTTTAGTTCTGGGTTAGTCCCAGTTTAGTCTTCGCTTTGTACTCTTTAAGTCTGAGTTTAGACCTGGTTTAGTCTTTGTTTAGTCCTGATTTAATCCTGGTTTAGACATTTTGTCCTGGTTTTGTACTGGTTTAAGTTCTAGTTTAGTTTTAGTTTAATCCTAGTTTAGACTTGGTTTAGTTCTAGTTTTTGTCCTGGTTTAGTTCTGGTTTAGTTCTGGCTTTGTACTTATAGTTCCAATTTTGTACTGTTTAGTCCCAGTTTAGACCTGCTATAGTATAGTGGTATAGTGATTGTTTAGACCTGGATTAGACCTGGATTAGTCTTGGTTTAGTCCTGGTTTTGTGCTGGTTTAGTATGAGGTTAAACCTGCTATTGTATAGTGGTATAGTGATGGTTTAGGCCTGGTTTAGACCTAGCTTAGTCCTGGTTCAGACCTGGTTTTGTCCTGGTTTAGGTCTTGTTTTGTCCTGGTTCAGTCCTACTCCAGACGTCTCTATCCTTCTCATCGTCTTGTCCATCTCAGTTTCCAGTCTAACCTGACCTTGTTGACACAGTGGCCGTCCTCTGGTCCTGTCTGTTGTTTTTCTGTCCTCGTCTTGTCTCTGCCTGAGCTCCGTCCTCTCCTGAGACTGTCTCCGTCCTCCCCTCCCCCTCTCTCTCTCCCTGTCTTCCTCTGTCACACGTGTCTTCTCTCCCTCGGTTTTTCCTGACAGCTCTGTGGCGTCTCTGTGGTTTTCCATTCAAAGCGACACTTCCTCGTCTCGTCGGATCCCACCTTTTCCAACTCCATCGATCCGTCACTCCTCAGCCGTCCGCTTTTTCCAATTTCACTTCCTGTCTTCAGACTCCACTAACCCTGACAGCCAATCACGTCGCTTCTCCGTCCGCCTGCCAGCACCAATAACTAATTACTACAGACGCCTATTCCCCCAAAACAAATTTAAAGGAAGGAAAAAACAAGTCTGCAGTCCGTACTGTGAGACAGATTTTGGTTTAGTCCTAGTTTAGTCCTGGTTTAGTCCTAGTTTAATCTTGGATTGGTCCTAGTTTAGTCCTGGTTTTTGTCCTTGTTTACATCCTGATAAGGGAAGGGAAAGATGAAAGGGAATGGTATTTATATAGTGCTTTAACTATGACACAATTCACCCAAAGCGCTTTACACACAGTAGGGAAGGGGTATTTCATTCACTCCATACTTGATAAGTCCCGCTTTAGTCCTAGTTTGTCCTAGTTTTGTCATGATTTGGACCTGATTTAGTTCTAGATTAAGTGCTACTTTTGTGCAGATTTTCTCCTGGTTTAAAGCTGGTTTAGTCCGGCTTTAGACCTGGTTTAGTCCTAGTTTAGTCCTACTTTTGTGCCATTTTTGTTCTGGATTAATCATATAGTTTTGTCCTGGTTCAGTCCTAGTTTAGGCCTAGTTGTGTGCAGTGTTTGTGCTGGTTTAATCATGGTTTAGTATTGTTTTAGTCCTGGTTTAATCCTGGTTTAGTCCTGGTTTATTCCTAGCTTGGACTTGGTTTAGTCCTGGTTTAGTCCTAGTTATGTCCTGGTTTAGATTTAGTTTAGACCTGGTTCAGATTTAGTTTAGCCCTGGTTTAGACCTGGTTTAGTCCTAGTTTAGGCCTGGTTTAGCCCTAGTTTTGTCTTGGTTTTGTGCTGCGTTTGTGCTGGTCTATGTCCTTGTTTAGTCCCTGATAAGTCCCGCTTTAGTCCTGGTTTGTCCTAGTTTTCTCATGATTTGGACCTGATTTAGTTCTAGTTTAAGTGCTATTTTTGTGCAGATTTTTGTCCTGGTCTAGTCCTAGTTTAGGCCTGGTTTAGTCCTACCCGTGTGCAGTTTTTGTGCTGGTTTAGTCATGGTTTAGTACTGTTATAGTCCTAGTTTAGTCCTGGTTAAGTCCTAGTTTTGTCCTTGTTTAGTCCTGATTTAGTCCTAGTTTAGTCCTAGCTTGGACCTGGTTTAGTCCTGGTTTAGTCCTAGTTATGTCCTGGTTTAGATTTAGTTTAGACCTGGTTCAGATTTAGTTTAGCCCTGGTTTAGACCTGGTTTAGTCCTAGTTTAAGCCTGGTTTAGCTCTAGTTTTGTCTTGGTTTTGTGCTGCGTTTGTGCTGGTTTATGTCCTTGTTTAGTCCCTGATAAGTCCCGCTTTAGTCCTGTCCTGGTTTGTCCTAGTTTTCTCATGATTTGGACCTGATTTAGTTCTAGTTTAAGTGCTATTTTTGTGCAGATTTTCTCCAGGTTTAAACTTGGTTTAGTCCAGATTTAGACCTGGTTTAGTGCTAGTTTAGTCCTACTTTTGTGCCATTTTTGTCCTGGTCTAGTCCTAGTTTAGACCTGGTTTAGTCCTACCCGTGTGCAGTTTTTGTGCTGGTTTAGTCATGATTTAGTACTGTTATAGTCCTAGTTTAGTCCTGGTTAAGTCCTAGTTTTGTCCTTGTTTAGTCCTGATTTAGTCCTAGTTTAGTCCTAGCTTGGACCTGGTTTAGTCCTGGTTTAGTCCTAGTTATGTCCTAGTTTAGATTTAGTTTAGACCTGATTTAGATTTAGTTTAGCCCTGGTTTAGTCTTGGTTTAGTCTTGGTTTAAACCAGTTTAAGGCCCAGTTCGCTGTCTGGACTTCGAGACAGATTTTGGCGGCGCGTCCGTCCAAATCCGTCTGAAACGAGGACTTTTAGTCGTTTATGCAGAGTGACATTTAGGATTTTCGTCTTCTTTTCTGTGCCGTTGCGTCCATGTGGGATGAAACTACAAAGGCTTTTTAATCTCAATTTGGGGGAGCTGTCCATGGTTCTGAAATCAAACAGACGTCTGTACAATAAATCCATGTCCCGCTGCACTTTTCATGCCAGCACTCTTTTAATGGAGATTTAAGAGGAAGGAATTTCAGGCTTTCACAGTGATTCCTCTGAAGAGCCGCGCTGCTGTGATCGACGTGTTTCTCTGTGTTTTTGATGATGCAAGTTTTATTACGAGCTTACATCAGCAAATGAGCTGCCAGTCACAGTACAGTACTGTGTCCATGCAGAGTTTTAATTTGGTGCTGATTTTACTCTAAGAGGATTTGTGTAACACTGCCAGCTATTGAACAGCTTTACCTATAGCCTTCTGAAACACTTAAGTTTTGTAAAATTCTCAAACTTTTTTATTTAATTTACTTATTCCTTACTTCAGGTGTTAAACCACTTTTTTTTTTACATTTTAATATGCAATAATAAATAGCCTGAATGCAATAAGAAAGACATTTTTATTAAAGGCAGGAGGTATCAATGTATTTATTTTTTTTATAAATGTTAGTAATATTGTGTAGGATGTAAAAACCATTAAAATGATGTGTCTCTAGGGGTTTGGAATTGAATATTTCATTGAATTAAAATCACCTATAAAAGGCTATTTTGGTTCATGGTTCAAACACCAGTGCTATAATACAGATGCTCTATTTTTATAATAAACTATACATATTCTTAAACTTTTTTGTTTGTTATTACAGCATATTAATAAAGGGGATATATTATGCTTTTATTTGTCTTTTTAAATCAATCTAGGTGGTCTCTACCCTGACCTGCCAGACAAACTCTTTTCCTTTTCTGTACAAAGAAGTCAGTCTGGTTCCCCTTCATTTACTTTTTGTCTCTATCGGCAGAACAAAGGCAGGTGAAGTAACCAATCAGAGAAACAAAGGGCAGTGCACCGCTGACCTGTATCCAAAACAAACATGGCTGATTTTTGACGGTTTTGCCATAAAACAACAGAGTACAGCGTATTCTGAGTAGCTCTGTACTTATTTGTGAACAGGGACAGCAGCAGAAGCCAGCTTGTACACAGATTTATGGAGAAAGTGGGTTTGTTTGAATGTGGTGGTTACGTGGGACGTCAGAGGGACTTTACTGTTGTTAAAATGGAAACAGGACAAAGACAAAAATCCCATAGAGGACAACAATAAGGACTTCAGCAGAAACTAGGGCTGCACGATATGGAGAAAACATGTGATATTCGATAACTATGCTGAAAATTGCGATAACGATATTATTGCGATATTTGAAAATAGAGCCTACTTTTCGAACATAGTAAGTTAAATTCACTACATTTCACAAAAATGTAAGTTCCTGTATTTACAAGTCAAAACAGCAACAAAACTTGACTAAACCAGGAATAAAACAAGGCTAAGCTGTGACTAAATTAATTAAATTACCACTAAAACTGGACTTTTTAAACATTTTTATTTCATCACAACACATGTTCTTTTAAGGCTCTGGTGGAAAATGATTCTTCAGTGTAAATCTCTGTCAGATGGAAGACCACAGCGTTATTATGATAATAATTTTGCGATATATTGTGCAGCGGTAGAAGAAACGCTAATGTTATGTCTCGTGTCTTTGTCTTGTTTTCTGTATTTGTTTCCCTTGTTTTATTTTGTATTCCCAGTCTGTTTTCTTGTTTTCCCGGTTTTCTTCCTGCCTCTTGTGTTTCCCGCTTGTGTGATTGCCTGCCCCGCCTTGATGTTTTTCACCTGTGTCTCATTCCCTTGTGTATTTATGTCCTGTGTCCTCCTCAGGTGTTTGTGGTTTCATTTAGCATGTTTAGTGTGAGTATGTTGAGTTCTCGTCTTTTTGTCTTTTTGTCTTTTTGTCTTGTAGTCTTGTATGGTTGTGGTCCTCGTGCTCCCCGGGAGTTATATTAAAGTCAGTTTGTTGTCCACACCTTTGGGTCCATTCCCTCCTGCCTTCCGCTAAAACCCTAACAGCTAATCAGGTCAGAAAAGTTATTAAATTAACTCGTTAGCTAAGACTACCTTGGTTAGCTCCTCTGCATTCTTAACACGCGCTGCACATAAATGACTGTGCTTGGACCAGTTCCAAATGTCCCAGAGAAACGCTTCGCTCCAGGAGGGGAACCTGACCGTCCTGGTCTGGCCCACCAGGCTTGGTCTCCTCTAGAACAGAAGCACGTTTTACAACCTTTAAAAACATTTCCAATAATTGCTTTAAAGGAGCTGTTTACTTCCTGAAATGTTTTGTATAATGTCATTTTACTACAAAATGAAAAATGTCTGTGAGGAATCGGTGGAAACAGAGCTGCACACTGTTTTTGGATAAATGAGTGAGAGCAGACTGGATGTAGAGGACTTGTTGATTGGCCAGGTGCTTCCTGGAGTGGGCGGGGTTTGTGGAACCAAGCGTTTTGAGGCCTCAGAAACTCAGCGCCAAAGAATATAGGATTATTCAAACAGGCGTGAATGAAACAAAACACAACTCCAGCTATGTTTTTGATGAAGGAACAACATTATAACATGGGAGAAAGAGTGGAAAAAATCTGATTATGCAGAATATAGCTCCTTTAAATGTTCATAAAAAAAATCATTAGCCTATATCATAATTCATTACAAAATCAGGGAACTTTTTTACGTTAGATTTATTTTTTTTTCTTTCATGAATTGCTTTTACTAAGCTTTCTAGGCCTTGTAGTCTTTCCAGGACTACACTGAAGATTATAAGGCCTTGCTCAAGTCCACTGCCTTTTTAACAGCTGCAGTGTATTCTCTTTTTCCTCAAATTTCCTGAAGCAGCTCAAATAAAAATTCCTCGACCTGTGAAATATTCATATTTTACATAAATAATGAATGTGGAAACAAACACAGGGGATGATCAGAGGCAGAAATAACAGCCAGAAATGTTAATATCCCACATAAATATTCATTAGGAGCGTGGTACTGGCCCCAGCCTCCCAACGGGACGAGTGGCATCCAATTAAAACCCTGCGTAATGGCATTTTACAAAGGCCAGATGAGGAGATGCTGAGAGTTCCTGTAGGAAGCAAGTGTTGTAAGGCTTTGTGGTAAGTAGACAGCACAGAGGGAGAGTCACAGAACCAAGAACCAAGTCCAAACCAGGGCTGGACTTGGTCACTAATGTGTTTCAATCTCACTATCAGCTCTGTCGGTATCAAAGAAACTAAATATTTTGTATGTTTGTACTGTACATGTATGCATCGCAATAACCTTCCATCTGATCTGGTTTAGTCTTGGTTTAAACCTGTTAAGGACTGCTTTAGACCTGGTTTAATCCTAGTTTCTTTGAGTCACGGTTTAGTCTTGGTTTAATTCTGGTTTAGTCCTGGTTCAGTCCTGGTTTAGACCTGGATTAGGCCTAGTTAAGTCCTGGTTTAGTTCTGGTTAAATCCTGGTTTAGATCTACTTTAAACCAGAACTAAACCAGGTCTAAACTAGGACTAAAGTAGATCTAAACCAGGATTTAACCAGAACTAAAGCAGGATTAAGCCAGGACTAAATTAGGTCTATGCCAAGTCTAAATCAGGTCTAAACCAAGACTAAACCAGGACTAAATTAAGATTAAACCAGAACTAAACCAGGTCTAAACTAGGACTAAAGTAGATCTAAACCAGGATTTAACCAGAACTAAACCAGGACTTAAGTAGGCCTAATCCAGGTCTAAACCAGGACTGAACCAAGAATAATCTAGGACTAAACCCAGGGCAAAACCAGGACTAAACCAGAACTGAAGCAGGATTAAGCCAGGACTAAACTAGGTCTATGCCAAGTCTAAATCAGGTCTAAACCAAGACTAAACCAGGACTAAATTAAGATTAAACCAGAACTAAACCAGGTCTAAACTAGGACTAATCTTAATTTAGTCCTGGTGTAGTCTTGGTTTAGACCTGATTTAGACTTGGCATAGACCTAGTTTAGTCCTGGCTTAATCCTGCTTTAGTTCTGGTTTAGCTCTGGTTTACTGTTCATTTGATTAAGCCTTTTTATTTTCTACTAATATATGTATTTCTTCATAAAATAAAAATAAAATAAACTTGTGCTGCGCCAACACGATACCACACAACAGCAGAGGAAAAGAAAAACAGAGACAGGAAATTAAACAAAACCTGAATATTTAAGAGAGAGGAGGAGAACTTGTTTTTCTTTCCCACATATTCTCAAAAATTCAGGTAGTGTCCCTTTAGCAAACTTTTCACATAGTATTTTTTTCCAATAACGTTGAGCCCTGGTGCAGAGCGAAGTCGACCGCAGCTCTGTGACATTTGGAAGTCCAGCTCTGTTCCACCTTCTGCAGTGAGGCGGGCAGCGGTGCAGGCGGCTGGATAACAACGCCGTAATGAGCAAATAACTGTGTTTCTCTGCCGAACATAAAGGGCAGGGCTCTCCGGCGGGGGATCAGGAGCAGCCCGGGACAATAACGCACGGTTTTTCTACAGAAGTGAACAGGCAGATGAGGACACAACCACAGGCAATTATAAGAAATGTGAGAGCGAGAAAGTGTAAGTGTTATTGATCAGATACAAAATGAACAACTTACTATGGGGAATAAAAATTGACTGAAGTCTGGCGTACTGAGCTTGAGCGGTTTGAGAGCCCAAATAATGCTATATGGATAAAAATACACCTGGTCCAAGGCAAAGTGACTGGGGCGGACCGAGAGCAGTCCATCAGCCTTTTATGGAGCGACTTAGTTTTCATGGATTTCACACAAACTGCAACAAAAGTAGTATTCACAAATGAGATATCAAAACTTGTTTGAAGCAGACTTGGAAGGGTTAGGGTTAGGGTTGGCTGTAGATCGCAAGAACAAGGCATGTTTGAGATAAAGTAACATTTAGTCTTTCATTTCTGGTCTCTGGCTTCTCGTTTTTGCTCAATCGTCCCATCAACATGAAACAATGTGTAGCTCCTCCTTTTCCAAAGCGGTTCTAAACAGACCCAGAGCTGGTGCAAAGTAGAAATGTGCTTATAGACGACGTGCAGCAAGCTGTACTCTCATGAAACTTCTGAGCTCACAAACAAACTCCTAGTGTGGCACAAATCTTTCTGTTCGAGTCTGCTCCTCTGGTGGTTCTCCTGCTCGCCCAATAGTGCGGAGCAGGAGTGGGCGAGTTCTAGGTTTGCCAACTTGTTGCCAACAGCAACAAGCCTCTTAAGGTCGGGACAAACCGGGATGATTATCGTCAGTCTTAGAACGGTTGGAGAGTTTGACTCGGTCAGCGACATGAGTCTGTTTGGTGAGTTCTGCACCATCAGACGTAGCAGGAGACAGTTGGACATCAGCGTCAGGCGTCGTGCTCAGACGAGCTCTGATCTGAGTCATTCATTCATTCATTCATTTTCTACCGCTTATTCCCGTTAGGGGTCGCGGGTGACTGGAGCCTATCCCAGTAACTTTGGGCCGCAGGCGGGGTACACCCTGGACAGGGGCCTGGACAGCTTGTCGCAGGGCTGACACAGAGACAAACACAGACAGACAACCATTCACTCTCACATTCATTCACTAGGGTCAATTTAGAGTCACCAATTCACCAACACATGCATGTCTTTGGACGGTGGGAGGACCCGGAGAGAACCCACGGTAACACGGGGAGGACATGCAGACTCCACCCAGAGAGTTCATGTGATGGTGTGTTGGTCGGCCCGGGGCTCGAACCCACGACCTCCTTGCTAACCGCTCTGCCACCGTGCACCCTGATCTGAGTCCCATTCACAATTTGTCAAACAGCTCGAGTTTAACATTAAAATATAAGGAACTTTTGTTTATTATATTCCCAACATCAATGTGCTGCAGTTAGCTTACCTTAGCTTTAGCTTTGTGCAGATGAAAATGTAATCCTCCTCTGAGGCAAACCGCTGCAATAATCCAGTCTGTTTATTATTACAAGATGTTTAATGTAGCTCATATGATTATTATTCACTGATAAATACTTGAGTTAAACACCTGAGTGTTGCAGAGGTTTGTTTACAGGAGCCCCACATATCACCAGAGTTTAGTGACTAGCACGTCCTGCTGATGTAAATACTTATTAGGTCTTGAAGATGTGCACTGCTCAGTCGGGTCTGAATCGCTTTGGTGTCTGCAGCGACTTTCCGTGGCGACGAGGAGAGACGTGAGGAGACAAAGCAGCGGTCAGGCGTTGGGTTGCTGTGTCCAATTCTTGTTAAAAACTTGGTGATGACAACAAAAGTGTGTCTCGATGCAACTATACTTTTACAAAACCAGCAAAAATCCTTCTTCCTTATCACATTGTTTTAAAGATTGGTTGCTTGTCTACGTCATGAGTCGCTGCTGTGATGCTGTGATTGGCTAAAACTAATTTATATTGGGCGATCACTAGCTGCTGCTTCATCCAGTCACCTCCACATATTCTCTCCTTGACAAACACTTCTAAAGGCAGCCATGACAGAAGGTTATGTGAAACCCTGTGTAGGGCAGAGCATCTGCATTTTAAACCAATTGAGGACACGCAGAACACAAAAAGGTCATTCTCATCCACCACTGGGACTGATAGGGCAAGCCACTTTCCCACAGCACAACAAACACAACATTCATGGTTCCAATTTATTTTCCAGTCTGAGACCTCATGTGCAATGTGACAACTCTTTGTAGTCTTTGCCACTTTACATGTTACCCTTCAAAAAACCAATAACATCCCTGCACCGTCTCTGTATCTAAAAAACAAACACATCTTTACACAGAGCCAGCACTGACCCTCTGAGATCCAAGTACTGGCTCTCCTTCCTTCACAGGAAAACAAGCTTCTTATCCTCCCAGAGAGAAAAAAAAACACACATCTCAAACAACACTAAAGGAGGCCCGGGAAAAAACAAATGGCATTTTAACAAAGGCAGTGAGAAACAAGGCGATGGACAGAAATTGTGTAGCCGCGAGAGGGAAATCAGGTAAGAGAGAGGACTGTGGGACTGTATACGAAATACAAAAGAGGAAGGAAACAGAGACGGGATAGGACTCACAGAGAGGTAAAGTGGATCGAGGGAGGCAGATGACAAGAGAGACTATTCTGCCACAACAGCTGTTTACCTCAAATATACAGGCAGGAGAAAATAAAACAGACGCAAGAGTTTAAGTGGGAAATGTAAACGGCTGTGTGGGCTTGTTTTACACAGAGAGGAAAAGAACTGAGTGCGCCGGTGTCTGGATACGCTTTGGTGCAGAGACACGTCGACATTAAGAAAGAAAAGAAATGCTTGAAGGTATAGAGAATTTAGGGGAGCGTACAGGAGAGGGTCAGGACAGTGTAGCGCCAGGTTTTGTCGTGAGAAATGTAAGAGCTTTTTAAGACTTTTTAATGCTACTTAGAATGAAATTTAATGCCATGATCGCCGGCAAAAGAACAATAATCTGTGTGAATTTTACACAAATTAAATATTCGTACTACTCTGACACTTTTGTTTTGTTTTAATGCCTAATACAGCGGAAATAACTATTCAGCATAAAAAAAATCTTAAACTGAATCATACATTTCAGTGGTAAATGTGTGTATTGTGATGATACTTTTGCAAACTCATAAAGCTCATAGAACAGTAAACATGTAAACAAAAGCTTTCAGAAACTTACAAACTAAAGATACATTCAAGTGAGGCAACTAAAACATTTTTAAAACATTTATGACAGATTTTATAAGACATACTGTACTTGTCTATTATTAGTTGTTGTATTATTTTAAAATATTCTTTTTTTTCCACAACAGGGTTCCTGCAGGTTTCAGCAAGTCTAATTTAATGCTTTTTAATGCCATTTTAAATGTCACAAAAATACAATCACAGCAGCTTAAAGTGCCAAAATTAGGGCTGCACAATATATCGCAAAATTATCGTTATCGCAATATCAGCAAACGCAATATCTGTATCACAAGAATCTAAATATATCACAATAACGCTGTGGTCTTCCATCTGACAGAGATTTACACTGAAGAATCATTTTCCACCAGAGCCTTAAAAGAACATGTGTTGTGACTAAATAAAAATGTTTAAAAAAGTCCAGTTTTAGTGGTAATTTCATTAATTTAGTCACAGCTTAGCCTTGTTTTATTCCTGGTTTAGTCTGTGTTAAGTTTTGATTTTGTGGCTGTTTTGACTTGTAAATACAGGAACTTACATTTTAATTTCAAATATCACAATATCATTATCGCAATTTTCAACATAGTTATCGAATATCGCATGTTTTCTCCATATTGTGCAGCCCTAGTCAAAATCTATCTGCAAGTGTTGTAAAATATATTAATAATGTTGAAAGTAAAACATCCAATAAATGTCAAAGTTTGCAAGCATATATCCACGGATCTACAGTATATATTAGCAACTACTGAAAAAAACTTCTTTAAATTTAGGATCAAGATAAATATTATTTAATACCTGCCTATAAGATTTAATACTTTTAAGGCCTTGATTTTGACCGCATCAAATTCAATTCCTTTTTTATACTTTTAAGACTTTGGGGCTGCCCTGGATGGAGAAAAAAATGAGACACAAGAAACCGAGGATGGGCTGAGAACATGAAGTGAAGAGAGTGAAGGAGAGCAGAGCCAGGAGGCAGAGCTGTACAGTGCATTAGGAGAACAGTGAGTGGTGAAAATGCATTATCGATACAGACTCTGGCTCTGTCACAGCTGCCTCCTCTGGCTCAGCTTTTTCTGTTTGATTTGAACCGAAACGTCAGGTGTGAAATGGTGAATAGACCGAGGTTCAGTAAAGTTTTCTTTCGCTCTCGTGTGCCACCTGCAAGGATTAGCCTCTCCTACTTTCAGAAAGTCAATTTAGGAGAATAATTAGTTAGCAAAACGCTTATTCCATTTGTATTCTACATAAGGTATAGCTCTTGTTGCCCTTGTACAAACTTGTCTGAGATGTGTGCCATCATATTCAGAATAAGCTGATGAAAAATAGCAGCTTATTCTGAATATGATGCTATTTTCCAAACTCAACACTTTTTATGTTGGTGATGTCATGAGATTTGCAAAGTCCTGACAAGCCAGACTCTAACATTAAATGTAGAGTCTAGGGGATGGTCCATAGACAGAGGTGGAATCAGTGGATGTCATTCAAACTGTTTCCACACTGTAACAGACCAGCGCTCTGACCAATCAGAGCAACGGACAAGGTGAGCTTTTTTAGCTTCCAGCGGAGCCAGCTGGTATATTAGAGTTTTGCCATAGCTGGTCGGCAAAACAGCAAATCCATCCTTCTTTAAGACGAATGATTTGAGAGCTTCTTTCTGCTCCACTTTCAAAGAAAAACCCAAATCTAACTCTTCGAGTCAAACGATTGCTGTTCGTTAGCCACAGCCATCGTAGTTGTTCTGCTCTGCACCGTCGCCCAGCCCTGTCGTCATGGTGATAAGCCCCGCCCACTCCACTCGCTACACACCCGCTACACAGACAGAGCGTTGTGATTGGTCCCATGAAGCCCTGGACGGAGCCAAGATTGGCACCTGCTAGGAAAAACATATTTTCTGCTGCTAGGGTGCAGTCTATATTTCTAGGCTAGCAAAGCACTACAGTTTTGTTCACTTTTTTGAGACTGAATTTTTTTGGATGATGCAGAAAATTAAGGCTTGTAGGTAAACTTTAATAGAAAGTGGCAAGGCAAGGCAAGTTTATTTGTACAGCACAATTCATACACAGAGCAATTCAAAGTGCTTACAGAAAGAAAAAAGGTAAATTTAAAAGTACAAAACACAATTAAAACAATAAAATCAAATTTAAAGAGTATAATTAAGAATCAATTTAAAATTAAATTAAAAGAGAAGAGTGCAGATAAACACTTTCAGTTGGCATATGCACAGTTAAAAAGAACAGTTTTAAGTCTGGAGTGTAAGTGTATTGTCTAAATATGCAGCTGATTAACAGCATTTAGTGCTGCTGAAATCCTTGTTGTTGTTCATTCCTCTTGGGGATTTTTTTCTTCGTCTTCTTACCATTTTAACAACAGCAAAGTCCCGCTGACGTCCGACATAACTAACCACATTCAAACAAACCCACTTTCTCCACAAATCTTTGTACAACTGGCTTCTGCTGCTGTCCCCGTTCACAAATAAGGACAGAGCTGCTCAGAATATGCCTGCTGTTTCTCTGATTGGTTACTCCGCCTGTGATTGTTTTGCCCATGGAAATGAAACTTACGTGAAGGGACCAGATTAACTTCTTTGTATAAAATAGGAAAAGAGTTTGTTTGGCTGGCCAGGCTAAGTGAGGATATTCCTGACTACAGAGAGGTTAACATGGGCAACAATTAGAAAGCTGCCAGTTTGAATCTTCTTCCATGAAATATTAATTAAATACAGTATAAAAATTGGAACAGAAATGATCCTGCTGCTGTTTGTGCTGCCCCAGTCCTATTCCTAGTATCTCCACTCCCTTCAGACCCACAGCAGCCTCAGTGTGTGTCTGTGTGTGTGAAAGCAGTAGTTCAGAGGCTGTTAAAGCGCAGGAGCTGCCGCCGTTCTGCACCGATCTCCTCGATCCGTCACTCGGCTGGTGGCACTGAACCAAACTCACACTCAAACACACACTAAAACACACACAGTGGAAGTATGTGGAGCAGTGAGACAGAGCTAACACTGCCACATCGCTGCTGTCTGCTCAATCCACTCACACGCTCCTGTCACCAGAGTCTCTCACAGCAAAACCAGCCCAGGGGAAACACCAGGAGGAAAATACTGTACAGAGACTCGAAATGTCCTCGCCTAGAGAGCCAGGCTTTCCTACTTTCTTTTTAAAAGCAGGACAATCTGGTTCCTCATTAGCAGCGAAGCGTTTCTCTCCAGTCGATTTGGAACTGGCCTATCGCAGTCGTTTATCTGCAGCACAATTTAATAACTTCTCTCGTTTAGTGGTTTCCTTCAGTCACCTGTTGGTTCTGCTGAAGTCTGCGTTGTTGTTGTTTTATTCTTCGTCCTGTTTCCATTTTAACAAAAGTAAAGTCCCGCTGACGTCCCGTGTAACCACCACATTCAAACAAACCCACTTTCTCCGCAAGTCTTTGCACAACTGGCTTCTGCTGCTGTCCCTGTTCACAAATAAGCACAAAGCTGCTCATAATACGGCGTATTTTAGTATTTTATGGAAGAAAACGGAAAGAGGCAGAGCGCTTTCTTCCTCTGGTTGATTACTTCGCCTGTGATTGTTCCACCCTTAGAAATTATACTCATACCAAGGATTTCTTTGTATAGAATAGGAAAAGAGTTTGTGTGGCTAAAAATGTCCAAGGAATGGAGTTTTTTTCTTTAATAATAACGGGTTAGATTTACTGTATACTGGCATTTCCAACCCTCTCAAGCTTCTCAAGGTTGCTTTACAATTCGGTGCATTATTCATTCTCTCCTCAGTCACTCCTCAGGTGGAGGTGAGCTACTTGTTTAGCCACAGCTGCCTCGCCAACCGCCACACTGATACATTCATACAGGCAAGGCGGGGGAAGTGTCTTGCCCAAGGACACAACAGCAGTATGCTATGCTAGAAGTGGGGATCAAAACGCAGAAACTCCAGTATTTCAAATATATATTAAAAAAACATGCTGCATATAAGAGTTACTATAGACTAAATATTAATAGGTTAGAATGGTGAAGGCCATATACAGCTCTAGGAAAAAAAGAAGAGACCACTGCGATTTCTTTGCCTCTGTCTGAGTCTGACAACCATTCCAGGCCAGTGACTGTTAAAAGTCCTATCGTTGCATTAATATTTCATGTTTTATAACTTAAAATAATACGTACTATGTGGAAAATGTCTTCTTTTTGGGGAGCTGTTACTTTGACTTTGCAGAGAACGCTTGGATTAGGTGTCTGGCAACTGGTGGGGACTGGACAGAGCATAAAATGGCTAATTAGCACAGCTGTTAGCAACATGACGCTAACAGATAGATAAATGAGCTGACTGCTTTATAGTGATGGCAATTTAAGGTGACGGTGTTTCATAAATGTATTGCAGAACTGGAAAGCGAATGAAGTCACGGCCGTTGTTGTTCTTAATAGCCGTGTTCATTGGCGTGTGATGCCAAAAAAGCTATTTCTGTGTTGTGCGGCCCATAGAGCGGGCGCACTGCGACCCTCGACCGTCGCATTCGCAGTGATCGGCTCAGACCACTGCACCCGATGACTCGACTCAACTTTATTTAGAAAGCACTTTAAAAACAACACAGTCGGCCAAAGTGCTGTACACAGCAATAAGAAAAATAAAAAAAATACAACAAAGAACAGAAATACATGTAAAGAGATAAAAGAACAGAGACTTTAGACTAATATAAAACAAAGGTAAATCCATAATAAAATAAAACCAATAAAAACAATAAAAACAATAGAAGGTCAACATCTCAAACTGAGGTAAAAGCCAAAGCTGAAAAGGTGCGTTTTAAGAGAGGACTTAAAAACAGGAAGTAATCCAGCTTAAGGTCTAAGATGCAAGGGCAGCTCATTCCACAGTTAAGGGGCAGAAACTGAGAAAGAGCGGTCCCCTCTAAGCTTCCTCTTTGTTTTTGGGACAACTAACAAAGATTGATCTGCCGACCTTAGAGAGCGTGCAGGAGTGTACGGGCTACAGCAGTGACGTCACAAACAATAAAAAGTTATTGTTTAGCCATAGTAAAATATTTTTATAGGGAAGAAGTCTACAGTGTGAAAACAGAAAATAAACACTACAAAATCCAACCATTTTCTCAGCTGTAGGCGCCAAGCGTTTCTTTTTACATTGCGCTCTATGGGAGAAACAATATTATAACATGATTAAAAGAGAGAAAAAGGCCAGTCAACAGAATAGGCGACCTTTAACCAAATTATCTGAGACGTGTTCTGCCATCAAATAAAAAATAACTAAACACTTGTTATGTTGCTGACATCATAAGATTTGCAAAACACTACATTTTGTCCATTTTATTTGCATTTTACACAACATCCCAACTTTTTTTGTCTTTGGGAAGATGCAGAAAACTGAGACTTGTAGGCAAACCTCAATAGTTAAACCCAATAACACTCCCAGCTTAATAGATGGAGGTGTATTGTCTAAATATGCATGAATCCTATTGATTCTTTTTCCAACAGAGAAACCGTCCCACATACAGATAGGCTTTTATAGACTAGATCCAGGTAGAAAGTTGACTAAAAGCGGGTGTGGTGTTGGGAGATATGGTAAACACATTCATCCGCAGAGGCTAAACAATGGGGAGCTGAGCGTCTGAAGCATCGGGTCACGCTGGTCTGACGGGCGGAGCGTGACGAGGACGCGCCGCCAAGAATACTAAACGACCGGCAGCATCGATTCAAGCGGCGCAGCTCAGATGTTTTCACAAGAGGAGCTCATTTGTAACCAAACCGCGGCGTGTCAGCTACATACAGCATCCTGTCAGACGGAGGCTGGGGAGAATTAGTGGTAATTTCGGTTTGATGGTTGGGTCTGCGGGGAGTCAACAAGCGTTTGGTAACATTTAAGAAGTCTGCATTCAATATTTAATCATGGTAAGTGTAGTGAACGTACATGAACTGTTTAATTCCCTATACTCATTGCTAAAGTATGCATGTTTACAATATTCAAACATACATTGCTGTGGTAGAGTGGGAAGTCGGTGACATTTCTGCCCCAGTCCGTCTGCTTCATGACAAAAAATGAATCCATTTCCTGGTATCTGTCCCGTTTCTCCCAAGTTTAAAGCCAGAGAAAATAGCTCCGTTCCATGCTAAAATGCGGCATATGATGCAAAAATGTATGCAAAATCTTTCAAATTAGCCATGTTTAAGGGCAAACCAATGTGTCCAATCATAAAGCTTCTCATTTAGGTTATGGTACGCTAAATTAGGAGTAGCTTAGAGGGCAGAGGGTTAGTGGTTTGAATCTCATTTAAAGCACATCGTCATGGCCATGGGCAAGACACTTCACCCACTTTGTCTACGCCTAGCCTGGGCAATATCACAGCCATTTATCTGCAGCACGTCTTAAAAAAGGGAAATAATCTACTATCAAAAATAACCAAGATGGCGCTGGCTTATACAAAGTGAATTTAATAACTTCTCTCACTTGACGGATGGCGTTTAGTGCTTTCCTTCATCACAAGTAAAAATAAGAGTGAAAGTTATTCAAGTAAAGGTATCACATGAAAAAGGAAAAACTCACTTGTACATGTAAGCATAAAAGTATAAAAGTATTTCACGCAGACTCAGCAACTAATGAATGTTTTAAATGTGAAGGATTATAATTAGGAAAAGTGCTGATTACTGATTACATTAACAAACCTGTGCAGTAGAAGAGACTGAATCTGTCGGCTGTGTCTTCTGTCTTTATTATGTTGATGTTTGTAAAGGAGTACTACTTTACTGCATCTTTTACATTAAGGTGTTGTGTGTATACAATGATGGTAAGGTAAAAACCAATAATATTAAACAAAACTCAAATTACTAGTTGCGTGTAAAAGTATACATACCCCTTAGCATTTTTCCTTTATTGTTGCCTTACAACCAGGAATTGAAATGGATCATTGGTAGTTTTATGTCATTCACTTTACATCACATGACATTTTTTATTGTGAAGTAAATTAGAAATATGACAGAAAAACAGAAAACTTGAGAGTGCAAAAGTATTCATACCCTTTTTAAAGAGGCCCCTAAATGAGACCCAGTGTTACTCAGCCTCAGAAGTCACAGAAATAGTTAGATAAGGTCGGTCTGACTGCAAATCAGCAGTCATTATGTCACAAAACACAATTTAATTCATCATTACAACATGTAAAAGATAAGGAACCACACCAAACCTGCCTAAAGAGGACCATCTAAAACTCACAAACCGGGCCAGGAGTGCAGTCATCAGAGAGGCAACAATAAGACCAAAGGTGACCCTGAAAGATCTGCAGAGCTCCACAGCAGAGACTGTTGTATCTGTCCCAGGACCACTCTGAACCATACCTCTCCACAGAGCTGGGCTGGGTGGAGGAGGGGACAGAAGAAAACACAAACACAACACCTGACTGTGTCCTGCTGTGGGGAGATCTGTCATTGGGACTGGGAAACTGCTCAGAACTGAAGGAATGAAGGATGGAAGCTAAACACAGGACAATTCTTGAAGAAACGACTCAAACTGTGTTGTACAATGAAGGAGCTGGAGCTGTTTTCAGATGAAGAATGAGCACAGATCCCAGTGATTTTATGAACCAAGCTCATAAACACTTATCCTAGAAAAGTTGGAGCTGAAAGTCCTTCAGAAGGAGGTTCTACAGAGGACTCACTTGAGGGTATGAATACTTTTACACACTCAAGTGTTCTGTTTTTCTGTCATATTTCTTATTTGCTTCACAATTAAAAAATATTTCGCATTTTCATAGTTGTTGTCATGTGATGTAAAGTGACATAAACCTCTCAATGACTGCATTTCAATTCCAGCTTGTAAGGCAACAATAAAGGAAAAATGCTAAGGAGTTTGCATACTTTGTACAAACCAATTCAAAAATGTAGTGGAGTAAAAGTAAAAATACCCCTTGTAAAATCTACACGGTCTGTGTCTACAAGACAAATAATGAAAATTGTACTTAAGTAAAATTTTACATGTTACATTCCAGCACTGGTTGATTCTGCTAAAGTATTGGTATCAGTACTTAAACAGTACCCATCCCTAGGTAAAGCAGCAGTATTTGGCAGAAAACAGCAGATCCTGTGAACAGTAAAGTACAATGAAAAAAAAAAAGAATAGAAAAGTACAGTATATGTCATTTTTCATTGATCTTCTGTAAAATCCACTTAACACTTTCAGTCTTTCACATCTTTGAGGTTTATTTGCCTCGAAGCTCACAGTAGAAAACCTGATTTACGTAGTTCTGATTCCTTCACAGCGTATAATGGAACCTGTAAGCCTCTGTTTTCAGACCTCGGTAACAAATTGACACAATGAGCTGGTAAAGTGCTACAAGAAAAACTCTCTCCGCAGAATCACTTTCCTAAACAGCTCTAATGTCCTCGTTCTCACACAGACGGCTGCTCGTATTGACTCGCCGCCGTTCGGGGCCCGACTTCTGGAGCAAACACTGGATGGATTAACTCGCTCACACTTCAGTTTACCTGCTTCACGCTGCATTAGCCGCCGCGGCTAACATGCTACGCTAGGCTAACAACGCGGTGCCGGGATCATTTAAGAAACCTATCGACGATGTGTTTTCTGGTTTGGTTAATCCTGCCCAGTCCATTTGGCGCGATATTGGCTGAGGAAGACTAGACCGTGGAACTCATGCGTTCACATTTGCATAAAGTAATTGGATTTGTTGTTTTTTTGTTTGTTTTACATACACAGTCCACCTCACTGCACACACGAGAGTTTGTGAGTGAATAGATGGAATAAGAAGCTAAATCTGGGAGACGGTTATAGTTTTTTTTTTTATGTGAGAGACAGCGGGGTGGCTCAGATGTGAGAATTAGCAATCAGCTCTATGCAAATGGGACGGTTATAACTGCTGAGGTGAAGAAGACAGTGAAGAACAGCTTTTGTGTCTGAGTGAGTCTAAGAGCAGTCTAAGTGCTTCAGGTTCTCAGGATGAAAAGGGAAGTGTAATGTGAGTCAGAAACGGACCAAAGGAAAATTAAAGTTGAAATCCAAGTGTTTTAAGCTTCTTCTTTTTTGCATTTTTTAAAAAAGAAAGAAAAAACAACAACCAAACAAACTGCATTGGTTACAAAATGTATAAATGTATATTTTTGTGTGGAAATAGTCTTTTTTAATGATTTTTATTTATATTGTTTTTACTGTCTTACTTAGCAATCTTGTACAGTACTCTGAGCCAGCTGTAAATGTGCTTTAGCTAGACTAGCTTTATTGAGCGTGTAGAGTTCATGCAACTAATCGACGAATAAAATTTTTGTCGATCAAGACCTCTAACCAATTAATCGACTGAGCGACCACAGGCTGCCAGCTCTACTGTATACAAAGTGCAATGACAACAAAAGCCATTCTTCATTCTTATTTTATAGGAGCGACAGGCCTACAGTTTGTTAAAGCGGAACAACACAACTTTAAGCGGGCCAGTGTAAAAAAGACAGCTGCAGTTCAGTGGAATACGAGTGTTCTGCCCTCAATTTGTTTAACATAAGTGTTTTACATTAGTTTGCACTTAGTTAATTTCATTGACCTTCATTTTGAAGGCCAGTGTGAGCTTAGTGCGAGAAGTTAATGATAGAAAGTCGGCCATCTTGTCTTAGTTTACAGAAGCCACATGCAGGAAAGTTGATCCTCTTCCATCTGCCTTTTGTTTACGCCTCAGACACCACCTGTCTGTACCGTATTTCCCAGACTATAAGTTGCACTTTTTTCCATCGTCTGGCTAGGGGTGTGACGTATACTCAGGTGTGACTTATATATTAAAATATTTCAGGTGTTGGTTAGAGGGCGCTCTAGGCTTGTGTACCAGCATCTGCTGCACCTGTACCACTGACAATTTAAAATGTAAACATTACCACTAACAACTTAGGCTATAAAGACAACTGAGAAAGAGCGGAATAATTGGAAATGGAACTGATGCTGAGTCTGACGACAGCCACGCAGAGGAGGAAGCGGCGCTTCGTCTACCTCCGGAGTTGGCGGAGTTGTTCAGAAGCGACACCGAGGATGAAGAATTTAAAGGATTTAGCGATTAGGAGTGAGATGGTGAGTTTGGTGAACTTGTTATATTATGTTTTTTATGCTATAGTTATGTGAATAACTGTTAATATATTACGTTAACATACGAGACACCTATTCAGTTCGTTGTTTATGCTTCATGTAGCTGAATAACCATCAGTGGTTATTCCTCACCTATTCAGCCTGTTGTTCTCTATTCTATTATTACTATAACTTGCCTTTCAAGATGAAATGTCTGCTCTTGGTGTCGCATTTTGTAAAATAAATTTCCCCCAAAAAATGCGACTTATAGTCCAGTGCGACTGGATATAGTCCGGAAAATATGGTAAGTTTTGATTTATATTTGAGAGTAGTATTTTATTCAAGCATTTTTTGTAGAGGATATTTGTTGTAAATGTTATTTTTTTAAGATATTGAACTGATCACTGGGCTGCAACTAATTTTCTCTGTATTGAAACCAACTTCAGCTGTAATATAGTAGTTATTTTCTTTTCTTCATGGAAAGTCTGTCTCTTTGTTTTCGCTGCCCTCAAAACACTTTATTGTTATTATACCTTTCTAAATGTTTTATCTTGTTTTGTTTTTTTTACTCAGGTTGTCTTTCCTTCACAAAAGTTTAGCACCTTCTCCTCCAACATACTGTGATTGCAACCGCAAAGCGATTAAATTTGCATTTTCTTCGCCTTCAATTTTGCAAGAACGCCTCATTTTACATATTCATTATGTCACCGAAGCCAAATCTGATCAGTTCTTGTTGCACCTGTGAGAGACACTAGGGAGCTGCACGATATAGGAGAAAACATGCGATATTCAATAACTATGTTGAAAATTGCGATAACGATATTATTGTGATATTTGAAAATAGAACCTACTTTTTGAACATAGTAAGTTAAATTCACTACATTTCACAAAAATGTAAGTTCCTGTATTTACAAGTCAAAACAGCGACAAAATCAAAACTTAACACAGACTAAACCAGGAATAAAACAAGGCTAAGCTGTGACTAAATTAATTAAATTACCACTAAAACCGAACTTTTAAAAAAAATTTATTTAGTCACAACACGTTCTTTTAAAGCTCTGGTGGAAAATGATTCTTCAGTGTAAATCTCTGTCAGATGGAAGACCACAGCTGTTATTGCGATATATTTAGATTCTTGCGATACGGACAATAATGATAACGATAATTTTTGCGCATATATTGCGCAGCCCTACGAGACACTAACCTATTTTGGCTTTACTAAGCTTTGTTTTGACAGGACAATGGTCAAAAATCATGGGAGAGAGCAGGAAGAGACATTCAGCAACTGACCCATGACTGCCAAAGTGTAGTTTTTTTGCCAAAACTGATATAATTCTGATTCTGAGTACTCTCCAAACACACACACACACAACAATATTTAATCAATCCTCTGTAGACACAAACCTAATAAATATGTATCCATAGTCTGCCTGTTAGGGAGTAAAGTTATGACAAAAAAACACTGCAAAAACCTATAAATAAAATGGCGTGGTGGCGGCTGTGAGCATTGGTATTGACATTTCCAGTAAAATAGCTACGGGGACGGCTTTAATGAGATCAACCGTCCCTCGGAGCACAGCCTATGCTTCGATATTTACTGTTTACAATCGAGATAAATGCATTAGCAGCCTGCTTCATGCGTCCGCGCCCGGGTGTAGGCTCGTAAATGCCATACAGTCAGGTGTTGCTGGAGTGTGCTGGGTGGCTGTGTATGGGAAGAACTAATGCCTTTCCTCCAGCTGCGTAAATCCACGTATCGATTAGCTTCCTTGTGGCTAAGCTATCGAGCGTATATAGGACTTAGAGAGTGGGTCGGTCTGTGCTGGAGGTGTGTGTGTGTGGAGAGAGAGTGAAGGGGGGATTAGTCACAGTGTAAATGCTCTTGGGCTGCCCTTCACACTTAGATCTGAGCCCTGGTTGTGACACATGAGGGGGAGATGACTGTATACTGTATATATACTGAATATTTATGTTTGTTGGTCCTATATCTAGGCTGTAAATTATTGATACAGAGACAGTGTCAGGTGGAAATGTTCGCTGCAGTAACTTCCATAAGCCTCGATGTTAATATTTATGAGATGTGGCAACTACACCAAGCCATATTCAGTAGGTTACAATTTTCAGTTTTATCCAAATTAAAATACAGAACAGTCTGGAGCTGAACGATTAATATCTAATTGTGATTTTTCTGACAGAGATTGTGGTTGCGATTAGACTTGTGATGTTCAGCTCACAGTTTACATTTTAAGCATTTGATGGAGCATTGACACTTGAGAGAAAACTTAAATATTTACTGCTAAACCAATTTAAGGAATCACATGTGTGTAAGATTATTATATCACCTGAATAATTGCAGCTAGGGATGTCATGGTAAACGGTGTAGCGGTAAACTGCGCTAAAAATGTTGACAATAATAATTACTGTTTAAAAAAAATTACAAAAACAATATTATTGCGCCCGCGGTGTAGGCACCGCTAGACCTTCCATCATCTCATCCAAGTCTGCTGAAGTTGCCGTGCAGGCGCACTCTGTAGCCTACAAACTTAACATTCGTGCAGTGTTGCCAACTTAGCGACTTTGTCGCTATATTTAGCGACTTTTCAATCATATCGCAATAATGCTGTGGTCTTCCATCTGACAGAGATTTACACTGAATAATCATTTTCCACCAGAGCCTTAAAAGAAACTGTGTTGTGACTAAATAAAAATGTTTAAGTGGTAATTTAATTAATTTAGTCACAGCTTAGCCTTGTTTTATTCCTGGTTTAGTCTGTGGTAAGTTTTCATTTTGTCGCTGTTTTGACTTGTAAATACAGGAACTTACATTTTTGTGAAATGTAGTGAATTTAACTTACTATGTTCGAAAAGTAGGCTCTATTTTCAAATATCGCAATAATATCGTTATCGCAATTTTCAACATAATTATCGAATATTGCATGTTTTCTCCATATCGTGCAGCCCTAGTCTGTTTCTAACAAAGCTAGAGCTAAAGAAATCCAAACAAAGCTTCCTGGTTTCATCAAATACAGATAACAAAATACAAATCACCATACTAATACCATACACTTCCAGTAAGATATTGTATTGTTCAGTCTCATCAGACCATAGCATTATTGTGATACAAACAGCTGCCTTTGCCAACGAGAACCACTGCAGCTATATTGTGTAGCCCTGGTAAACATTTGAAACAGTGATATTGTTAGGTTCTGCTTCTCTGTAAAGGTTATGGTCGATGCATTTAATTTAAAAGACATTAGCTTTTGTGTCCCATCCTCCACTTCAACCTTTCCCTGATAAATTTCCACATGAAACCCGACAAGACAATCAGTTTTCAAATGACAATATTCCATGTATTTTAATGGCTTTACTGTTTGATCTGGCATTCCCTATAGATTAGATTAGGTTTCTACAAAGCAAACCTCTTCTCCTCATTTCTCTTCTATAATTTAGTCACGTCACTAGTAAAGACAACACAGTGATTTGATCCGACGGGACGCACTGTCGTGTATTACAAACTGTGTAAAATTATTAAAAAAAAGAGGGATTATTACAGTAAAAAAAGTGCAATTTAATTACATTTTGTACAGATAAGGAGGAGGAGAATGCAGGATCCAGAGCTGAATGAAGCGTAATGGAGGGGTCCGTGTATCCGAGGCAGTGATTGGAGCCGACCGGAGGGAACACCGCGTCCTCTTCGATGAGACTGTTTCATTAAACCGACCTGCAGACTCCAGCCGAGAGAGAGCAGACCTAATGTTCCTACAGTACATCCACGTCACCGGGAATAAAAGACTGAGCAAAGTGGGTTTAAAGGGGTCCTGTGGTGAGTGGGAAAACGTCGCCACTGTCCATAAAAAAACACAAATGGACAGTGCCACACAAAGCCCCTTTTTAGGTTTTTACATGCTGTACTTGTAGATGTAATATAAGTAAAACGACGTAGTTTTATTGCAGTTAAATGCCTGCTAAACTGTCCATACATTGTACCATATGGAAAAAAGGCTAATATTCCCCACTATCACCATTTTATTACAATGACTCAAAACGTTAAACCCTCTAAACACTGTTAACATACAAATGTTAAATGTACCCTTTACAGTAACATAATAATAACAATGAATTAGATTTATACTGTGCTTTTCAAGCCTCTCAAGTAGGGCTGCAACTAATGATTATTTTGATAATCGATAACTCTGTCGATTATTTTTACGATTAATCAGATTAGTGAAGCATAAGTAAATGTTTTATGAGCTGATGCTGTAAGAATTACACGTGGTCAGAATATTTAGGTTTTATTGTTCTCGTTAAAAATTGATAATACTGCAAAAATTACTTTTTTTTTTTACAGTTTACAAGTGCTATCTGAAATCTTTTAGATACAGCATATATATTTACAAATATGTTTTTTATTGAAAAATCCACATTATGTTTAACAAAGGGTTTACTGCTCAGTTTTGGTAATAAAACCACTTCTGTCAGCATGTAACACATTTCAGTCTATGAATACCCCAGATAGTGATTCATCAATTACAAAATTATTTGACGACTGGTTCATAAATTTATAATCTGAATAATCTGATTAGTTGTTGCAGTCCTACTCTCAAGCTTCTCAAAGCACTTTACACCAAACGCACAGAACACATTCATACAGGCAAAGGTGGGGGAAGTCTTTCAGTGTCTGTCAAAGCACAAGGCTGGATAGCGGGGATCGAACCGCCAACCTTAGGGTTTGTGGAAGAACAGCTCTGAGCTCCTGCCGTCCCCCTGCTATTTTTATGTTTCTAACAACTGACAGCACCAGCAAGAAAATATTTTGCCTCATTTGTTTTACTTTGTTTTACAGAGTTACACACACTCTAGAGACTTTTACTAACCAAAACAGGTAAAGCGTATGCAAATACAGTATATCAAGCAGATATTTGGTACTGGTTTGTTCTTGGTGGTGGAGATTTTATTTAACAAATATTAAAATATGTAAAACCTAGCTTAAGCAATTACAAAAGAAAGGGAGGAAGGAAGGAAAGAAGGACACAGGGAGGAGGAGAGAGGGAAGGAAGAGGAAAAAAGGATTTTATTATCATTGTTATAGTATTATTACCAGTATTTTCCGCACTATAAGGCGCATCGGATTATAAGGCGCACCTTCAATTAATGGCCTATTTTAAAACTGTTTTCATATATTGGGCGCACCGCATTATAAAGCGCATCCACTAGATGGTGCTGCGCTAAAGGGAATGTCAATAAAACAGTCATATAAGTCAGTCAGTCAAACTTTATTAATAGAATACAAACCAGCGTTCTTACAACTCCCTCGTTGAAAACTAGGGATGCACAGATACCACTTTTTTTCAAACCGATACGAGTACGAGTACTTCCATTTGAGTACGTACCGATACGAGTACTTGTATAGGGGTAACTTTATAGTTTATACAGTTACACTACTGTATCTCATTCATCCCATACCGTGTCGTCTTTTTGCCGTCTATCCCCGCTCTGCGATGCTAAGTTATTTTTACAACAGAGTGGTTTGAACACAGCTAACCATGGCTAAAATTTGCTGAATATGGACATGTTATACCTCATTTTAAAGCTTAGCAACAACTAGCAACACCTAGCAACAATTAGCAACGGTACTGCTTATGTTTTATCAGACAACAACTGCTTCAGACTCCGCGCTTATATCATTTTCGGGACAACTAGGACAACAAAAGGACAACTGCTTAAGTTTTAGGACTCACGTATGATTTGGGATAAGTCTGGTTAAGCAGAATGTAGAGCCAGCTTTGCTTTTAAAACCTGTCACTTCGGCGACGCTCCCTGAATACGGTAGCCATAATTAACCAACATTGATCCATATATAAGGCGCATCGGATTATAAGGCGCTCTGTCGGTTTTTGAGAAAATTAAAGGACTTTTAGGTGCGCCTTATAGTGCGGCAAAATACGGTACTATTTGTTGTTGTTTTTTCTCTCTTTTCATTTCCTTTTATTACATTTTCTATTTACTCCTATAAATGCATACATAATGTTCCCCTCCCTTTTATCATCTGCCAGTCCTGAGCTCATTTGTTTACTGTCTTATGCTCCCTGTATTTGTCACTGTTGTACCTTATGCTCACCTGTAAATACTCCCACCTACATCAGTCTCACTTGTCATCTGCATCGCTCCTGTTACTTCTGTATTTCCCTCAAGTATGAGTCCTCGCCTGTAGATATTGTCACCTATAAGTTTGCATCTAATAAAAAAGAAAAAAATCATGTATCAAGCAAACAGTACAGTATACATTTATACTTTCACCTGGAGGACTAACAGGCCATATATTCGCCATATACGCCGTGATTCTGAGGCATTTCTTGTGTACTGCTCAACCAGTCCTTATTGAAATGCTGAAATCGTTTTTAAAGCAGCTGAAGGCTTGACCAGCGGCGCTCTGGGGCCAACTCCTGCTGGAGGTCCCTCAGGCAAAGTGCAAACAGGGCTGATCATTTATTGGCTGTAGCTGGTCCAGGCCTTTGTAAACAGCTCTGCCTGAATCACAACAAAAGGTTTAAAAAGCAGTCATCTGGATTTTATTTTTTAAAGTTGAAGACGTTTCGCTTCTTATCAAAAAAGCTTTCTTAATTCTAAGAATTGAAGCTTTCTCGCTTCTTGGATAAAAGGCAAAACATCTTCAACTTTAAAAACCAAGTCCAGATGACTGCTTTTCAAACCTTTTGTTGTGATTTAATCTGAGACTGAGAGGCTTCACAGACTTTACTGTGCTACTGAGTTACTGCAGGGGTTTCTAACCTTTTTGGTTTTGTATAGCCCCAGAACCGAATTTAGTCCTGGTTTGGACCGAGCTTAGTCCTGGTTTAGTCTTTGATTAGTCCTGGTTTGACCTGGTCTAGACTTGGTTTAGACCTGGTTTTAGTTCTAGTTTTAGACCTGTTTGATTCCTGGTTTAGTTCTGGTTTAGATCTGTTTTATTCCTGGTTTAGTTCTGGTTTAGACCTGTTTTATTCCTGGTTTAGAACTGTTTTATTCCTGGTTTAGACCTGTTTTAGATCAGTTTTATTCCTGGTTTAGTTCTGGTTTAGATCTGTTTTATTCGTGGTTTAGTTCTGGTTTAGACCTGTTTTATTTCTGGTTTAGTTCTGCTTTAGACCTGTTTTAGTCCTGGTTTAGTTCTGGTTTAGACCTGTTTTATTCCTGGTTTAGTTCTGGTTTAGACCTGTTTTATTCCTGGTTTAGTTCTGCTTTAGACCTGTTTTATTTCAGGTTTAGTTCTGCTTTAGACCTGTTTTAGTCCTGGTTTAGTTCTGGTTTAGACCTGTTTTATTCCTGGTTTAGTTCTGCTTTAGACCTGTTTTATTTCAGGTTTAGTTCTGCTTTAGACCTGTTTTAGTCCTGGTTTAGTTCTGGTTTAGACCTGTTTTAGTCCTGGTTTAGACCTGTTTTAGTCCTGGTTTAGTTCTGGTTTAGACCTGTTTTAGTCCTGGTTTAGTTCTGCTTTAGACCTGTTTTAGTCCTGGTTTAGTTCTGCTTTAGACCTGTTTTATTTCAGGTTTAGTTCTGCTTTAGACCTGTTTTAGTCCTGGTTTAGTTCTGGTTTAGACCTGTTTTAGTCCTGGTTTAGTTCTGCTTTAGACCGGTTTTATTTCAGGTTTAGTTCTGCTTTAGACCTGTTTTAGTCCTGGTTTAGTTCTGGTTTAGACCTGTTTTATTCCTGGTTTAGTTCTGGTTTAGACCTGTTTTAGATCAGTTTTATTCCTGGTTTAGTTCTGGTTTAGATCTGTTTTATTCGTGGTTTAGTTCTGGTTTAGACCTGTTTTATTTCTGGTTTAGTTCTGCTTTAGACCTGTTTTAGTCCTGGTTTAGTTCTGGTTTAGACCTGTTTTATTCCTGGTTTAGTTCTGGTTTAGACCTGTTTTATTCCTGGTTTAGTTCTGGTTTAGATCTGTTTTATTCCTGGTTTAGTTCTGGTTTAGACCTGTTTTAGTCCTGGTTTAGAACTGGTTTAGACCTGTTTTAGTCCTGGTTTAGTTCTGGTTTAGATCTGGTTTGGTAAAATTCAGTGTAATAAAACTAAAACAATCAAAGTAAACCAGCCACTCATTTATGTGACACCTGACTCTTTGCATTTGTCGTAGTAAGCCAGGAATGGTTCTGCAAGTTTGGGACACTGCATTTTATTACACTGAATTTTTAAAGACTGAATTTTTTTTACACTGATTTTTTTTCATTATATTTTTATTCGCTGGATTTAAAATACCGTATTTGGCTTTTGAAATTGTATTCATTGAAATTTGAATTAAAGTTTGAAGTAAAAACCTTCTGTTCCCCAATTTTCAGATTAAAAGTAAAAGTGCTTGGTTCATCTTAGGTTAAACTTCAGAAACCTTTACACTCCACCAATCGTCCAACTTTGGCCTGAACCACTGTTTTCTTTGTAAAAGTTTCTGTAGCTGAAATCTGACTCCACTCGACAAAAACAAACACCTCTGGACACGTTTCTAAAGCTGCTCAAATATTTATTAATCTGGACATTTCATTATTCAGTGTAAACATGGCAGAACGTCCATAACAGCTGCCCAAAGCAGTGTTTCCCAACCAGGGGTACGGGGACCCCTAGGGGTACACGAGCAATTTAGAGGGAATTATTTTTTAATTTCTTTCCAACATGATAAGAACGTATTTGCAATCTCATATAGGATTACTAAAACTTATGAAAGACAAGCTCAACTGTCTCAGTGCTTAAAGAATATTAATTGAATTTTATACTGTATTTAATTACATATTTTTGAAACAAAATGAATGATTTTATTTATTTATTTATTTTTGGCACAACTTATTAATAATTAATATTTAAAATATATGAAAAAAAGACAATTTAATTTTTTCAAGTTTATTCTGAACATACAATTAGGGGTGTAACGATATGTTTTTGCAACGATACAATATGTATCAATTAGAAGTGTTGCAATATGATTCAAGAATGATATTGGCTAATTTGGAATGATACAATTCAACACCTTCGTATCAATAATCGATACAGAAACTTTTTGCCAAAAATCATAAATGTTTACTCTCAAATGTAGCACCGCGGCCGGGGTTGATTATGTCCAGCAGACAGAGAGTGAAGAAAAGTTTAATATAACATTTTATTTAATCAAAAACACAAAATTTATCTCCAAAAAGCCATATCTGGTTTTATTTTAACAACCAAATTTCTAATTTCGATATTTCCAATATTTTTGATCGATACTTCATGTGTGTCGATATTCACTTCCTAGAAAATTATACAATTCAATACGAGGTCATTGTGTATCAATGTAGTTGTATCATAGGAAAAAAAATGGATGCATCCCTACATACAATATACAATGAAAATAAGTAAAAGTAACTGGAGTTAGTGGATACTATTATTATAGTTTTGTATTATTTTGGGGAGTTTTTTAGGAGTTTTTCCTTAATGAGAAGGAGGGTCTAAGGACGTGGGATGTCCTGTGTCTGTTTAGTTCAGTGTAGTTATTGTTTAAGTCTGATTGTGTGTTTATGTTTGATAAACTGTTGTGAAGCCCTTTGAGGCGACTGCTGCAGTGATACTGGTCTACATAAATAAAACTGAATTGAACTGAATTTAATAAGTTTGTATATGCTGAATTTGCATTTAAAACAAAAAAGATACAGGGGAATTTGTACTTACAATAAAGTAAGTATAAAATGTCTCTGTACTAATAACCACAGATGTTTTATATAAGCACTATATAAAGCATTCAATCAGCAAACTGTATTAAGGGTAAGCCGATAAGCACTTTCTCAAAATGCACAGAAACTAATTTTTTTGAAACATCTAAACAGGAAGTACAAAAATCAAAGCTCCCATACTATAAACATCTCGAGACTTAAACCAAAGCGAAGCATAAAGACTGAGGTTGCCTGCAGCGACTCCTCATTTAACACATCCCTGAGTTTCTCGTCTGTCAATTAACACGACTCTGCCCTTTCAAAATAAGAGACTGTTTATCGAGTCTCTTTAAGTGGATGGTGAAGGTCAAAACACTCGTTAAAAGCAAAAACAACACCAGGATACTAATAAGAAGGGAAAAACATGGCTTTATATAGAATAATGGAATGAATGGAAGAAGATGGAGCATAAAGGTCATATGTCTGTGATTTCTGATGAATTAGAAAGGTTTGACATATTATACACCAGCAGATGTCCAGGCGCAGACACACATCCATACAACCAATATTTGATGGTATTAAAAATAAGGATTGTAAGAATTTCAAAGTAGCATACAGATTTAAGCTAATTCGTTTTTTATATAAAGGTTGATGGACAAGGGACAAAGAACAAACAACAAGTAAACACACATACAGAGTACATACAAACAAATACACTATGACAATACTAAAAAATAAGGGCTGCACAATATATCGCAAAATTATCGTTATTGCAAGTATCAGCAAATGCAATATCCGTATCGCAATAATCTAAATATATCACAATAACGCTGTGGTCTTCCATCTGACAGAGATTTACACTGAAGAATCATTTTCCACCAGAGCCTTAAAAGAACATGTGTTGTGACTAAATAAAAATGTTTAAAAAGTCCAGTTTTAGTGGTAATTTAATTAATTTAGTCACAGCTTAGCCTTGTTTTATTCCTGGTTTAGTCTGTGGTAAGTTTTGATTTTGTCGCTGTTTTGACTTGTAAATACAGGAACTGAATTTAACTTACTATGTTCGAAAAGTAGGCTCTATTTTCAAATATCGCAATATCGTTATCGCAATTTTCAACATAGTTATCGAATATCGCATGTTTTCTCCATATTGTTCAGCACCATGTATGTAATCCATTAACAAGATATAAAATTTAAGTGCTAATATTGTATGTTTTTTTATGGCTAAAATAGCTGCTGTAGGTTACACACTATCCCAAATTCATTTCACTAAACAAATACAATAAAACAATTAATTAATAACATCTGTATTTCCTGATGTACACCTCCCAACTCTCTCATATATATAAGCAATAGTAGTCTATAAATTATGATTACAGTTTTGTCTTTCCAGTAACCATTTTTTCAAGGCTTTAGTAAAAGATGTTAGTGTTGTTTCTTATATCAGCAGGTACTGTATTCCAAGTTTGAGATGCTCGATAAGAAAATGATAGCTACCCAAACACACTTTTTCTTATTAAATAAAGTATAGGGAACATTAGTGCAGTGACGGCCTTGTACCTGCAGCTCTATATGAGAGTTTAAAGAGGCCAAACGTAAGACTTGTTTACAGACAGGCCTTTGAAACATACATTTTAAACAACATTTTTCATGTTTTATTGACTGGTTCTTGTGTTGCATTCGTGGACTGTTTACTGTTTTTAACTTTGTAAAGCACTGTGGTCAACTCTGGTTGTTGCTGAGCTGCTATAGAAATAAAAGTTGATGAACCAAAAAGATGAGAAGTTCATTAATAATAATAGGTAAGAGCCTCCCTGCAGTTGGTCAGGATCTAGGGCTCAGTAGACGTTCTGTGTCCAAAGAATGAGGTCAGCTGACTCCCTGCAGATACTGAAGGACCAGGTTACTCCATCAATGGATTTGTTCTTCCCTGATGGCACTGGGCTTATTCCAAGATGACAATGCCTGGATTCATCGAGCTCAAAATATGAAAGAGTGGTTCAGGAAGCATGAGACATCATTTCCTGCCACCACAGAGTCCAGACCTTAACCCCTCTGAGAATCTTTGGGATGTGCTGGAGAAGACTTTGCGCAGTGGTCACGACTCCCATCATCAGTACAAGATCTTGGTGAAAAATTAATGCAACACTGGATGGAAATAAATCTTCTGACATTGCAGAAGCTTACTGAAACACTGCCACAACAAATGCGTGCTGTAATCAAAGCTAAAGGCTGTGTGTGACCTTTTTTTGTGGTGACTGTTTTTTTAGTCAGCCAGTGTATTCGTAATTTAAGTCTTGTTCAGAAACTATTTAATTTTCTGTGATATTGAGGGCCGGTACAGAAGTTCGCCCACTAACTGGAAGTGACCAGAATTGCATACTGTTGTTTAGTCCTTGGGCAAGAAAACTTTACCCAGCTTGCCTGTGTAACTGTGTCCACGTCTGAAGTAGCTGAGGTGAGGAGTGAATGAATAATGCAATGTAAAGAGACTGAGTAACTACAAAAAAGCGCTATATAAGGCCGATGCATTATTATTACCGTATTTTCCGCACTATAAGGCACATCGGATTATAAGGCGCACCTCCAATTAATGGCCTATTTTAAAACTGATTTCATATATAGGGCGCACCGCATTATAAGGCGCATCCACTAGATGGCGCTGCGCTAAAGGGAATGTCAGATAAGTCAGTCAGTCAAACTTTATTAATAGAATACAAACCAGCGTTCTTACAACTCCCTCGTTGAAAACAATGTATTTCCAACTCCATTTGTCACAGTTCAAAGCTACATGAACCGCGTTCGAGCGCTCAGTTTTCTGTCCCCTCAATGTCGCAACTCTTCTACTGAGATGGAGCAAAGGCCGCGCCTCCTTGTTCTTTTGCGGCAGGATCCATAAACACGCCTATGGCACACATGAACAGCTGGGACTGGAATTCCCCTTTACCGTTTTTACCACTGTCACTTCGGCGACGCCCCCTGAATACGGTAGCCATAATTAACCAACATTGATCCATATATAAGGCGCATCGGATTATAAGGCGCACTGTCGGTTTTTGAGAAAATTAAAGGCTTTTTGGTGTGCCTTATAGTGCGGAAAATACGGTATTATTGTTCCGTTCAACATTGATGTTCTGATCATGATAATAACTTTTTTATTTGACCAGGAAAGTCAAACTGAGGTTACTGATTGGGAAAACACCACCAGAGCACCAGGAGGAAACCACCCAGACACAGGAAAAACATGCAAACTCCACACAGAAAGGCCCCACACTGTCCGGGAATCGAACCTAGGTTCTTCTAACCACTGCACCGCCCAATAATAATAATGCATTAGTTTTATACAGCGCTTTTCTAGACACTCAAAGTCGTTTTACAATTAGGTGCATTATTCATTCTACATGTGGCTGCTATTCTTCAATCTGCCAACCTTCTTTTTAGTGGGTGAATGGCTCTTTCTACTGAGCTGCTACCTCTTTGACTCTTCTTAAAAGCCTCTTCTTTAAAGCACTCACACACTGAGGCCAAGGTCTTCAGGCACAAAAACAATTCAGATAGATTAGTAGCTGAACTATACACAGTACACTAGAAATATTGTCTGACTGTGATGATGACCTAATGATTCTTGACGTTTTGGAAAGAAACTTGAAAGGTAAGCTCTGCATTCTTTTAACAGGACATTGAGATTCCACCACTATAACTTAGATATCACTGACTTTCTCCAAATTCCCTTATAATTGAAGCCTCATGCTAACAACCCATTCATAATACAGACTTTACATTACAACTACCATATTCTCAAATGGTAAAACATCTTTTTACCATCTGCTGGATCTGAATATGAGAGCAGCACCATTTCTCAAAGTCTCTACTATCAATATCTCACCTCTGCGTCGCATGACCTGCCTGTCTCTGCGCATAACTCACCTCCGTCTTATCTGGGCTTCATCTATGAGCTACAGCGTCCAATAAATGCCACTCATCTACCGTGAATCAGAGCAATCCTGTAAGTAGAAAGATGTGTGTCTCCAAGATTAACTGCGCAAAGTAAAACAGCGATATGCAGAGAGAGAGATGTGCGGCTTTCAATCACAATGTGGAGCGAAAGGGGGGCAACATCTGGGCGAACAGCTGTAAAATGGCGTACGAGGGGAGGGTATAAACTTAAGGAGGGGTGATTAAGAAGTAAAAGAAGAGATTTAATTATGAGGGAGGCGTGTGGCAGCTGATAGAGGCGGCCGTAAATCTGTGAGAGCTGAAGTTAACGGCTTTGATAAGTTTGATGGGAGCTTTGGTACAGACGATGAGTCAGAGAGAGATAAGTCACGGAGAGTACGGCGAGGGAGCAAGACGGGAACTTGGCACCAGAGCTCTGTCTTCAAGAAGGAGCAGCATGATTTAGAAAGGAAAGGCTTATAAGACGAGTGGTGAGTGAGGGAAGCAATGTGGTACAGGTTTTGGAGACAGGGGGCAGAGCTGTTGAGGTTCTCTTTTCTCTTTGAGATGTTTTAAAGACAAAGTTTATAGATTGAGATGGTTTGGGACATGTACAGATGGGTAGAAGGATGCTGAGGTTAGAGTTGGAGGCCTAGAGGAGATTTATGGATGTAGTGAAAGAGGACATGAGGTTTGCATCAGTAGTTCACATTTTTAGAGGTCGTCCGATATGTTTTTTTTCATGGCTGATACAGATTTAAAAATATACACATTGCTGATTTTTCTGGACTGATGTGTAGAGCCGACTTTCTTAAATTTATGAAAGAAATATATTTAATATAGACATTTGTTTTAGTAATGCTTATTAAACGGAAACAAATGTGTTAGAAGGTGACAGCGAGAACAGTTAAAGATGAGTTGTTTGAGAACATAGTTCATCTCATAACTCTCTGTGCAAGTAGAGCTTGAGGAGAGCTACAAAATGCATTTGGATTTATGTTCAATGTGGTTCTGTTCCAGAGAAACTGAGCAAAACCCTTTTTTTTTTTTTTTTTTTTTTTGCCGTTTTAAGCTTTTCATGCTGAGATAAAGAGATTTTGGATGTTTCCTATGAACTGCAGAGTAAGAGCCCAAACTGCTACAAGATGGTTGGGGAAGCTGGGGTCCTTCAGTCACATAGTTGCCTGGACATGTGCCTGAACAAAAATCACATAAAAGTGCAAGAATTGACAGCCGCTTGTCTAAAAATTTCAATACATTGGCCAACCTCTACACGTTTTATACCTTAAAATCGTATATGTATGGAAAAGTCTGGTTTTGGGGAGGTACTTTGATTGCTTTCTTTTGAGTCCATGTGATCTAAGGGAGCCTTGCAGGGACATGCTGTTGTCTTTGAACAAACAAAGTGATTATGAGTGAACTTTGAGAAACAAAATCAATTGAAACAGTCAACATCAATTTGTGCCAAGCATGAGTGCACTTCTCTTCCAGTAGAGCTCAGTGTGTCCTCTCTGGGCAGCTACACCTGGAAATAATGGAACTCATGGCACCTTCTGAGTTTCTCAAATTTATATTTTCCAAGACAGACAAATGCAAAGAGTGCCATCTCGAGGTTATTATTTACTAAGGACACCATATATTCCAGCCACAAGTGCTCATAAGCCAGTGTATTCTTTGTGCCAGTCCCAAGCCTGGATAAATGTTGTGCAGTAGGAGATATTTTGTTAAACGCTGAACTCGATTTTATACAATGCACAGTTCTTTGGTCACAAACACTGCAGCAGTAGCTCTTGCCTTTAGGTCAACTTCTTCTCAAGGTTACAGGCTGTTTTATTTATCACCAAATTTTGAAGAATATATTTTTCCAAGAGGTATAAACATAAGTCTCATCTTTAAGAAACCAAAAAGAGAGTTTAGTGCAGCCTTCAATGCATTCCTCACTTCATCTTTAATCGCCACAAACCAAAGACAAACCAAAGAGCTGCCTGTGTACGTCTGTGTGGAGACTGAGGAAAGAGAAATCCCCATGTGATTAAAGTCCGAAAGAAATGCAGCGTGCCTTATCTCTGAAGATGAAGTGTGATGTCTTGGTTACAGGGAGGAGAGGAGGAGGAGGGGGGAGAGGGAGAGAAACATGGCTGTCAGCGTGTTTCAGCTCTGGACCAGATTAAAACGCTTTCAGCACGTCAGCAGCACTCAGGCCAAGTCTCTCACACACGCACAAGCAGAGGAAGGCTGAATAATGGCCTCTGAAGACGATAAGAGAGAAATGCAACATCTCCACATGTAAGGAATGAAGGGATGAGAGCATTTCGTCACCGTTCACTCTCACATTCATTCACTAGGGGCAAGTTAGAGTCACCAGTCCACCAATACGTGCATTTTCAGTTCTATACAAAGAAGCAGTGTTGTAGTCAAGACCATGCTAATCAAGATCAAGACCAGTCCAAGGCCAGAATGAACCGAGACCAAGACAAGGTCGAGACTTTCAGGGTTCGAAACCGAGACCAGATCAAGACCTAAGCCAGTGAAAAGAGCACTAAATAAAGGAGAAAAGTAAAAAGAAAGTGTATTTAATGCAACAGACTCCACAAACAGAGATAGATCATGTTCCTGGTTCTTTGAAAACTAATTGATCCAAAATTATGAAGAATAGCATTTTCATATAATGTTTCTGAGACTACCACATCAGAGACAAGACACAAAACTGGATTTGAGACCAAGACCAGGGCCATAAAAAAATGGTCTCGACACCAACACTGGTTTCAGGCGCTACAACACAACAAATAAGTAAGTCTGGTATCACTTGGCTCGAGTTTCTAGTGGGCAGAACAATCACAGGGGGAGTAACAAACCAACCAAGGGCAGGACATAAGCAGAGCGCCAGCTGATCTATAACAAAACAAACATGGGGCTGTTGCTGGTTTTGCTATAAAACAGCAGAATAGGCCATATTATTAGCAACACTGTACTTATTTCTGAACGGGGAAATGTTGTGAATTTAACTTACTATGTTCAGAAAAGTAGGCTCTATTTTCAAATATCGCAATAATATCGTTATATTTTCAACATAGTTATCAAATATTGCATGTTTCCTCCATATTGTGCAGCCCTACTATTTAATATGATTTTATTTAATGCTTTTTTAGTTGCTTTGATCAATTTTATCCTATTGCAAAAAAATGTGGATGTCACTGAAACTTTAATGTTGTTAAAATGGAAACTGAACAACAACGCGGACTTCAGCAGAACCACCAGCTGACGAAGGAATTCACTAAACCCAGTTGCCTACAGTGCGATGTGGCAGGCTGGTTTGGGCTGACTTATCAGAGTGAACAAAAGGTTCTCCTCCCCGCGGCTTCAGGTCAGGGAGAGGTCTCTGACTTTTGTTTGTGCCTACGGGCCAAATGGCAGCGCTGAGAGTGTCCAGCCGTTCTCGAACTCCCAGGGAAAGTGTGCCGGGAGGGTGCTCCAAATGAGCCTTTGTCACTCCAGCGACTTCAGTCTCACATCAGCAATGACAGAGGCAAACGAATAAAGAAGGAGAGTCACACGTATACAAAAAATGTTAAGTTAAAGATTCTTAAAAGTGTCATATACTCATTTCTGAAGTGTGTTTAGTGCTGCCTTAAATGTGGCATAAGGACACTTTTGACCAGAGGTTACAGACTGACCATGTGGTTGCCTCATCTGACATTCGACCATATGTTTTGGACACCTGAGTGTGAAGAGAGAGGCTGAGCTGCCATATGACCACGGACCTGAGGGAAGACACTGGGCAGCCTCAAATGTACTGTACTGGGAACATAAGACTGAACGCCTCAGTCGCTCACACACTGCAGAGCGTCGAGTAAATCCAAAGAAAGGCACCTTTTATTTTTAATGCAGCAGCTTGGAGAGAGCGGGTAGTGTTATATTGAAAAATGTAGCCACAGGGGGTCCCAAGCCTGGATAAATGAAGAGGGTTGCATAAGAAAGGGCGTATTAAAACATGCCAAATCAATAATTACTGCACGCTGGGAAACATGATTGTCTGTGGCGACCGCAGAAGAAAAAAGTCCAAAGGAAGGAAGACAGTCAGTACATTTATATACAGATTATACTCTGAATTAGGGCTGCACGATATGGAGGAAACATGCGATATCTGATAGCTATGTTGAAAATAGCAATAACGATATTATTGCGATATTTGAAAATAGAGCCTACTTTTTGAACATAGTAAGTTAAATTCACTACATTTCACAAAAATGTAAGTTCCTGTATTTACAAGTCAAAACAGCGACAAAATCAAAACTTAACACAGACTAAACCAGGAATAAAACAAGGCTAAGCTGTGACTAAATTAATTAAATTACCACTAAAACTGGACTTTTTAAACATTTTTATTTAGTCACAACACATGTTCTTTTAAAGCTCTGGTGGAAAATGATTCTTCAGTGTAAATCTCTGTCAGATGGAAGACCACAGCGTTACTTGTGATATATTTAGATTCTTGCTATACAGATATTGTGTTTGCTGATATTGCAATAACGATAATTTGGCGATATATTGTGCAGCCCTGCTCTGAATATGTCCATCTTCATAATAATAATAATAATAATAATAATAATGGATTGGATTTATATTGGGATTTACAAGCTTCTCAATCTTCTCTAAGTACTTTATGAGAGACTATTATTCATTGACACCTCAGTCTCACTCAGTGGAGGTGAGCTACTGCTGTAGACACAGCTGCCCTGGGGCAGACCTGACGGAAACGTGGCTGCCAATCTGCGCCTATACGGCCCGTCCTCTACAACTGAGCTACTGCTGTCCCAATTTCAGTCCAATTTCTCCAGAGAACTGGCCACGCCACCAGAAAGCTTCATTACTGAGACCACAGCGGATTCACGTGGTCTGGGGATTTACCAGCAACGCTAAAACTTTATCGCTAAATGCTAATAAACTCAGCTAATTTATTCTGTAGTCATTGTTTTATCAATAAATATAAACTGCAACAGTTTTACTTCACGAAATGAAGCTCAACAAAGCCTCATGAAGCCCATAAACGTGTCATAAGCCGGAGCAGTCAAGCTTTCACTTTTAAACACAACGAACCAAAACAAAAGACAAATTTGGGGGACGGTCCATAATATGTGTCCTCTTTCATCTAAAAATGCAATGAGTTTGTCTCAAAAAAACTGGCCTAATAATGTTATTTCTGTTTGTGCTGTTGACTGCCTCTCCAGCTTAATCGAGGTACTCTGTATAAATGCAGCAGTGGTCTGACAATGACCCACATTATCCAGGTGCTTCAGTCCGAGTAAAGAGAAATTCGAATGACTACTCCCCCCAAACAAAGTCCTGGTAATTTTTTGTTGGACCTTTCTGAGAATGCCTTTTTGTAACATCCATTTTATTACCGCTTCTAAAACTTGTCCCAGAAACGGAAATTGGTAATTGACAAATGACAAAAACATTAATTTAGTTCCACTGCTTCGGGCTGTAGACGTGAACCCAGTCTCTTTATTAATTGTTGAGTTGTGTGAAAATGCCAGCTCTATTTTTCACTTGTTTTGTTTCACCGTTGGACGTTTTCACAAAGCCGTTAGTTCAAGGTCGGGCTCATTGTCTCCTTGTCTCCCCCGTCTTCTCATCCTGATGTATGTGCGCCGTGTCTCAGAGTCTTTTGTCTGTAGTTTTTCAGTAGAAAGCCGAGCTGTCAACAACGCGACTGTAATGAATTTGCTCCCGGGAACAAATCAATGCAGAGATGAGAATAAAGCAGTTTTATTGTTATGCAGCAAAAGCAATCTACTCCTGATTATTCTCAGTCAATAGCAATGCAGTCTGGCTTTTGTTACAGCGGAGTCATGTATGAGGCACTCAGCCTTGTATTTACTGTACACAATCAACTCTATACAACGAAGGATTCAAACTAAAGAATTATTCTGTCAAACTTTTCTGCAACTCAAGAAAAATGTGTGGCATACATTTGAAAATACTAAATATAGATTATTGCATTTTACAGAACATTGGCAGAGCTGGTCCTCCATCATCATGAGGCAGGTGGCAGAGCTGCTAAAAAATATATGAAGTATTTGGAACTTCACACATGGATTTCTACAGTTCGTTCTTGGGGGTGGGATGATAAATAATTATATCGCTCACTGCAATGAAAACAGTCAAGATAAATTTATTGCAGCATTACGACCATATTAGTCCAGTTCCTCAGGTCTCTGCACTGGCTTCCTGTCGCTCAGAGAACAGACTTTAAAACATGCTCTGCTGTGTACAAGTCTCTCTATGGCTTAGCACCACAGTTACATCTCTGACCTGTTGGTCCCATATGAACCATCTCGGACTCTGAGGACCTCAGGGACAGGTCTCTGCTGGGACTCTGAGGACCTCAGGGACAGGTCTCTGCTGGGACTCAGAGGACCTCAGGGACAGGTCTCTGCTGGGACTCTGAGGACCTCAGGGACAGGTCTCCGCTGGGACTCAGAGGACCTCAGGGACAGGTCTCTGCTGGGACTCTGAGGACCTCAGGGACAGGTCTCCGCTGGGACTCTGAGGACCTCAGGGACAGGTCTCCGCTGGGACTCTGAGGACCTCAGGGACAGGTCTCCGCTGGGACTCTGAGGACCTCAGGGACAGGTCTCTGCCGGGACTCTGAGGACCTCAGGGACAGGTCTCTGCTGGGACTCTGAGGACCTCAGGGACAGGTCTCTGCTGGTCCCAGAGTCAGGACTAAACTTGGTGAAGCAGTGTTTCAGTTTTCCTCAACTCTGACAATGTTCAAGTCCAGACTTAAAACTGTTCTTTTTAGCTGTGCATATGACAACTTTTCTCTTTTAATTTAATTTTAAATGGATTCTTACTTATAATTTTAAAATTTGATTTTATTGTTTTAATTGTAATTCTTGTCTTTGTATTTTTAAACTTGCCTTTTTTCTGTAAAGCACTTTGAATTACTGTGTTACTATTACTGTGTATGAACTGTGCTGTACAAATAAACTTCGCCTTGCCTTTTTTCATTGTGATAATCGTTCATGGAGATAATTGTTATCCTCATGAGACTAGGGCTGTAGTTGACCAAAGTGATGCCCTCTACAGCGATTAATCGACCAAAATCGACAAAAGAATATATGGAGGGACTTACCAGAGTGTTACACAAACAAGTGTCTTTTCATTAATTAGGTGGCAAAACAATTAGAAAAGATGGATGTTATCTAAAAATCACCTACGCTTTCTTAAATACAATGAAAATTTAAGTTATCCAGTTTTAAAAAAAATGATACCAGCTTTGTTGATGTAAAGAGTTCATGCAACCAACAAAATTTAGTCGACCAAGACCTCACTGACCAGAGTCTGTCAGCCCTTTAATTTAAAAAAAGTTATGTTACAGTTATATCTAAGGTTAAAGTCAGCGCTGTTTAATTCTCCTTAAAGCTCATTGTCTTTCAGTATTTACCTCTGAAAATGTCGTCAGAAGAAAAGTAAATTTTGTATTTAAGTACTGTTGAATCCTTTTGACTTGCACTTTTTTATTTCATGAATTTTGGTTTTAAATTAAATTGCATCTAATATAATCTAGAAGGGAACAGTTCCCTCTCTTGTATCGCCACTGCTTGTTAAATGTGTTCTTTTTGTGTTGGCCTATTTTATTCTGACTTTATTCTGTCTCAGCTTCAATACATTTGATCCGTTGAAATATCTCTTTTATTTGGGTCGCAGCTTGTTATTTTAGGGTGATAATTGGTCCCGAAGCCAGATCAGTAGAGAACCACTGGCCTGTATCACATTTACTTTGCACAGCACTGGATTGTCGTGACATTTTTGAGTTCACAAACTCTCGCAAAGTCCATCTCGTCAGGCTGTCACTGATGCGTTTGGGTGTGGACCAGTGGGGGCCCGGGCCAATGGTGGTAACAAGATGGCGACGATGAAGAATCTAACATATGCTGCTATATATTTATAAAAACAGCAACAATCTTCTGACGTCTTTATTGTGTTGTTTTCCTGTCGTAGTGGTTTGCTGTTAAGCTATGGAGCTGGCTTTTTCCAATCACATCCTAAATATTCTACTGATTCCTCGCCCTCTGACAAACATTTTCAACATTTTCAACTCTGTGTTAACCAGGTTATACATCACATGCAATGATACAACATGGCCACAAACAGCAAACAATATTTTAAATACTGCACATTAGGGCTGCACAGTTAATCGAAACTGAATCAAAATTCCATTGAACTGCAATTAGCAAACTGCCAAAGGCTGCAATTATTTAGGAGATAAAATGTCCTCTGGAGAAAACAAAATATCTCATCCCCACTGGATCTTAATCTGTATAAATCTTAAATATTTCAGGTGTTGGTTATAGGGCGCTCTAGGCTTGTGTAGCAGCATCTGCTGCACCTGTACCACTGACAATTTAAAATGTAAACATTACCACTAACAACTTAGGCTATAAAGACAACTGAGAAAGAGCGGAATAATTGGAAATGGAACTGATGCTGAGTCTGACGACAGCCACGCAGAGGAGGAAGCGGCGCTTCGTCTACCTCCGGAGTTGGCGGAGTTGTTCAGAAGCGACACCGAGGATGAAGAATTTAAAGGATTTAGCGATTAGGAGTGAGATGGTGAGTTTGGTGAACTTGTTATATTATGTTCTTTATGCTATAGTTATGTGAATAACTGTTAATATATTACGTTAACATACGAGACACCTATTCAGTTCGTTGTTTATGCTTCATGTAGCTGAATAACCATCAGTGTGTTACGTTAGCATAGCGCACACCTATTCAGCTGTTGTTCTCTATTCTATTATTACTATAACTTGCCTTTCAAGATGAAATGTCTGTTCTTGGTGTCGGATTTTGTAAAATAAATTTCCCCAAAAAATGCGAACTTATATACGTTTTTTTCTTCTTCATTATATCTTTAATTTTTTGGCTAGTGAGACTTATACTGCGGAGCGACTTATAGTCTGGAAAATACGGTAGTTCAGCAGTAAATATTTCAGTGTCAATGCTCCATCAAATGTTTAAAATTTTACTGTGAAATTAACATTGATTTTACTAAATATATCGCAAATCTCATCGCAACTGCAATCTCTGTCAGAAAAATCACAATTAGATATTTTTTCAAAACTGTTCAGCCTTACTGCACATGCAATTTATCACCCATTATTTGACACCGGCCCATCGGTTTTTGACTGAAGTGTTTCATTTTGTCCCCGCTTTAAAATCATGTTGTTATAAAACGTCCTATTATTAGCGTTATCCCGCTGGTAGAGAAGCCCGTAGCCTACATTCCCGTTCCTCTCTCAGCCCAGAGCCGAGCACCGCTGAGGGCTTCATTATTCCCACATCGCTCCAAAGACTGAATTTACAAACCCTGACCTAGAAACAGCGAGGGCCCCGTAAGCCGCTCCATCACTAACACGAGCGGGAGCCACACAGGGATCGCATGCACCCACACGTCACAGTATCAGCAGCATCAGACTCAGGAGCCAATCCTCTCTCTGTGAGGAGTGAGAGATGTGTTCAGGAACTAACAGGTGACCTTCAGATCCACCTCAGGACAACACACCTGCAGAAAAACTACTGTACATGGGAAATGTGTTCTAACTAGTTTGAGTAAAAATATTAGAAGAAGAAATAGTGTGGGGAGAATTTGATATATTTTGAGTAATCTTACTCAGTATTTAACAGCATACCAAATACTAAATCTCAATGAGGAAAATAAGACCACAACAGTGTTTTTGTAGATTGACCAGTCATCTTAATATTTGTTATAGTTGTTGTTGTGTTTATTCAACAAAATAATAAAATGAAAGCATGGGTGGGACATTAATCTAAACGTTTTACTCCAGTATATGGCTCTATAAGACAACATTTTAACCACGAGTTACATTACATGCACCTTTCTATTTCTGAACTGAATCTAATGCAGCAGGCTTGCACACAAGTGTTTGAACGTAGCCAAATGTATTTGGGTTTTTATATTTCCTGCTAAAGAGACATTTTTATGTTAAACAACAGCATTCACATGCACAGCCTTTGAAAAAAAATTCAAGCCTTACAGTTGATCCAACATCTGTATAAACAAAACACTTATTAACCACATTGTCTTTAAAGCATCCCTTGACTTTACAGCAGCTTTCCTAAGGTAAGGTAAGGTAGACTTTATTGATCCCCGTAAGGAAATTCGTTCTCTGACCAGTTTGACCCAGCCCTCAGTGTCGCTGGGGCGATCTGTCAGGAGCAGTGGGCAGCGCCCGGGGTCCCTTCTCCAGATCTTGAGCCAGGATCCTGGTGAGGAGCACCTGGCTGCAGGATTTGCCTGTTGTGCATGTTGTTTATTGTTTTCATTTTAAAAGCATTACTCAAACAAATGGCTTTATTAAATTATTCTCTTTCATAAAATTAAGAAAATTAGCACTCAGTGTTTTGTTTTTCTCCCAAGGACTAGTACCGTGCATACAACTTTTTTTGCAGACAGGGGTAGGTGAGGGCATCACTTGTGCAAACATACCCATATAAATTGTTAGGCTTATATTTCTATACAGTGATAAAATGTCACAAAACTCACCAAGAATCCGTGGGACCCCTGGAATTGTTTCCCTGCAACAAGATCTTTCCCTTGCTGCATTGTTGGGTCTTTCCCCCCTTTCAAAAAAGTGACAAGTGACAATTGTTTTTTACTCATGTTTGCTAGGTTAGCAGACTAATTTAGCGACGCATGGCAAAAGTGAGGGGGTAAATCAAGTGCGTTCCAGCAGAAGTGTCGTTTTTCAAAGTAAAACACACGGAAAAAACACCTGTTGTACCTTAGTGAGTGATGACTGTTTAATTTTTTAATGCATTCTTTCTGCTAAAATTGAGCCCTTATTCGCCCACTCTCCCATGACAGCGCCATCTAGTGTGTGGACCATATGTTTAGTTTAATATTCTTGCCATTCATACCCATGATGCTATTTTTTTATTTCACTAATTGGATAAATTGGAGATTTGTTGTACTGCCCTACATTGCAGGTACGTCACATACACAGGGCGGCTGATTTGACGAAGTCTAAAGGTTTAGGCTGCCGTTATCACTGCACCCACCCCTCCCCCCTCCCCTGTACTTTCTCTGCAGCGGAGGTAAAGTACTTCCATGTGACACGGTACTGTTTACTCCCCACAGAGCAGCGTGGAGAGGAGCGAGGAGAGAGGAGCGAGGAGAGAGGAGCGGCCCGAGCCTAAACTCAGCATCTGCCACAGACATGAATGTTTATGAGGAGGGTCCCCGAGGATCCAGCTCCTGCAGAGACCAGGGGCCGTGAGTGCATCCATAAACAGCAGAGTCGCACAGACAGGAGGCTGAGCGGCTGCTATTCACGAGATCAGCAGCAACAATACATGTAAACCACAGCAGTGATGGGTAGGATGGAGAAATGTGAAGGGAAAAAACACACGGCTTGTTGTTTTTCATTGTATTGGTGAAGAATTTATCACCATCTCAATGTTATGTGGTCTAGATCCGTGCACGGTCTGTCTCATTGTGTGACACCAGAAAAGAATCTGTCCACTCTGGGCTGAATGTGTTGTCATTTTAGTGGCTTGTTTTGACATTTTTAAACACAGGGGAAAAATAAAAACACAAACAAAATTGACACAAAGCGACTATCTGTCATTATTATTTTATGGTGATGGAAGCAAAAGAGAAGATTACTGCTCGCTGACAGTTTTCTGCCCTCTTCTCTTTGTCCTTTTTCAGCAAAATTAGGTGCCATTAGGTCCCAGTGCTTTATGTTGTGAACAGTTCCACCTCAAGCAAACCACACTGAAGTGAATTTGCGATGGGCCAGAGACTCTTTAACAGCTTTAGGCATCTTTGGTTTTGTGGTATTGACCTGTATAGGAGTACTTTTGGAAAAGATATATGACAGCATTCATGTTACTCAACTGTGTGCATATGTGTCCGACAAATATCATGCAATAATATGGTATACTATAGAAGGTATGTCATATACAAGGCAATACAAATGTAACAATATCCAAATCTCACAGTACAATATGTATTGTAATATTACAGGAATGCTTCTGACAAAAACATTCATTATATAGAAATGCCCAGCTAAGCCCTTAGTGCAATAATTATAGTCATATTTTATGTTTAACTGCTCGAAAATGTGACAGATAACTAAGTTTTCATCTGGATCACATTAGTTTTGTCATGAAAACAAACAGCACAGTCTCTGAGACAGAACTGCTCATGCGTCAGTACAGAGGCAAGTGTTTGCTGTAAGCTTTTATCAAACAAACTCCTGCTCACACCCTTCCTCTGCTGGACACTGTGGAGTTTCTTTATACAGTTTTCAGCGCTAGTCCAACCCAGAGTCCACCCCTCTCAGCGCTAACGTGGCCAGTAGTTTATCAAGAGTAACTTTTAGGGCCATATTTGCTAAGACAGGTGCAAAAATGTGAGTGCAGCCTAAAAAATAGTTTTTGCTATTTGTGGGAATGTTGCGTGTGATATACTCAGGGAAATTGTGCAAATAATTGCTGCTGCAAATCTGATATGTAAATGAGAATTCTGCGTGAGCAAAAGACGCACTAATAAAAGAGCAGAAATGCTCAGCTGAACTGGATCTTTCCCCACAGCAATGTAATGCAAAAATCAATGTCTTATGTGATTCTGGCACTGACCAGAGTCACGTCACTTACTCTGTGTGAGACAAGTGGACAGAGGAAAGATAAAATCATATTGATTGTCTGTCAGAGTCAGTAACCGTTCAAACAATTATACAAAATGTATCTAATAGCAGCCTATATGCTGTGCTGATGGTGATCAAATAAATATCAAAATTTAAAATATTTTCGATGTCCTCTGTTCATTAAACAGCAGCACAGCCTTGATCCACTGTGGGCAGCTGTCAATCGTTCCAGCAAGCATCATGAGGCAATGGGATAAACACAACAGGACTGACACTCATCACCTAGTCTTTATTCAGCCTTTAAAGACTCTTCAGTCTTCATTGTAAGGATTTAGAAGGACGTGGAACAGACTGAAAGCCAGAGACAGGAGCTGTAAAAGTCCTGAAGTTCAGGGAAATAAGAGCGAGAATCAAAGGAAAAGTGTTGTAGGTAAAGTCCGTCTCTTTGTTTCCTCCGACTTCAGATCAGCACTTTACTGTTGTATCTTTGTAAATGAGCCCTCTTAAAGCATTATAACTTATTTTCAACACCAAATCTGTGCACTAGAAGCTTATTCATTTAGCCTGCACGTAAACCTTTGATAAATCTGGCCTTTTGTGTATTATTTACTAACCTTTTGAATCCTCTGCTACACAAAGAAAAGCTTCTACATATTCACTGATTTCTCTTGCTATTGCTGCTGAAAACACCGGTCCCCTCCATGTTGGATGTTCTCAAACAGAGCGAGGGATCATGGTCTATGTAGTTCTCTCTGCCGCTGCAACAAAACTATGTATTTTTGCTCAGGAATCCTATCGTTCGATACCGTATAGAGTCCACAATATTGAGACACTTTTGTTAATACGATATGACAACATGAGGGTGAGAGGATGAACAATCTGTGTAATAGGAACAACTGGGAAAGCCCTATCAGGCCAGAAACAGGTACATTTACAGTTAACGTGGGGAAGGTGAAGATGCTTTTCATCAAAACCCAAACATGATGCAAAACAAGACTAGATCTGACCATTTGAACAAAACACCTATTAACACCTTGCATAATGTGTCTGAGAGGCAAAACAACTCAGACAGACCACAGAGAAAAAAACGTAATGAGTTTCAGTCTCATTTTGAAAAGTCAATGGCTTTCCGCAGGTTAGAAACACATATTCTTCATTTGAACTGTGCAATAAAGCAGATCTGTTTAGTGAGGTTTGTCATTTTCTAAAGATTTAAAAGCTTATTATGTCAAACTGACTTTTCCACAAACATAATCTGTCCCAATGATCGCTGCAAAAATGCCCAGAAATTGTGTTTTACCTTTGAGTTGTTCTTCTCTGCCTCCTTCTCTTTCTTCCTCTCCTCTTTCTTCTTCTCTTTCTGAGGAAAAATAAACACAGATGGGGTTTAGGGACACAGATAGACAGCGTTAGTGACAGTGGAGTGAGTCAGGTTGTGTTTACAGTGGGATCTTGAGAGCATCTGGTGAGATTTGAGCAGGACAGTCTCATGTTCAGAGGTCAGAGCAGGACGTTTGTCGATGGGAAGGGATTTTGTCACTGGCGCCAAAGATGAAACTATTAAAGTTGTACAAATCAAATGTTATTTTTGAGGGAAGTTCGTTTAAATGGATGAACCTATAATTCCTGCCCAACTACCTCAATTCTGAAAAAAAAAAAAAAAAAAACACATTGTAAAATTGCCTGAACTTTATTTGCAGTTCTTGGATAATCCTACCACAACAACAGCATGGCTATGTTTCCTATTTTGCTAAATCAAATTTTTTAGCTTTTAACCATGTTATAATGCTGTTTCCTGCTCAAAAACAGACCTGCAGTAGTATTTTGTTTGAGTAATCCTGTATGCTGAGGCCCTGCCCTTCTCCAGAGCTGAAAACGCTCGGTCTCACAGCGCTACGTAGACTCGTGAAACCAGGAAGTGCTCCTATGCGTCTCTAAAGCTCATACACCGAACTCGTTCTGATCATTTCATTAAACCGCCGTCACTTCAAAGCAATCATCTGTTAGCCTCATGTTGCTAACAGCCGTGCTAATTAGCCATTTTATGCTCTGTCCACTCCCCATCGTTGCCGGCAGGGGGCGACAGACACCTGAATCCAAGTGTTCTCTGCAAAGTCACAGTAACAGCTCCCCAAAAACACATTTTCCATACATAAACGTGAAAAACTAACGCAAAAGTGTCTGAAAAATGCCTGAAAAAAGCATAATATGTATGACCTTTAAAGTTACACTGTGTAAGATTCCCGGTCTTGCGCCTCTAGAGGCCACATGTGCCACTGCACCGTCGCAAAACGTAAAAACTAGGGCCCCTCCTCCTTCTGAAACTGTGCGAGCGTGCGTCTATTTCCATCATTGTTTCAACTTTAGTTGACCTGCTGCTACCTTTGGAAGTTTGGACTGGATCTTCTATAGAGTTAGCGCTAGCGTTAGCTTATCAACAAATATCGCGCAATGGTCGCAGTAAAAACAACTAATAACTGTATGAAAAAGCACGTTCTAAAGAAAAAATAAAGAGGCTAATTTACCTGCCCAACAATAAAGAAGCAAAAACGTGATCCGATTTGCAGCCTTCTCTGTCTCTCATCTGACGCCAGCGAGCAAAAGTCTGTCCGATGTTGACTCTTGTCTGCGATCTGGTGCGGTCCCTTTCACATTTTCTTTTTCTTGCCTCGTCCGACATTGTCTTCATCTTCTTGTGTCCTTTGGCCCTGACGAACTGGCGAAAATAACAACGCTAAAAGTAGCTTTCTGGTTAAACCTGCGCCTCAAGTTGTTCCGTGTCACGTGACTCTCCCTCAACAGCGGAGCGCTCCCGGCCAAGTTGCGAGGGCGGTTTCTCAGTACAGAAGCCCCGCTCGGAGCAACAGATCGCGCCTCAGGCCTTATAATCGCTCAAAAAATCACAAAAACAAGTCAGTATGCCCCACATATTTAGGAGAAAAGTTACACAGTGTAACTTTAAATCTCTAGATTAGTTTAGCATTTGCATTTATTTTGTTTTCATTTTAGGTGTTTCTCTTGTAAGCAACAGAACTTCATAACAAAGCCAAGATGTGTTAAGGTCTATTTTTTCACAAATGACTATGCTCTTAGGTGACTAAACAGCTATTCTCACACAGAAGAAGCATTTTTAGGACAATAACAGCGTTAGTGACAGAGGAGTGAGTCAGGATTTGTTGACAGTGGGATGTTAAAAGCATCTTTAGAGATTGGAGCAGATGATCTCATGTTCACAGCTCTGTCTGACTCCAGTGTGCAGAGGGTTTTTTAAGGTCAGATAGTTGGTAGAAGGGAAGGGATTCAGGCCACAATTACTTTTATTAGAGCGGATCTGAAAAGAAAAAGTAACCTGATACTTTTAGTCCAGTCATGTATTTAATAAGGAACATTTTGTAATGAGGCAGTAGCACTGGCTTGTTATGGCAGTTATATTAATAGTAGTAGTGGCGGTGGTAGTAAGAGCAGTAGTAGTAGTAGTAGTTGAAGTAGTAGCAGTAGTAAGTAGGTCATAGTAGTAGTAGTAGCAGTAGAAGTAGTAGAAATAGCAGTAGCAGTATGGGTAGCAGTAATAAGTAGGTAGTAGCAGTAGCCAAAGTACTAGGTGCAGTAGTAAAATAGTAGTAGGTGATAGTAGTAGTAGTAGTAGTAGTAGTAGTAGTAGAAACAGTTGTAGTACTAGTAGTGGTGGTAGTAGTAAGAACAGCAGCAGTAGTAGTAGTAGTAATAGAAGTAGCAGAAGTAGGTAGTAGAAGCAGTAATACCAATAGTTGTAGTGAGGGCTGCAACGATTCATGGAGTTATTCGAGTAATTTGATTTGTAAAAAGCTTCACTTAACATTCTTTGCCTCGAAGCTTCGTTTAATTAATGTGAATAAGCCTGGCTTTTAACTCGACGTGAATTGTGTGGTCCTCTGTTGTCTTTTATTGTTTTGTTTTTATTATTTAATTCTTGGCATTTATTTATTGTTATTTTATTGTATTACTTTTATTTACTGGTTTTACTGGTTCTTATTATTTAATGGGGACTGGTGGAGCTGAATGGAGTCATTTATTGTTATTTAGTGTTCTATGTGCAGCACTTTGGAAACTGTTTTGTTTGTAAAATGTGCTATACAAATAAAGTGGATTGGATTGGATAGAGCTGGGAAGTTTGTATGCAATGGAACAAAGTTTTTGCACGGTTAATGCACAACACGCTAGCCACAGTAAGGTTGGGGTTGGGCTATAAACTGAATAAATTTGAGTTGTAGTTTGCATTTTAAATGTATATATAAACTGCGTAGAGAACAGTTCCATCGTGAAAGAGGTTTTAGAGGAAACGGCGTCCTCCAAGCGTCGCACTCTTTGGCTAATGCTACAGCTAACGCACAGAGCAGTGTAAATACTGACTCTGGAGACCCTGCAGATGACAAAAACACTAATAATCACAGAGAAAGTATTCTTATTACCTCTGTAAAACCTGTGTTCAGTAGGTGGCAGCAAACTGGCAGAAATGAACAGCGTAGTGTGATGTGCAATCCACTGCGGTAACTTGCGAACTTTGTTTATGTAGCTATGCTAATTAGCCGTGTGGGCTCAGTGGTGTTTAGCGTCTTTAACAGGCCCCTGGTGTATAAATGATAATAGATATCACTTTTAGAAGCAGAGCGGGTTACAACTAAAATACTTTTTTTTAACTGTGAGGGGAATGCACACCTCTGCAGCTTTTGCATTGTTTTGTACAGGCATTTACAAATATTCTGCTTAAATATATAATTAGTACATAATAATATAGCCCAGTATAATTAAGTATAAAGTATATGTAAGTATATAATTAGTAGAGTATAGTATAGAGCAGTGGTTCCCAAAGTGGGGTCTGGGGCCCCCTGGGGGTCCGCGAAGGTACTACAGGGGGGCCCCCAGAGGCTGTCTATATTTCAATTTCAATAATTTTTTTATTATTATTATTATTATTATTATTATTATTTCAGACACATGGTTTTGGTTCATAAAAACAAATAAAACATACAAAAATATAAAAAGTCAATGAAAATATTAAGTACCTAAAAACATCGGAAATTAATTACAGTTGTATATTTGTTTTAAAATATTACTTTAAAACAACTTTTAGTCAGTAATCAGTCAGTAAGTTTTTGTAATGTTTTTATAAAAGAATAAAAAGAAATAAAAAAAACACGAGTCTTTTGAATAGAGGGAAGTTTTATCGTTGGGGGTCTGCGAGGGATTTTCGGAATTTTAAGGGGACCATGACAGTCTTGACTTTGGGAATGGCTGGTATAGAGTATAGTTCCTTCCTGTTTCAAAGACTACTACAGTACACTATATTCTTTTACCAGAAACATTCACTGATTTATGGACACTGCCTCTGGTCTGTGTGGCCTTTACTGTACAGCTCTAATGCAAAATAATAATGTTGTTATCGTCATTAACTTGATGCAGGTTGAGCCGATTACATCTGCGGCTTCCTAATGTGAGTTTAATACCATCTCCTCTCTGTCTTAATGTGCAGCCGTCATTAGCAGCAGAGAGGCCTGGTGCGGGGTTTTCAGGTTAACGCCGCTGTCTGTTGTATGTAAATGAAAAAGTGTTGATGCCAGCCTCCAACGGTGCTCACTAATGATGCGGAGACGCCAAAGGAAAAGATTCAGAGCGGGATTTATGGAAAGCAGAGCCGTCTGTTTCTGCCTCTGTCTCAAGTCACATCACACTGAGTCTATACTGTACTGGTTTGTGCTGACAATAGGGTTTTGTATTGTACATATAGTAAACAGCATGAGAGAATCATAGAGATTTCAAGGCCAGTTGCAACAAACGCTGTTCTGCTGTCTTACTGCTGCTACTACGACTAATACTGAGGCTTGGAACCAGTATATATTAGCCACTTTCACAGAGAACAACTAAAGTATTTTACTTATATGAGGGTGGTCATGTAAGCACAGCGACGGTGTGAGTGGCGTTACTTCACAGCAACATCCAGCAGCAAAGAAATCTGCCAGATCGCACTGCTCATTGCGGGAATCATTATAAAAGAGTGGTAAATGCACTGTATAATGTTAAGGCTTTGGGAGGTCAGAGTGAACAGACTTCAGTTTTTGACGGGAAAAAAAGGAAAGTGGATACTGGGTACTAGGGCTGCACAATATGGAGAAAACATGCGATATTCGATAACTATGTTGAAAATTGCGATAACTATATTATTGCTTTATTGGAAAATAGAGCCTACTTTTTGAACATAGTAAGTTAAATTCACTACATTTCATAAAAATGTAAGTTCCTGTATTTACAAGTCAAAACAGCGACAAACTCAAAACTTAACACAGACTAAACCAGGAATAAAACAAGGCTAAGCTGTGAATAAATTAATTAAATTACCACTAAAACTGGACTTTTTAAACATTTTTATTTTCACATTTTCTTTTAGGCTCTGGTGGAAAATGATTCTTCAGTGTAAATCTCTGTCAGATGGAAGACCACAGTGTTATTGCGATATATTTAGATTCTTGCGATACTGATATTGCGTTTGCTGATATTGTGATAACGATAATTTTGCGATATATTGTGCAGCCCTACTGGGTACCTTTCAGGTTTTTCCGATACCAGTTCTTAAACAAAACCTGTTTTTTGATACCAGTACCTGAGCGATACTTCTTCTGATACCTATGATTAGCTAATTCATCTTTTACAATAATTGAACACAATAATATTGAATAAAAGACCAATTTTGGCGCAAAAGTCTTGGTAAGCTGTAAGTTAAAGGTACTGGAAGCAGCTTGCACTCTACTGGTTTGAAAACGGTACTGCAGTCTAAATCAAAACAATGGTCTGCAGGTTTCCATTGTGAATAAATCAGCTGTACCATTATCAGTAAAACTAATATTTGATTTAAACATGTTTACATCACATCCTGGTACATGTGGGTCCTTTTTATGAAATATAAAAAATGTATACCACTCACAGCACTTTTAAAACCAGAAGTTTGTATGATTTATTCTGTTATTTATTTGATTCATGCAAAGAAACATTAAAAGCTCTAAAATTAGCGCCTAGTACCTTTGACTTGTCACTGAATAGTTACGCGGTCAGGTGAAAAGTCCCTGTTCCAAAGTAGACCCTAATAAAGCTAATGGAAGTATGGTTCCAGTACCCAGTTCTTATCATGTGCGAACATGCAACAAAACAGGATAGTTATATTTACAACAAAAGGTTATAGGAACTGCAGAAGGTTCATACAGTGGGAAAGGGACAATTTTGGCTCAAGTTTTTGGCTCCATATCCGAGAATAGAACCGCAGACCTCCCACTCCAAAGGCTAACCACTTCATTAACGAGGAACACGTCTTCATTTCTACAGAATAATAACTACAATATCACTGCTCATGTGATTAAATACCTTGCTTTTACGTATTATTATGTTACTTTTAAATTCATTTTAAATCAAGCACTAAACCTTGCTGATTTTTCTGATTTCAGTGTGGTTACACAGTGATGTTTGATCCTGATTGAACGATTATGACTTAAATATTCCTGGTCTAAAGCTGGATGAGGGCCGTATGCTTTGGCCCCATTACAAATGCGTTCTGTACACACTGATGAGCAGCAGTGTGTGATTCTGTGTCGTATCCTGATGATCAGATGGGAGGATAATGGCCTGCTAGTGCCGTCTGCTGTAAATTGGCCGACGCTAGCCTCATTAGCCTGTAGTTAATAGAGTCAGAGACGACGAGCCGCCAGAAAATGAGCAGAACGCGGCGCCAAATGATAATGCAATGTCAACAAAAGCAGTGTTTGATGTGAGAGAGGCTGCAAAATATGATTTACATGGATTACAAAGGCCAAGAAATACAAGGAGGAGATAAAAATGTACCTCAGATTTCTTCTCCTCACAGAAGTTGATACCTACTATCACTGTATCCTGCAGTGCCATTTAATTGTTAGGTTTTAGTGTCCGTTATAAAACCTAACCTAAGATAATCCATTGTGCTGTTTCTTGTCGACAGCGGGGCTTTCTTTGTCCACTGGGCAGCTAACATTGCTGTGAGGAAAATATCTGCATACTGTTCACTTATGCAGTGGTACAAAGAAATGTTCAAGGTTTTCCCAATGGAGTGTTTCAAGGTTGTTCTGCAGGGTCCTATTCTGCTAAATTCACTTTTCTGAGCTTTTAACCATGTTATAATGTTTCCACCTCAAAAACCGACCTGGAGTAGTATTTTGTCTCATTCACACATTTGAGTAATCCTGTATGCTGTAGCTGTGTCTTTCTTATGAGCTAAAAACATAAATATATGTATATGTTTTTGTTTTTTTTTGTTTTTTTGGCTTTTCGCTATGGGGTCGCTATAGCAGATCTTCTGCCTCCATGTGTGCCATGATTTGGCATAGGTTTTAGCTCGAACTGCCCTTCCTGAGGCAACTCTTTCCATTTATCTAGGCTTGGGACAAGAATTACACTGGCTGTGACTTTTTGTGGGTAGATTCCTATGCATGTATAATTATTATGTACTTCACTTAAGGTCACCTATTCTGCTAAATCTGCTTTTTTGGGCTTTTAACCATGTTATAATGTTTCCACCTCAAAAACCAACCTGGAGTAGTATTTTGATTCATTCATGTATGAGTAATCCTGTATGCTGAGGCGCAGCCCTTCTCCAGAGCTGAAAACGCTTGGTCTCACAGCTCTACATAGACTATGAAACCAGGAAGTGCTCCTGTGCGTTTCTAAAGCCCAGACACCGTCACTGGACTCGTTCAGCTCATTTCAGCCTTAAACCTCCGTCACTAGAAAGCAGTCAGCTCATTTATCGATCTGTTAGCATCATGTTGCTAACAGCCCTGCAAATTAGCCATTTTATGCTCTGTCCAGTCCCCACCATTGCCAGCAGAGGGCAACAGACACCTAATCCAAGCATTCTCTGCAAAGTCAGAGTAAGAGCTGCCCACAATTGGAAAATTGGTTCAGTTTTACCTTCCATTTTTTAATAAAATACTATCCAGGCGGCTCGCTCTGCTTTTGTGGGGCATGGAAACATGAAACTTATCTTGATTACTGTGTGATCAAGAAATAAAGAGACAAAACCAAAGACACACTGCACACTGGGACAGACTGTACCTCCGGCTTGGTCTTGTCCTGGGACGATGGTGAGGCAGTGGAGGCAGAATTCGGCCGACTTCTGCTGTCAAAAAAAATTAAAAAAATCAGAAGTAAGATTAGGATAAATGCTGTAAATATAACAGTCCAGGAGGATGTATAAAATGCAAAAATATTCCAGCAAATATTGGCCTGAGGTGGGGTATACCCTGGACAATGGATGCAGGGCTAGAACTTACAGACAATCAGTGACAACCATTCATTTATTCATTCATTCATTCATTCATTCACTATGGGACATTCGGACTGACCAAGTTACCTGAATATACAGACTGTATCTTAGGACAATGGGAAGTCAAAAATTAATATAGGTCAATCTCTGCAGTACTAAGCCTTCTTCCAACTTTGGCTTTTCCTTCCTCAGGGTTCCTGCAGGTATAAGTCTAATTGGATGCTTTTTAATACAAATTTTTATGAAATTTTTTACATTTTTAATGCCAATCAGCTTAAACTGTCAAAATTTATTAGCAAGTATTGAAAAATGCAGTTCATGAAGCACCAATAATGTTGAAAAGTCAAACATTCAATGTTTGGGTAATTTTGTCCCACTGGAAGCAAACTCGTTCCACCGTCTATCACGCTACTGTAGGCTACAAATACAGTAAATTATTATTTTTAGATGCATATTTATATTCACATAAATTAATAATGTCAGCAATATTAATAAAAAAATATTAAACATTTTGAATGCCTGCTGGAATCAAATGTAATGCCATTTAAAGCCTTAGTTTTTACAAAATCAATTTTATACTTTTTAATGATTTTTAATGCGTGGCACGGTGGAACAGTGGTTAGCACGTTCTCCCCGTGTCGGTTTCTCCTCCCCTCTCCTCTAAAAATCCTAAAAATTTTCCTGGTTAAATAAAGGTCAAATAAAAATAAAATAAAATAAAATAATGCCCCACAGGAACCCTGCTTCTGGGGTCTAAATGGTAAATGGTAAATGACGCAACCCTTCCCATTTATCCAGGCTCGGGATTGTCACTGAAAGTACACTGACTTCTTCTGTGGCTGGATTCTTAACAGTACGTACTATTGGTGAGATTTGGTCCTAAAACTAGTATTGAGCCATTATTGGTTTCCCAAGGTTAAACATTTTTAAAATACTGCGTCTCCAATGCCTTAAACAAAGCCTGAGTACAAAAAGTAGTTAATTAGAGTCAATGAAGCAGTTTTTCTTTTCTTCCTTGCTCCGGTGAACACTTTTAGCCCAAGGTTATTTCAGCCTCAGACCACAGCTCACAGTCTGGTGTCAAAACACAATTATACACAGAGACTTTACAGAGCAGGCCACATACACGACCTGCATTAACCTGCCATTGACCCGCGTCCAACCTGGAGCCCCTTCGGCTCACATTAAAAACAACACCAACCGGCTGCTTTCAAATGCTTTTACTGTGCTGTGTGTTTGAAAAAATAGGACAAAAAACATCTACGAGAGAGGGACCACTGACCTCTTTTTGAACTGTCAGACTGTGGTGCAGAAAAGACGTAAGGAAGGTCAAAAGGGACTGGATGGTTCTATAAAGAGCTGCTTTTAGAGACTTTGCTTTTAACTGAGAGGACTGAACTGAGCAAGGTTGACTTTTACATTCACTTTTTCTACAGTAGGTAATTTTTACTTGGCTTCCCGGTAAAATATTAGTGAAGAACAGCGTTACAAATAATACAGGTACAAAAAAAGTGATGACAATGACGGGGAATGGACAGAGCATAAAATGGCTTGCCTGGGAATTCCAGCCTCACCTCTGTACCAGTGGATGAGTCTGGTCGCCAGTGAATCAATTTGATTTCTAGAGCGGAGCAAACCTGAGTAAACTGACAGCGGAGTAAGCCAATCAGAAAATGGCGGACGTGACGTTAACAAAGCGACAAGAAAGTGAGCAACGCAAAAACATCTTTTTTTTTAAATAAATGCTGTAAGCTGCTGTGGTTTTAATGACTCGGTCGCCATCTTGATTGTTGTTGTTGAGGAGACGAGTGACGCTGCTCGCGAAGAACACGAGACTTAAATAAAGAAATCAAAATGCACGGTACTGGTTGGGATTTGAATCCAACCACGGTGGAGGACGCGGTGACCAGACTGATATTTCTCTGTATAATAATACACAGACATATCATTCTGGATTTTCCAGGCAATAAAATGGCTAATTAGCACTAGCAGATAGATAACTGCTTCAGTAGTGACGGAGCACAGTGTGCAGTGTGTCTTTGGTTTTGTCTCTTTATTTCTTCATCACACAGTAATCAAGATGAGTTTCATGTTTCCATCCCCCACAAAAGCAGAGTGAGCCGCCTGGAAGTATTTTATTAAAAAATGGAAGGTAAAACTGAACTAATTTTTCCAATTTTGGGGAGCTCTTACTCTGACTTTGCAGAGAATGCTTGGATTAGGTGTCTCTCGCCCCCTGCTTCCAACGGTGGGGAATGGACAGAGCATAAAATGGCTAATTAGCAGGGCTGTTAATAACATGATCCTAACAGATAGATTTCTGAGCAGACTGTTTTGTAGTGAGAGAGGTTTAAGCCTGAAATGATCAGAATGAATCCGGTGACGGTGTCTGGGCTTTAGAAAGGCGCAGGAGCACTTCCTGGTTTCACGTGTCTATGTAGAGCTGTGAGACCGAGCGTTTTCAGCTGTTCAGAAAGGATGGCCTCAGCATACAGGATGACTCAAACGTGTGACTGAAACAAAATACTACTCCAGGTCTGTTTTTGACATGAAAACAGCACCTACGGTCCCTCCGACCACCACAAACACAATCACACTGACGCATTCATACAGGCAAGCGTCTCTACCAACTGAGTTACAGAGTTACAGCCGCCCCAAGCTGTCCCAGATGATCTGCTCTAGCGACCCCATAGGGAAAAGCTGAAAAAAAAATATATACACACATACATACATATACAGCACATATTAATTAAAATATGTACAGAAATTCCCATCTGAATTTGAAGCAGTATAGTTCTGGAAAGGTTTGTTGCTATGTTTAAGCAGTATCACAATCGCATGTATAGGGCATATATCTGTATTTAATTATGCAGCTGTGCCGTGCGTAGACCTGCGAGTATAGGCTCCGTAACAGTGCTTGATCATGCAGTGTGACTGGGACTGGGACCATCTTTCCAACGCTCCCAAATCTCAGGAGGAGTCACCTGACCACACGACAGGGAACACTTACATTTCTGTAGGAGTGAAGTGAACTTGAACTTGAATTATTAAGAGTAAGTGCTTTCTTTCAGTACAGTACTCTACAGTATAGAGGTGTGTTAGCTCAGTTAGGTTAGGTTTGTTATCTGCATCTTATTTTATTTTGTGGTACATACCAATCCATTACAGGTTGTGAAAACTTATAGTAGTCTAATTAAGGGTGCTCCAATCGATCGGCTGCGATCGGTGATCAGCCGACCATGGCCAAAAATAAAGTGATCGATGATCGGTAAAATGAGCCGATCAGAAGGGCTCTCACATTTACTGTCCTGCAACTTTGGTTTTATTAAACAGCAGTAGCATTGTTCTAGCAGTGTTTTTAAGTTAAGCCCTGGTTATAACTAACACACACCTGCCCTGGCAGTGCTACTTTATGTCCCCACTTTGTCCCCGCCTGCTCCTGGAGTGCACGGGACAGAATTGAGGCGCAGCAGTGTGTGCTAACCCGCTAACATTTACGTTAAAAGCAATAAGAAAGTTCTGAGTCTGCCTGTGTCTTGTTACGTGGAGAAAACTGTGTCCGTGTGTCTGGGAAGAGCACCTTTCATCGTTGTCTCTGCTTTCTTGTGCACGTTTTCTTCGTTCAGACGTTGTCAGACCTGGCTGCAGGAGCTGTCTGCTCTTTAGTCCACTGTGTTTCAACCTGGTTTGGCTGCGCGTTACGCGGACGCAGGCGCTGCACCCGCGGACTCGCACTAAAGGCACCAATTAAGAACAGCTGATTTTTACATCAGCGGAGCATTCAAACAAAGCCACACAGACACTGGGCACACATTAAAGGCCGATAATGCAACAAAACCTCTTTTTTGTTGTATTGAATTTTGTTGTACTTTTACAAAGACTACAGTATTTTTCAAGTGGAAATAATAATAGCCTGCCTACATTACATTACTACATTGAAGACCATGTGATTGGTATCGGCCTCAAAAATCCTGATCGGAGCACCCTTAAGTCTAATATTTCACCTTATTTAAAGTGTTTATTTTATCAGAAGGAGCATCACTTACTGGAGTATACCAGCACATAAAGCCTGGATGACATCTTTTTCATTTTTTCCCAAATATACACCTATCACAACAAGTGGTGGACGCATCATCTGTGTCTTAAAAACTATTCCGAGTCGTGCCGCGGTGTAGAGCTGCGGTGCATATACACAGAAACTACAGCCTGCCTTGGCATTGTGAGTTTGAGTTCTGACTCCAGCAGTTTGCTGAACGTCTCTCCCCACTCTCTCCTCAATGACTTCCTGACACTTCTCGACTGCAGTAAACAATAAAGATGAAAAAATATCTTAGAAGGAAAAGAAAATCTCAAAAAACTAATAACCAGAATTTTATAAAGACTACTCGCATACGAACTAAACTTGAGAGAAATAAGACTTGGACAACAGCCACAGTGGTTACGAGGTGTTTTAAAGAAAAAACAAAACACAAGAACTACTGAGGTTGCAGAGCACGACAGGTGTTGTGGCAAGAAAGCAGCCCTGTCAATTGCAGCCTCTGTTTTCACACACGCCTTCTACAGTCTCAGAGTATAGCAGTCGATCTGTATTAAATATGTTAAGTATCAGCAACTGTAAATGTCCTGCAGAAACACTGAAACACTGTAACAATGGACATACCAGAGTAGGGCTGGGCGATATGGCAAAAAGTTTAATCATGATTTTTTTTTCCCATATCTCGATTTTTTATTCGATTTTAAGTTTACAATTAAAAACCACTAATCATGGCTTTGATTCATCCTTAGATTTTATAGGAAATTGGGAGATTTAATATGAAGTCTTTCATTGCAAGACTTAGCTTTTATGCAATAATAACTGTAATAGTTTAAACAAATAAAAGAGGCTGATATGTCGTAAGTTTTAAACAAATGAAAACATCCATTTCCTTGCTGTGGAAATTTTAAACGGCCGCACTGATCAAACCTTTTCAAGTAGGTAATAAGATGCGGCATTGCGTCACAGTATGTGCACTTCCTTTGACTTTACTGCAAACCGCAAAACTAATTCATAGTTAACTAATTCAGTCCTATGCCATTCATTTACAGCTGACCTGAACCAAAAGAGTCGAATAATCCAAATCCTGGGCCTCTGAATTGAAATCAAAATCAAATTGAATGGTGAGAGGCCCAAGATTCCCACTTGTAATCACTATTAGCTATTATTTAGCTATGTTATATTAGTTTTACAGTTTTTCCTCAAATGCAAGCACCAAAATTGCATATTCCTTTAACACACTGTAATATCACAGTCATTCATAAATTAACTTTACTCAGTTTTATCAAATATAACCACAGAGAACCAAAATCAAGCAGATCCTTTTCGAAAACCAAAGTCCTGTCCTGTTTATTAGCAGCTCAAGCTCGTACCATTACACAAGCATTTGATCATATTCCAGCACAGAGACTATTGATTATTGCGGCTCTAAAAGAAGTAGGTCTTCCTTGTGTTTTAAATGCAAACAACAGCTCGGCGCGGTCCTCGGGAGACGCAGAAACTCAGAGATTATCAAAGAGGCAGATGGGCAGAAAAACAAAACACCGAGGAGGAGATTTAGACGCGGAAGAAGTCGGAGAAGAGATAATTCCCATTCCTTATTTGCGCTGCATATTACCGCTTTGATGTTTAAGACAGTGCAGATTGGCAGAGTTTGACAAAAGGGAGGAAAGAAAGAAAAAAAAGACACTTTGCAAAAACACAATCCCCAAAGCATGCTGGGAAATAATCACTCGCTGTCTGAAGCTGTCTAAATCCACTTTTATCAAGTCAATCCAAAACATCCCAGTCCGCTGATTCAGAGCGTCTTACACATTAGCCGGCCTCTGATAAAATCCATATCTGCAGAAATGTATGTGTCTTTGTTGCATTTCCAGAAATAAAGATAAGAAAAATATAAATTTGGAGAAAATGAAAGAGACATTTGAGCTGTGATGGTTCAGAGTGGTACTGAAAAACTTTTTTAAAGGGCAGAAAGGCAGCAGTGAGTTACTGTGTGGGTTTGCTGTTTGAAATGTTTTGTGGTACTTTGGGGCGACAGTGGCTCAGGAGGTAAAGCGGTCGTCCTATAACCCAAAGGCTGGCGGCTCGTATCATGCTCTCCCCAGTTCATACTGTCATTGTGTTCACCGACCTTGCCTGTATGAATGTGTTTCTGTGACTAAGTGATTGGTGGTGGTCGGAGAGGCCGTAGTCGCAGAATGGCTGCCACATCTCTCGACAGTCTGCCTCAGGGCAGCTGTGGTTACAGAAGTAGCATGAGTGTGACTGAGGAGTGAATGAATAATGCTGCTAATGGTGGACTAGGGCTGTGCCAAAAATCGAATTTAAAGTTGAATCGTGATAAATAACAGGGTCGATCTCGGTGATAAGCTTAGAGCCCTTTTATTCGATCTGGACAAGTCTACAGACAGTGCAGCCACAGAGAAGGTGAAAGGCGCAGTTAGCCTATGTTTATGGTTACTGCGCACCTGTTACAGCCTGAGCAAGAGAGATGTGGAGTAGAGTTTAGAGGAATAACCAACTAAAAGGTACTACATATTTAAATACAAAAAAAAGCATAAATAAAAACAACCAGTGAGTGGCGCAACTCGTCTGTAGCAAGAGTGCTAATAAGGGAGCTAAGCTAACGTTAGCATTTGCTGTGCTGCACAAAAACAGCAGTCCATACAATCGTTTTACACTGCAATTAATCCATGAGGCAAAACTATCCATATATATTTCACCCATCCTGACACCGCGGCCAGGGCTTTGGAAACGGAGCGCGCATGGAGTGTTTCGCAGTGGAGCGCACAGCCACAGTGCATCACGTGATGCGCATCTTGTCACTTGAAAAAGCTTCGTGATCAGTGCAGAGTTTTACAGGTGATTTAACAGGTGATTTTACTGTGAACAGTTTGACAAAATGAGAGAACTAGGTCCAGAAAATGTGTGGAGAGACAGGACAGTCCTATAGAGACACTGGAGTTTTTATGCTGTCATCAATGAAGCTGCAGCTCCTTCAGAGCAAGGAACTGGATGCTTTCAGTCGTTTTAAAACTCACAACATATCAGCCTCTTTTATTTGTTTAAATCATTACAGTTATTATTGTATAAAAACTAAAACTTGCAATGAAAGACTACATTAAATCCCCCACTCTCCTGTTACAATAAAATTTAAATCTAAAGATGAATTAAAGCCATGATTATGAGTTTTTAAACATAAAATCAAATAAAAATCGAGATCGAACAATATGGGGGAAAAAAATATGGGTGGACTCACAAAAAAAAAAAAAAATCTCTTTCCTAAGCTCAGTTCGCTCTTCTCGTGTTGCCAGCCCCCCTCAGATCTCTGACGAGGGGTAGGAGCTTTCAAACACGACTTCTGTGTCTGAACCAATTCCTCTCCAGTGTTTGTCAAATCTTGTTCCATGACTGGCAGTCGCTTCGGCGAGGTCACTGCACATTTGCATAAAGTTGACTTCAGTTCAACTCGAAACTATGCTCAGGTCACTTGATACGCATCGCTCAGCGCAGTCGAGACGCTTGTCGCCTCTGCACACCAGCTGCATAGGAAATTAATGATCGCTGGTCGCTCGGGCTGCTGTTGGTGTGAGTCTACCATTATTACAAAGTGACTTTGAATGACTAGAAAAGCGCTGATGCATTATTATTACAATGCTTATTCTCAAACTGTTGCACAGTCTGTGTTGGAGTGTGGACTTTTCTCCTACAGTTTTATAAAAAAGATATTAACAGACTAGCCAAAAACCTTATGAGTTAGTTATCTCTACCATAAATACTGTATGTAAAAAGCTGCCTTGCTTAATAGATGTGGCCTCCTAAAACATCCATGCTTATTCTGTACCATACCTGCCTAAAGGGGAACAATGTATCGTATTTTCCGGACTATAAGTCACACTTTTTTCATAGCCTGGCTAGAGGTGCGACGTACAGTGGGGCAAAAAAGTATTTAGTCAGCCACCAATTGTGCAAGTTCTCCCACTTAAAAAGATGAAAATTACAGGCCTCTCTCATCTTTTTAAGTGGGAGAAGTTGCACAATTGGTGGCTGACTAAATACTTTTTTGTCCCACTGTATACTCAGGTGCGACTTATATATTAAAATATTTCAGGTGTTGGTTAGAGGGCGCTCTAGGCTTGTGTACCAGCATCTGCTGCACCTGTACCACTGACAATTTAAGATGTAAACATTACCACTAACAACTTAGGCTATAAAGACAACTGAGAGAGAGCGGAATAATTGGAAATGGAACTGATGCTGAGTCTGACGACAGCCACGCAGAGGAGGAAGCGGCGCTTCGTCTACCTCCGGAGTTGGCGGAGTTGTTCAGAAGCGACACCGAGGATGAAGAATTTAAAGGATTTAGCGATTAGGAGTGAGATGGTGAGTTTGGTGAACTTGTTATATTATGTTCTTTATGCTATAGTTATGTGAATAACTGTTAATATATTACGTTAACATACGAGACACCTATTCAGTTCGTTGTTTATGCTTCATGTAGCTGAATAACCATCAATGTGTTACGTTAGCAAACCGCACACCTATTCAGTCTGTTGTTCTCTATTCTATTATTACTATAACTTGCCTTTCAACATGAAATGTCTGTTCTTGGTGTTGGATTTTGCAAAATAAATTTCCCCCAAAAAATGGGCCTTTAGTCCAGTGTGACTTGTATACGTTTTTTTCTTCTTCATTATGCATTTTTTGGCTAGTGTGACTTATACTCCGGAGCGACTTATAGTCCGGAAAATACGGTATCTTTTTAACTTAATTTATAGTTGTTTTGCAGAGTTGTTGCAGGATGAATAAAGCCCCCTTCACCTTCCTCCAGCCTTGAAAAACCAGCCATAGAAGAACGGGAGAACCATCACTGTGTCCCTGAAGCCTCGGTTCTCGTGAGAAAGCGACACTTCCTGGTTAGCCATAAAAACTAAAAATAAACTGTGCCCAGATGACCTTCTTGTTTAACCTTCTTTTCTGAATTCTCCTGGATGACTAAGAACCTGCATAGATGTCAAGATAGAGATGGTTCTGCATGGATACGAGGAGGAGTAAACGAGAGCGAGGGGTCACACAAAGATCAATCAGGCTCGTGAGTATTTGCGATACTGCTGTACTACGAAATGTAAGGGATGCTCTGTAATAAAAATGCTACTAAAACAGCAACAAAACAAGCTCTGTGGTTCTCTTTTAGTGTAAAAAATCAACAAGGCTAAATGCAATAAAGAAGAGCCATCATAAAATATTAAAACCCAATACAAGCTATACACATTTTTATAACTCACTCCTTTTTATAACCACAGCAAAGTACTGTATTTTGCAATAACAAGATACTGTCAACCATTGTTTAAAATCTACAGAAAACCACTTGCCCTGTTCCCCTCATGCAAAACCCACTACAGACCAAATTTGAGCTTTCAAATTATGGGTCTCGGGTCTCTAGTTGCAATGTCCTTGCATTTTGTGGGCTCAAAGTACCTACAAAGCAAAAGTGTTTAAACTCAGATGCTGACAATATGTGGAAAAGGTGCTACAGTAAGTCCAAATTTCTAAACACTGCACTTGAATCATTACTTTTGTGCATCCTGGAGAAAAGAGAAAATGTAAAATCACGGCTAAACCTCTCCAAGAGTCTCATTTGTGTGAAGAATCTCGTCACTTAATGCATTAAACTGAACAGCTTTGACAGTACCTTGGCCTTGTCTCCTGTTTACTCTTTACCATCTGTCTCCTCTCTGCACTCACGCTCCACAGACTGCGCTCCCTCACGACTCGGGCTTCTCCACATCCACTGGCCCCATCTACGCCGAGGAGATTAGCCACAAAACATGGCAATCATCGCACATAAGCTGATTGGGAACCAGTGTGTGTGCTATTCATTTGGATGGCTTACCTATGGAGGATAGTGTTGTGTAAAAGAGAGAGTAGAGCATTGTATGGCGTCGTATCAGGTACTGTTGGCATCGTAGTATGGAGAAAGAAAATGTTTTTAATAAGTACTCTACTGGTGCCTTAAAGAAATGGGTGAGAAGACCACCAGAGGGCACCAGAGTGGAACATAATCAAAGGAAAAAAAAACACTTAACTTCCTTCAACTTTTTGTATGACGCCATTTAACTTCAAAAAGAAAAATGTCTGTGAGGAATCAGTGTTTTGAGACCTCAGAACGGCCGTGCCAGAGCATACAGTATTACTCAAACAGGTGTGAATGAAACACAACTCCAGGTTTGGTTTTGATGAGTAGAAAGCTCAGAGGAGTCAAGTTTGTATAATATAGTCCCTTTTAACTCGGTGTTGTGCTATGATGAAAACGCATTGTAAGTGAAAAAACAGAAGCTGAGAGCAAAAGTCAACACTACAGGGAAGAAATTTTTGTTACTTCAGCAATTTTCTTTGGCTTGTGATGGTGAATTTTCATATGTCAGCACAAGAATCGCAGTGTGATATGAGCTTCAAGGCAAGGAATCCTTTTCTCTAAACAAAAACTTGGTAGACACTAGGGATGTACCAATATATCGGCCCAATATTAGGATCAGCTGATGTGTACGTGGTTAACTGGCATCAAACTACTGGTAAATTTGGGGCCATGCAGATGTCAGTCAGCTGATGTTAATCTGCCACACTTCTCTATATTTGTGCTAATATCTGACCGGATTTGAAAATTTAGTTCTGGTTTTATTTCCAGGTGATGATGACTTCAGAGCAGCTTTTATGATCTGTGTTTCCTTTTTACAAACAGGAGACATACAATACCCTAAACAACGTTAATGCAGAATTCGGAGTCCGTGTGATGGTTAAATGAGTTGTTGTGGGGTAAATGAAGCGTGCAGCAGCTCCCCCTGGTGTCTCTGGGCTGAAAGTGACACTTGCAAGTCTGAGTGTCACCGACCCGGAGGCACAGAAGTCTCGGGTCTCGCGAGAAAGTGGCACATCCCGGTTAGCAAAACAACAAGCTAGCGATGGCTTTATTTCTTGATTTTCGTCGTGCCAGAGCGGCCAAATGGCAGAAAAAAATTTGTGCAGTTACGCGGAAGGGAAAACGAAAGTAAAGACGACACACAGGAGTCAACTGGGCTTGTGAATATTTACAATAGTGCTTGCAACTGTAGGGGGAGCTTTATGGAGGAAAATAAGGCAAAAAGAACAAAGAAACAAGCAGAGTTACTGAGTTCCGCTTTAAGAGAAAAATCAGCATCATATCGGTCATCGGCCAAAATTCTGTTTACAATATCGTATCGGAATATAATTTCCATATCGGTGCATCCCTGGTGGACTCCAATGTTTGCTTTCTTCTGGAACATAAACTCAAGTGCTCTATTAGAAAGTCCTGTCGCTTGTATATTTATATCAAAGTTGGTGTTTAGACATTAATTTACGATATGAATACTGAATGTGCATAATATTGATCATCACAATACTTTTATTCATCTTTGAAATGCTTAATTATGCTTTGAAATGTTTAATTATTTAAACAACTTAATTGCTAACCCTGGCCTTTCCAGAAGAGTTCATTAAAATCCGACAATAACTTTCTGAGTTTTTCAAGCCAAGAAACCAACCAACAAACCAAGGCCTGTTAAACCATAATCTCCTTGGTGGAGGTAGAAATGTTTAAGGTGTCGTGGTGGTTTGCCCTCCTGCCTCACAACAAGAAGGTCTCAGGTTCAATCCCCATACCGTGGGGCCTTTCTGTGTGGAGTTTTGTCTCAGTGCTCAGTCACAGCGGCTCAGGACTAACCCTCCCACTGACCATCCATGCAATTCTGCTGTACATTTTGTCTGTATATTGACAAAAAAAGCACTTTTACAAGAAAAATCTAAAGAAGGTAAAAATATTGTCTTGTAATGTTGAGAGCAGTGGTGAACCAGACAGATTTCACATGAAGGATGATATCAAGAATGTTTGAATGTCTCCTGCTCTCTTGACTTGTATGTAGCAGCTGTGGCCTGTTGTTTTGACCTTTTCCATATTGGGTAGTGAGATGTTAGCTGACATGTATCGACTGTCTTCCACTGTCTCCTAGGCATGAAATGTGAACCCTAACCAGCTAATCTTAGTCCATCACTGACCAGCCTATATGTCAACCCAGGGACATTTACGTCTCCTGTATCCTTTATAAGCTGTTCAGACACAGACAGAGGGACAAAGGAGAAGCATTTACCTTTTTATTTGACCCCAATCCTCTGGCTTATGCATGTGGATAGTATACTTACATTGGTTTTATTTCTCAATTTTAACCTAATTACCACTGTACTTGCTCATAGATAACAAAATGTCCCTATCATAGCTGCTCGCGGGCAGTAGAAAGTAGGTGTTAGAGGCATGAAATTGAACTCTACAAGGCCGCTAATATCTACCCAGCAAGCTTTTCCGCAGTTATCTTTGTTCAGTAAAAGACAAAATCAGGATAACATTTTCCTAAACCCTGCAGACTTTAGGTAGAGCTAATACACTTATTCATTCACACTATCAGTCTCAGTCTATCTCGTCTCCTAATATCACTTCCACCTCAGCGTTCATCCTCTTTCACCCGCTCGCTCCATTATCCGCCTCTTATCCCGCCGCCTCCTCCCCTGCTCCCGTCCACTCCCCCGAGCCGGCCTTTATCTGCTCATCAGCCCAGCGCCTGTTTAGTGCTGTGTCGACATCTCCGCCGACATCAAAGTCCGTCTGACGATGAGGAAGTTTTATGAGAGCGAGAGACAGAAGGACCGGGGGAAATCCACATCTCGGCCTCGCGTTCTCACACAACACCACCGGGCGAACAGAGCGCCAGCGTTTGAAGCCTTAGCGAGAGAGGGGAATGAAGAAAGTCTTGTGTTTTGGCCCTTAGAAAGACAGAGCCGATGTGAGTCTCCAGCCCGGGGTTAGTTTTTAGAGGAAGAATGAGAGGAAAAAAGGAGATGTAAAGCCTGAATTTGCAGTTCAGTGCTGGGGGGTTGTATCAGAGTCTTGAGTGCACTTTGATACCGTTGCTTTACTCGGTCCTTTTAGTCCTCTTTTAAACTTCTGACAGAAATAAATGCAGTAGAGAGAGCACTTACAAGGGCCAGTGGGTTTAGAGACATTTTTAGGATCCTTCTTTTCTTTTCTATCTTTAAACTTTATTAGACATAATTATTTATCTCTAGAGTTGGGAGGATATCTGCACGATCTGAGTTCAAACATGTCCGGAGACAGTTCTGGTATTAGAAGATAGATCGATTATGTTATAATACCTAGATGCAGACGTTTCCAATACAAAGCAAGTGGACAAAAAAGCCCGTTTCTACACAGTGATGGTGGACGATGCACTAATACTGATAGACTATGTTTCTGAACACAATCACAGTTGAAAGCACAGTACAAAAAAAAAACATAGGGAGTGTAAGACAGGATCAAAAGTTACACTGCATATTCTTCATGGGCTTGCAAAATCTGTGGGATCTCCTGACACTTTCACATCTTACAGCTTTTCAGAGATTATTCTATAGTTTTCCTTCAGGATTATGACAGGGTGAGAACAAGGAAAGTCCAGCCAGTGCATGTGTGAAAAGCATTATATAGGCCAAGCCAGACTTAGTCTACACAACCCAACTGTGGCAGTCGGTGTGGGGAAAGACACAGTTTTATCTTTCACTTTGTGTCATGCTCTAATACATTTTAGCTATGACCAGACCATGCACTAAAGATCCCCTATTGACTTTTTGATGCTATAATGTTGTTTCCTCCTCAATAACAGACCTGGAATAGTATTTTGTTTCATTCACACATTTGAGTAATCCTGTTTGCTGAGGCGCTGCCCTTCTCCAGAGCTGAAAACGCTTCTGAAAACAAATTGCTCCCATGTGTTTCTAAAGCCCATACACTGTCACCGGACTCATTCTGATCATTCCAGTGCCTAAAGCTGTGGACACACTACACAATTTTTTTGCCTGACTTTATAACAATTCACAGTTGTGCCGAGTCTGTAGCAGTCAACACTAGTTGCAGGGAATCGTAATCACCAGTCAGCCCTGAAATCCGTTTGTGTGTGATGTTCAAAGACTCGAATCGGCGCACACTCCTGTAGTGTGGGCTGTTTACATCCAACTGGGAATTCGTGGAGTCCAGCAGCCAATGAAAAACAGCTGATGGGACACAGGAAATAGCATCAGAGAACAAAGACAAAGCAACAGGAAGCAGCAGGAAAATATAAGCGGATATTTGAAGAAGAAGAAGAAAACAAAAACAACCATGGCAAACACTGAAGAAAGTTGAGCGCTACCCAAGCGAAACTGGATACACAGACGTTTTTTCTTTTTCCTTTTTTCCAAACAGATAGCTGCGCACACAACGGCAACAGCGACCCAGGTAGCTCCATGTTTGTTTACCATTTAGTTCTCGCAAGTTCCCCGCCAGAGTTTGCTGCGTTTGGTTGGCGACAGTTGCGGCCTCAACAGATCTTGTAGTGTGTGAGGCGCAGTCTTTCAGTCGTCAGAACTAAATTTGCTGAAACCAGTCGTTAGTGTGTGCTCCTAGTCTTTTCAGAATCTGTAAGGACTGAGAAAATCGTGTGGTGTGTCCCCAGCTTAAGCCACATTCACTAACAGTCAGCTCATTTATCTGTTAGCGTCATGTAGCGAATAGCTGTGCTAAAAGCCATTTTTATGCTCTCTCCAGTCCCCATCGTTGCCAGCAGGGGGCCGACAGACACCTAATCCATGCACTCTCTGCAGAGTCAAAGTTACAGTTTCTCAAAAGATGTTTTCCATACATATACATTATTTTAAGTGATAAAATGTGAATGCAAATGTCCAAAATTAATTTAAAAAGCCTGAAAAATAACACACTGTGGCTCCTTTTAAAGTCCCCAGCTCAGTACCACAGCAGTTCTCATTAACTTTACTTTTGGCCCGACTCTAAAAAGTTGTTTGTTTATGTTATCACACTGAGTCTAATGTGAAGGTTGTAGACATTTTCTTAGTCTCTATAATTAAAGTCAACAGTGGCGATTTATTTGACTTGGGAGTTTCTGTTTTCCATTCACAAACAAACACAGAGACTTGGCCGAACTGTCCTGTTGGCTGTGTGTTTTGGACGGCGGGACATAAACTCACTGCTACAGCTGGCTTTGTGAGGACAGAGCGGTGACTAAACCCACGTGAGGAAACTGTGCTGCCTTTTGGTGACATTTTGAGGCCAATCTCTGGACTCATCACACAGAGAGAGGCCGGGACATGTCCTGTGATGTCCGCGCACACTGGAGTAATGTGTGGTTCACAGACTCATGCACACAGACAGTAATGAAGCAGTGGTGGGGCTTCAGCTGCATGGGGGAATATAATGAGGAGCATGCATCAAACTGTGCAGCTTTTGCCCTTGTTACGCTATGGATTTTCAACATTAATCATCACATTAGAGCTTCTTTAATATTATATAGATCAGTGGTTCTCAAGCTGTGGTACAATTCTCTTGGTGGTACACACGCTTCTTCTTGTGGTACTGAAGTCATGGTCTGGTTTAATTTAGAGATACTTTTTCCAAGTTTTTTTACCACTCTGGCCTGGTCCTGGTTTGGACATGGTTTAATCCTGGTTCAGTACTGGTTTAGTCCTGGTTTAGTACCAGTTAAGTTAAGTCTTGATTCTGTCCTGGTTTAGTTTGGGTTTAGTCTGGGTTAAGATCTGGTGTAGTCTTGCTTTAGAACTAAATTTGTTCTGGTTTAGTCCTGGTTTAGTCCTGGTTCAGTCTGAGTTTAATCTTGAGTATTGGTTTAGTCTCATTTTACATTACATTTTATGTACTTAAAGTACAAATACTTGTTACACTACTAAAAAATGTCATAATTTTTATGAACAGAATTTCTATGTGCAACCAGGGGACGGAGGGAATCTGGTCTGTTATTTGTGGATAATCTCCTGTTGGCTTCATCAAACCAGGACCTTCAGGGTGCACTGGGAGGTTTGCAGCCGAGTGTGAAGCAGCTGGGATGAGAATCAGCACCTCCAAGTCTGAGGCCATGGTTCTCGACAGGAAAAGGGTGGCTTGCCCTCTCCAGGTCGGAGGAGAGTTTCTTCCTCAAGTGGAGGAGTTCAAGTATCTCAGGGTCTTGTTCAAGAGTGAGAGAAAAATGGAGCTGAGACTGACGGTGGATTGATGCAGCGTCTGCAGTAACGCGGTCGTTGTATCGGTCTGTTGTGGTGAAGAAGGAGCTGAGCCAAAAGGAAAAGCTCTCGATTTTCCGTCGATCTACGTTCCTACTCTCACCTGTGGTCATGAGCTTTGGGTCATGACCAAAAGGACAAAATCCCAGACACAAGCGGCCGAAATGAGTTTCCTCTGCAGGGTGGCTGGGCGCTCTCTTAGAGATAGGGTGAGGAGCTCGGTCACCCGGGAGGAGTAGAGCCGCTGCTCCTCCACATCGAGAGGAGCCAGCTGTGGCTCAGGCATCTGTTCTGGAAGCCTCCTGGCATGTTCCAGGCATGTCCTACTGGAAGGAGGCCCCAGGGAAGGTCTAGGACACGCTCGCGGGTCTCTCGGTTGGACTGGGAATGCCTTGGGCTCCTAGAGGAGACTGTATTATCTCTTTCAGGAAAACAGCATTCAGCCAGGCTGTGCTCTCTTTTACAGCCTCACATCATGGGAATACAGTTTCCCAAATAACAAGAGAGTCACCATCATTTCTTACTTTTAAATTAAATGCCAAGAAATGGCTGATTGAATCCCAAAAATGTAAACAATAAAAAATATTTATTTCTCTACCATGCCTTTGCAATCTTGTTAATTAAAGTATGAATATATGGATATGCTTTTTTTATTGTGATAATTATTTGTGATTATGTAGCTGACTTTTATGACATGTCTTAATTACCTCCAGGATGCCTTTTAACATCTGGCAGGGGAATTGCTGGTGAAAATTAGCCTTTCTGCGTAATTCCGATACATTTACATTTGTTTGAATGTTCATTAATGTACGCTGTCCCATTTACTAACTACATTTTTAAAAAAATGTAAATGCACCGAATCAAGTGTAGTGTAAAATAATGTGTTTCTGTTATTCTGCACAGAATTTTAGTTTAATAAAGGAAAAATGTTACGTCAAAAGCCTGGTTATTATAAAGATGGAAGTGTTGCTTTGCAGATAACCTCAAAAAACACAGCCAGAGTCAGTCACAGCCTGGGGTAGTTTTAGAAGAAAGGGGGGCTGGAAAGAGGAGATGAAATTGCAGTTCAGTGCTACAGGAGTTTTATCAGAGTCTGAAGTGCACTTTGATACTGTGGCTTTACACAGTCCTTTCAGCCGCTTTCAAACCTCTGACAGAAATAAATGCAGTAGAGAGTTCAGTTCAAGTGTTTACATTCCGGGAGCCATTTTGGAAGTTTGTTTTTCTCATCCATAAAGTTTAAAAGACACGTGTTAGGCAGAAAGGCTGAGTCAAGACCCTTGTGTCCCCATGTGTGCCTCATCACCGCTGTTGTTGTGGAGGAGATGGAGTCTGTTACAGTGACTGAGCAACAAAGAGCCTACATTTTCAAAGAAAAGCATTATCACGGCAGATATGAATTTGTGGTAATTTGTGTTGATACATCAGAATCTTGGAAATTCCGACCTCTGACTCGGAAAAATGGCCTTGAACACCAACTCGGATCAGGATTTTTGCTCGGAAACTCATGCAGGAGTGTTGGACTCGGAGTTAGTGAGTTGACGTCACGATCCTGGGGACTCCCTTGTTGACAGCAGGGCAGTGTGGTTACTAATGGTAAATTTGTTATTTTAAAGAAAAGATCTTACACTTGTGTGCAAAAATGTACTCATATTTTATAATGAATGAAGTTATCAGTGCTAAAGCTCTGCAGAAACGCCTTTGACAATTCATTTATCACTGAATCACTAAACTACAAATAGAAACATCCCGATATAACTCTGCAACACAGCAAACTGTTAAAAAAAAACATGGAAATGCAACCATTGTTCTGTTGTTACTGTAGTGATTCACATGGGTTTTCCATTCTGATCTCGTGAACAGATGTTTTTCAAAAGTTGGCTTTTTTTTCTGATTCTTAAATGTATCATGAATGCAACATAAGCGCCAAATTTATTTTACATTGGTCAGAAGTAATATTGTTGAATGAAAATTTGTGTATTGTGCTTTGATAATAATAATAATAATAGTAATAATAATTAGGGCTGCAGGATAAGGAGAAAACATGTGATATTCGATAACTATGTTGACAATTGTGATAACATTATTGTAATATTTGAAAATAGAGCCTACTTTTTGAACATAGTAAGTTAAATTCACTACATTTCACAAAAATGTAAGTTCCTGTATTTACAAGTCAAAACAGCGACAAAATCAAAACTTAACACAGACTAAACCAGGAATAAAACAAGGCTAAGCTGTGACTAAATTAATTAAATTACCACTAAAACTGGACTTTTTAAACATTTTTATTTAGTCACAACACATGTTCTTTTAAGGCTCTGTTTGAAAATGATTCTTCAGTGTAAATCTCTGTCAGATGGAAGACCACAGCGTTATTGCGATATATTTAGATTCTCGCGATACGAATATTGCATTTGCTGATACTGCGATAATGATCATTTTGCGATATATCGTGCAGCCCTAATAATAAATAATTAGTCCTAAACAGCGCTTTTCTACACACTCAAAATCGCTTTATTCATTGCCTCTTCAGTCACACTCTGTGGAGGAGAGTTACTTCTGTAGCCACAGCTGTCCTGGGGCAGACTGACGGAGACATGGCTGCCAATCTGCGACCTCCACCAAACACACAGTGACACTTTCAGACAGGCAAGATGAGTGCAGTGTCTTACCCAAGGACACAACGGCAGTATGCAATGCTGGTAGAGGGCCAACGGCTCTACCTACTGAGCTACTACTTTGAGTCAATGCTTGAGAACACACCGTAAACAACCTCTGTCTTTTTTAGGAACAGTACTTGTTTCTGTAAAAGGTGGCTTCATCTGGCCAATCACAGGGGCCACAGGAGGTTGTCTTATGACCAGGTTTGATGCTTTCCTGCTCTTTTCCTGCCGTTGTGTCCTTGGGCAAGAAACTTCACCCACTTAATTCACTAGGGATGCACTATTCAGTTAATTTTCTTCAACAGATTAATTAGTTGTCTTAAGAAATGATTATCGATTAACACTGGTCTACACATTTTTGGACTCGATCTGCTTTCGAGATAAAAGTGGCTAAATCTCATTTATTTTGATAAGATGAACTGAAAATCAATTGATAACTGTTCTGGTTAGCTAATGTATTCAAGATATTTAATGATATTGTTTCACATCAAAATCGCATTTTTGCTTAAAAATAATATTTTGAAAATATTTAATTTCTCTACATGCATGCATTTTGTCCACTTCCAAGAGAGAGATTTCTGCAAATAAAAACAAAACATTTTATGTCAAAACTCTAGCACATATTAAAATGAATGTATTGAATGTGCAGCTTTCAGATAGAACTGGTTGCTTGTAGACACTGTACCTTCTGATAAACAACTGTTTTTGCCTTATTTTGCATAAATTTCCTATTTTGACCCAATACTGTTTCTTGGAAACTATAGCCAATCTGCACTTCTCACTTACTTTTTCTTTATTAGTGACCTAATCCAAGAAAAATGTCACTACTTTTGTTCTGGAAGCATTTTGCTGTAGACCTGTGTAATCGGTAACCACCGGCTTGACATCACCTATCATTACTTTTTATAAAAAACAGCTCTTTATTAAATTCAAAGTCATGAACCCTAATAAAAAGTGACTTTTTAAAACTAAAGACAAGTTATAAGCTTGTATATTTTAGGAAACAGTTAAGTTTTCTCAATTTTATGTTTAATTTGCCCCAACTCTCCTATGGTACTGTACCTGTACTCTACTGTAGAGCAGAACCATTCATTGTTAGTATTTCTTTAAATCAATTATGGCCATGATGTCAATTAATCGATTATAACCAAATAACCATGCGACTGGTTTGCTGTGATAACCTTGTAAGGAAGCAGCCGAAAGGGGATAAAAAACATTCTAGCCAGTCACAGAGAGGCCAGGACACTTGTGTAAGACTAGTTAACGGAGATAAAAACTAGTCTTTTTTCCTTTCAAAAGCAAAACCAAGCAGTTCAGTGTAGAGCAAGACACAGCCTGTTATTTTCTCTTTATATTTCTGTTGTTCACTCCTCCACATTCAGTCGGTCTACATCCACGGCTCACCTCAGCGCCTTCCTTCGCCTCTCCATCTGCACAGAACTGCTCAACGTGATAATCTGTTGTTTTTAATAATTAATTTGCATATAAAAGCCGGTGAGAGTGTGTGGGTGGCACCGACACAGTGAGGATCACAGGCTGCCGCTGCTGCTACTGCTGCTGCTGGCATCGCTCCAGAGAAGAAAACAACAGAAAAAAGAGAAACAAAAGACGGCAAAAGACAGGCTTATGATGTTTAATATAATGTTTAATAATCGCTGCAGATCGGTCAGCGGTCTATTATGATGAGTATAAAACTCTTTTGAGCTTCTTTTTTTGGGATATCTGCAGTAATTTGTCCAACAGTATCCCCTGCTTCTGTCAGCCTGTTCCTATTTATCAACAAAGAATAAGACATAACAAGGAATCTGGTAGAAGCAGCTTAATTGAATTATTAACTGTGTTATAGTAGCTATCGTTCTGAAAAACTGGTCTCATTTATCTTCTGCTTTTTTCCATTAAGAACAGGGTGTGGCTGGGAGTTATTAACTTTGGGCCAGAGGCGGGTAACATCCTGGACATTCACTATGGGACTATTTAGAGTCATCACTTCATCTGCCGTATTTTCCTGGACTATAAGTCAGCACTTTTTTCATAGTCTGGCTAGGAGTGCGACGTATACTCAGGTGTGACTTATATATTAAAATATTTCAGGTGTTGGTTAGAGGGCGCTCTAGGCTTGTGTACCAGCATCTGCTGCACCTGTACCACTGACAATTTAAAATGTAAACATTACCACTAACAACTTAGGCTATAAAGACAACTGAGAAAGAGCGGAATAATTGGAAATGGAACTGATGCTGAGTCTGACGACAGCCACGCAGAGGAGGAAGCGGAGCTTCGTCTACCTCCGGAGTTGGCGGAGTTGTTCAGAAGCGACACCGAGGATGAAGAATTTAAAGGATTTAGCGATTAGGAGTGAGATGGTGAGTTTGGTGAACTTGTTATATTATGTTCTTTATGCTATAGTTATGTGAATAACTGTTAATATATTACGTTAACATACGAGACACCTATTCAGTTCGTTGTTTATGCTTCATGTAGCTGAATAACCATCAGTGTGTTACGTTAGCATAGCGCACACCTATTCAGCTGTTGTTCTCTATTCTATTATTACTATAACTTGCCTTTCAACATGAAACGTCTGTTCTTGGTGTCGGTTTTGTAAAATAAATTTCCTCCAAAAAATGCGACTATAGTCCAGTGCAACTTATATAAGTTTTTTCTTCTTCATTATGCATGAAGAAGAAAATGCTAGTGCAACTTATACTCCGGAGCGACTTATAGTCCAGAAAATACGGTACATAGCCTGCATGTCTTTGGAAGTTGAAAGTTCCCAGAGACAATCTGCTACCTGACTTCACGAGAGGGGGAAGCACTAACCACTCTGCCATTAACCACTACACACTGCATTACGTGGGCAATATAAGAACATTGTGTGTGTGTAGGAACTAATGCATTATTATTATATTCAGGTTGTAGTTGACCTCATCAGCTACGCACATTTCACAAAGAGGGCACCACAGCAAATCATTTGCTTGGATAATTTGGTCAAATTTTACAGCAGATGCCCTTTCTGACATAAACTGCACAGAACAGTACATTAAATTGCTAAATATACTCTTATTGGTGCAAAGGTTCTTGTGAAACACTCAGCAGCACATAGATCATTTGCATATATCACAAAAATAGTACATAATTACAAAACCTGTAACCATTGCTGCAGTAATAATATTAGACGAGTATAATTAAGATGTATGCAAGATGTTATAAAGGTTGATGTCTATGTGTCTTAATAAACACAAACAAAGAAAAATTACATGGCCTTACAACTTCTTATAATAAAAATATGTTTTGTAGAAAGCATTATGCATAGATTATTCTGCCTGTCCTGATATCTCTTCATTTCGAGGGCATCTTTCTTATACAACCATAGAATTGTGATAACTTTTTGCAATATTACATAAACAAACAATAAAGGCACAGTCCATATTTCCAATCAATAAATGCATCTCTGTGTCGTTCATTTTGTTCTCTCACACAAGCCCAAGGTTTACATTGCCAATTTTAAAATGTTCTAATCATATTTAGTTACAGGTCTTTCTAAAATCCGAGGCTGTTTCCAGTTTGAGGACCTGTCATGTCAGACTTTAGTGAAGAATCTGTATTATTTACTGAGAGTGGGAGACCTTGTATTGAACGCTCTCTCAGACCTGAACAGTTCACGGTCGAGAAGCAGCCGGCTCACTCAAATATCACACAAAACAAGACCAGAAGATTACACCCTGCACCCACGCACATACGCCCACGCATAAACACTTTGTTCTGCTTCAAAATACAAAGAAAAATATTGGTTTCAGTATCAGAGGCATATCCACTATAGGGCTGCACAATATGGACTCTGACACAGGTTACATAATCAAAGAATAATTGGACAAATTTGACTTGCTGTTGTGGATATACAGCTGTCTTTCAAATAACAGCACACAAATTATTATTAATGCTCCCATATTGTGCTTTTTTCAGGTTTTTTGAAATACTTTAGACACCTTTGCGTTAGTATTTGAGGTTTTATAACTTAAAATAATGTATATATGGAGTATTTTGGGGATTTCTTACTCTAACTTTGCAGAGAACCTTTATATTAGGTGTCTGTCGCCCTCTGCTGTCAACAAGTGGGGAATGGACAGAGCATAAAATGGCTAATTAACACAACTATAAGTAGCATGAGGCTGACAAAGAGATAAATGAGCTGACTTCTTTGTAGTGAAGGCAGTTTAAGCGAGAATGAGTCCAGCTGACGGTGTATGGCTTTTAGAAACCCGCAGGAGCCGTGAGGCCGAGCATTTTCAGAATTTGAGAAGGGCAGCACCTCAGCATACAGGATTTTTCTATTGAGGGAGTGAAACAAAATACTACTCCAGGTCTGTGTTTGAGGGATGAATAGCATTATAATATGGTTAAAAGCTCAGAAAGGTTGATTTAGCACAGGGGTCTGCAACCTTCTGGATCCAAAGAGCCACTTGTTCCCAAAAAATACTAAACTTACATCTGTAAAGAGCCACGACTAGTTTCAATGCACATAAGTTGTTTAGCGTATAACTGAAATATAGCTTATGATGGTCATTAATTATTGCAAACTAACAAAGAACTGTGTTAAATACTCACTGCACTGATTATCTTTTAATAGGCCTGCTAACCAGCAGAAATACAGGAGCCGCGCACACTCTGAGAACCGGAGTTACATCCAGTAACCATTTCTTGGAGATGTTTTATTAACTTATGCGTGTTCAGATCAGTCAGCCAATAAAGGCTACACACAGTGGCAATAAGGAAGAAAACAAGGATAAAGTCTTATTTTAAATAGAGAAGGGGCTGCAGATGTAGTTTGTCTCAAAGTCGTCTACGTATTCCTTTTCTAAATTTACAAAACCAGACTGTCAGACGCCCAGTGAGCCGCAAGAGCAGGGCTAAAGAGCCGCATGTGGCTCTAAAACCATAGGTTGCAGAGCCCTGATTTAGCAGAATAGGGGACTTTGAACTAGGATTTGTAAAATAAACTCTGACCATGAACTGCCAAATATTGTGGTCTGCCTACCAAAAGGTAATGGTACGATTTATCATTGTGAGATATGAGGGCTTTGTGGCTAACTGGATAGAACATTTACCCCTGAACTAGAAGATCCCCGGTTTGAGTCCAGGTCTGGGCACGATATCTTTACCATAGCCAAGATAAGGACAATGCCTTGGCGGAGGTCTGGTCTCTCAGTGGTGGAAGAAGTACTCAATTTCTTTACTTAAGTAAAAAAGCACAGAAAAAGGACAAAAATTTTAAGTAAAAGTAAAAGTATTGCCTTAAAAATTCTATTTAAGTTAAAGTATTAAACTACTTACTTTTAAATGTACTTGCAAAGTAAAAAAGTAAAAGTATTTCACACAGACTCAAGAATTCATGAATGTGTTAAATATGAAAGATTTGGCTGAAAGATTTCGCCAATTCCAAAAACAAACTGCTGCAGCAGAAGAGACTGAATCTGTCGCTGAGCTCTTCTGTCTTTATTATTCTGATGTTTCTAAAGAAGTACTACTTTACTGCATCTGTTATATTTAAGTACTGTGTGTCTACAATGAGGGCACAACAAAAACATGATTTTAAACCAAAACTCAAAATACTTTGTACTTCAAACCAACTCAGAAAGTAGTGGAGTAAAAAGTACAAATACTTGCTCTAAAATGTAATGAAGCAAAAGTAAAAGTACCCCTTGTAAGCTCTATTCAAGTAAAGTACAGATACATGAAAATTGTACTTAAGTAGAGTAACTAAGTACTATTACTTCATTACATTCCACCCCTGCTCTCTCTGCAGTGCTACAAGTTTGTTTGGTTGAAATAAAACTATTGCGTGGGTTAATATTGGACTAAATCTGTAATATACTGTGCAGTCTTGATATCCACAGTTGATGAAGACGTGATTTTTCACATGCTAGTGCCATTTGGACCAAAACTGGTACATTTTACCTCACAAAAACCCACCACAATGGACTGAACTGCCAAAAAATGTTCCTAACTTCAAACTTCAGTGCCTTCATAGGACAGTACAGAGGACAGCCGGCTACAAGGCCTTGGCACTGGACTCTGGGCTGGAGCTCATTCAAAAGTCTTGGGTTCAGTTCAGAGCCAAATATGATAAGCAGTAATTAAGCTTTCAACACAATGGCTCTTTGATGCAGGTCTTTAGTATTCATGGCCAGGAGGTAAATGGCGGAAAGTCATTAACTTTTGATCATAAAGAAGAAGTAGTACATATTGGTGAAGTACGGAAAGGTGCTGCAGTAGATCGAAAGTAAGATGGTGCCACAGACCTGGTGTTTTCAGGAGGAACAGTGCAACTTTTTTACCTTATTTAAACAGTTTTGGAGTCAGTGTGATGGCTAAATGAGTTGTTGCAGGAGATAAAATAAAGATAATAAAGATAAGATAAAAACTCCCCCGGCAGCCTTGCAAGAATAGGATCACTGACCCGATGTCCCTGAAATCTCAGGTCCTGAGAATGCGACATTTCCCGGTTTGCCATAACGACAACCCAGTGATGGCTTTATTTCCTATGGCAGAGCGAAACATTTGTATGAATATGAGGAGGAGAAAATGAGAGTCAAGCTGAGTGAGGGGTCACAAGAAGAGCTGCTTAATTATAGAAAAAATAATTTATAACAATAATAATCACAATTTATCAACAATTATGCATTAACTTACAAAAATTCATTTCTTTTAACAAAACAATGTAAAATATATTCTTTGCACCCAAATAAAAAAGTGCAAAATACAAAAAAAACACAAGTTTGTAATAATCTCATCATAAACTGTTGGGTTGTTTGCTTGACGTCTTACTCTTCAAATCCAAACAGAATTTCTCCTGTTCTCTTTCTGCCATGTTTCTGCAAACAACTCCCACATGAAGCTACCAGAGCGCAAGCTGTTAGAGGTAAGGGGCAGAGAGAAAGTGCACTTTCAAAACACACTTCAAAGTAAGTGTGATTAATTGTTTTTTCTCAATTATATAATTTTTGTACTCGTTGAGTGTAATAACTGAAGTTGAAAATTGATTAATTGCACAAACCTAGTCACATGGGGTCAACCCGAATGCAACCAAAACAGCAAAGAAACGTGCAATGTTGTAGTAGTTCTAATTGGTGCTTGGTATTTCCAACAATCTCACGATACGATACATATCCCGATACAGGGGTCACATATGACACGTATCCTGATACATTTTGAACAAAGCACAGAGTCAAACAAGTTAACTAAATGGATATTTTATATTATGTTTATTGGTTGTGAGTGATATAACCTAACCATCATTGCAATGACAGCAATTGGTACAAAAAGTAATACACATTTTAACAAGCTTTAATATAACCTTATTAACTGCCTTGGCAGCTATGGCTTATCTAGCTTTCGTCTTGTCATGTTTTTGTGAAGAAACAAATGTATCTACATGTTGAGCTGAGCTGTAATGTCCCAGCAGTGGAGAACCCTCTCTGCTGTGGCACCCGTACCCTGGATGCAGTGATTATTTCAGGCCAAGTTAGACACAAGAGGATCAGTAACTTTGTGCTTCCTCAGTGACATACGTTGGCTCTGCTTTGTGCTAACGTTACCTGTTGCTAGCGGCAGATCAGGGTCTTGTGTGAAGACAGAGATCTGTAGAGTTGCTGCAGTAACATTACTTCACTGCAGAGCCTACAAACTGCATGAGCCATGTACCTGATTCCTGATTCCTTGGTGTTTTAAACGTCCAAAATTGATAATTTCCCTCAAGTTTGGCTGCCTGAAAAAAACACCGTGACCCTCCATGTTTGTTTACTAGATGCATGCTGTGTGCTGCGGTGCTGCCACCTATGGCAGAAATGTGTATGGCACCTTAGGAAACAGCTTCAAAACTGCCTGTTCCAGCTGTTTATAAAATATTAACGTCATTTAAACAGCTGTACTGATACAGCAGCATGCGTATCGATACGTGTATCGTCTAGAAGTACTTCACAATATATCCTCGTATCAATTTTTTAGGCACAGCCCTAGTTCTGAGGCAATGTGCAAAATGTTGTGCTTATAGCGGTTGAACAAAAACCTTGCTTAGACATTGGCAGTGCCATATAACCGACTGGCACAAGCTGAACAAACTGAGCACTGCCGGAGGAGAAGGACAGGTTGCTTTTTTACACCAATTTAGTATAGTATAAAGTGGGTACTTGCTAGACTACTTTAGGTGCTCACAGGCTGTAGAAAGAGGTGGTGTGAAGTGTGGAATTGCAATCTAAATTTTCAGTACCATTATAGAATTATGAGGGCAATGAGGGCATTTAGCATAAAAAAATTAATATGCAAACCACTGCAGGCTAGGAGGCAGAGCGTTTGCTGTAGCAACCAAGGAAAAGGAAGCTGAAGGCAAAAGCTGTCCGAAGAACTACACACTGTTCTTTTATATGTAAATTAGCCCAATGTGTCCTATAAGATTACACAGCTGATGTAGACATGTTAGAAATCATAGGCAATAGCAGATGAAGAAAATGAGAACATTAAATGAATGTACTCACAGGAGGCAGAGCATCCTTATCGTAGAACCTTTTCCTCTCGTACTTGTCCCGGATGAAGACCTCCACTGCTCTGAGGGTCATGGTTAAGGATCATTATATGACAGAGACATAAACAATGTACAATATGTGACTAAAACGGTTATAAATTACTAATAACGTGATTTTAAGTTTACATTTACGTAAGATATACTTTAAAAACTCTGGCTTTTCAAATATGACACACAACACACACAATCATTTGGGCTGAACTCCTCCTTGAGATAATATTGGCCATTGTTTGTTGCTGCCCTTTTGTGTTGTTTTGTTTATTGCTCATACCTGTTTATTAATACTAAATATAACACTAATATTACAATATGCACTATATTGCCCAAAGTATTTGCTCATTAACCCAAATAACTGAATTCAGGTGTTCCAATCACTTCCATGGCCACAGGTGAATAAAATCAAGCACTTAGACATGCAGCTTCGTGGAAAAGTTTGTGGAAAACTTTGAGGATGGCCACTTCCTGTTCCAACATGACTGCACCAATGCACAAAGCATGGTCCATAAAGACATGGATGAGTGAGTCTGGTGTGGAAGAACTTGACTGAACCTGCACAAAGTCCTGACCTCAAGCTGATAGAACACCTTTGGGATGAATTAGAGCGAAAACTGCGAGCCAGGCCTTCTCTACAACATCAGTGTCTGACCTCACAAATGCGTTTCTGGAAGAATGGTCAAAAATTCCCATAAACACTCCCAAACCTTGTGGAAAGCCTTCCCAGAAGAGAAGTAAAAGGTGAGCCAATGTCATATTAAACCCTATAGATAAAGAATTAAGTTCACGTGTGTAAAGGGAGGTGAGCAAATACTTTTAGAGATATATTGTATATTAAAACTCTAAAACTTCAATATACCTACTATTGAAGTATATTTTCTGTGTTGTCTTTTGTTTACACCCACTGGCTCCCCTGCTGAACCTATTTCTGGTTCCGACAGTAGTGGCTCACTACTCACTGGGCTGCAGTCAGCCCCTAGCCCCTGGCACATTATACTAACATTTTAGCATTTTGGGCATATTTTTGAACATGTTATGGACCTCCTGCATTGTCACAAAAACTTTATTTGATGCAGTGTTTGAGTCTTAGCAATATACTGACTGTAGCTTTTGAGTCCACAGCAGCGGCCTCACTTACCAAAGCAACACTAACCGTACATGTTAACTGCCTACTCCCAGATTTCATTAGTTAAATTGCCTGCTGTATTGTAATGTCTTGCTGTTCTTTCCACTCATTCACCATTCCTCCACCCCCCACAGCTGCAGCTCCTAAAGAGACCGCCTCACTCCTTGACACTGCATCAGCTCTAATCCAGCCGCTCTTATCTCCACTTTTCAGCCACGATTCCTCTTCTGGGACGCGGTAAAGGACTTCGCAAGAACGAGAAGTGATGACCACCGGTTCAGAGGGGCAAGCAAGAGTTAGAGACCATAGTTTTCGCTCCAGTCGGTAGAGGCAGCAGTGTTAGCTGTGTTGGTGTTGAGGGTATGCACTGACGTCACTTTTCCTAGGGACACGCCCCCTTCCTTCAGACACACAACGACCAAGAACCAGTTATCCACAGACACTGATATGTGGCCAGGATTTCACTTTTTAACATTTTTATGTACTTTATGTTATTTACTAATAAAGCCAAATTTACGTCTAACGCTTCCTGTGAATTTTTGCTCAGTTTGTTTACTTCTTGCATAAGTATTCAATAAAAATTGTTACTTGATTAAAAGTATTAACTAAAGTATAAAGTACTTTGTGTTACAACCTAATCTAATAATACATTTTATTTATAGGCGCCTTTCTCTACATAAATACATTTTATTTTTAGACGCCCATACATATATACTTTTTTTATAGGCGCACTTACATGCATACATTTTATTTATAGGCACCCTTAAATGCATAGATTTTATTTATAGGCGCCCTTACATGCATACATTTTATTTATAGGCGCCCTTACATGTATACATTTTATTTATAGGCGCCCATACATACTAGGGATGCACCGATACCGATACCAGTATCAGGTATCGGTACTGATACCATGTACTCGTACTTGTACTCATTAAAAAGTGGCCCGATACCAACAACTGATACCACTTTACAGCACTGTCACGTGACATTCCCCTCTCAGCTGAGCAGTGAGAGACGTGTAAAGGATTTCAAAGTGTATAACTGTATAAAGATAAAAGCAAAGCTGGCTCTACATTCTGCTCAACCAGACTTATCCCAAATCATAGGTGAGTCCTAAAACTTAAGCAGTTGTCTTTTTGTCATCCTTTTGTTGTCCTAGTTGTCCCGAAAATGATACCAGCACGGAGTCTGAAGCAGTTGTTGTCTGATAAACATAAGAAGTACCGTTGCTAATTGTGTTAGCCGCTGTGGGTCCTGGCGAATCTCCGCTGGTTATGCGCGGATGCTCAATCTGTCTTTAAAATGATTTTAGCGACTGAATAATGGAGAATCTAAGCTTTAAAATGAGGTATAACATGTCCATATTGAGCAAGGTTTAGCCATGGTAAGTTGTGTTCAAACCACTCAGTTGTAAAAATAACAGCAAAAAGATGACACAGTATGGGATAAATGAGATACAGCAGTGTAACTGTATAAACTATAAAGATACCCCTATATAAGTACTCGTATCGGTACTTGGTGTCGGTGAGTACTCAAATGGAAATACTCGTACTCGTATCGGTTTGAAAGAAAGTGGTATCGGTGCATCCCTAATACATACATACATTCATTAATTTTCTACCGCTTATTCCCGTTAGGGGTCGTGGGTGACTGGAGCCTGTCCCAGTAACTTTGGGCCATAGGTGGGGTCCACCCTGGACAGGGGCCAGCTTGTCGCAGGGCTGACACAGAGATAAACACAGACAGACAACCATTCCCTCTCACATTCATTCACTAGGGGCAGTTTAGAGTCACCAATTCACCAACACATGCATGTCTTTGGACGGTGGGAGGAAGCCTGGAGAGAACCCACGGTAACACGGGGAGGACATGCAGACTCCACCCAGAGAGATTCATGTGATGGTGTGTTGGTCGACCCGGGGCTCGAACCCACAATCTCCTTGCTGGGAGGCGAGAACACTAACCGCTAACCGTGTGCCGTACGCACCGCACGGTGGCAGGGGGTGCATACATACATTTCATTTATAGGCGCCCATACATACAATACAATACAATACAATACAATCATACCATACATACCTTACATACACACACACACACACACACACACACACACACACACACACACACACACACACATACACACATACATACAGTTTATAGAATTGGATTTGAATTAAAACAGTCACTACACAGAACTGTAAGAGCACAAAACCATATGACAGAGCAGTTAGGATTCAGGTGGGGTAGGCAAGGCGGAAGAGGTGTGTTTTGAGTCTTGTTTTGAATATGGAGAGGGAGTCTATTGTGCGGAGGTCAAGTGGGAGGGAGTTCCAGAGCTGGGGGGCAGAGCGACTGAACGCTCTAGCGCTCATGGTAGAAAGGCAGGCAGAAGGAATAGAGAGGAGATGGGCAAATGAGGAGGGTGTGTATGGTTGCAGGAGGTTAGACAGATAAGGGGGTGCAAGATTATGGAGGGTCTTGAATGTAAGGAGAAGAGTCTTGTAGTTAATATGGAAGTGAACTGATGAGCCGGTGGAGCTGTCTGAGGATGGGTTTAATGTGTTCTGTGGAGGAGGTTCTGGTGTTCCAGTGTTGTTACACGTAAATGTGGCTTTATCATGCAGCTAACACGAACCAGGGACATGAAGCTCATTGACATACTGTTGTGTAGCTGTCAATACATTTCATAGAAAATGTTTAAAAGTAGAACTCAGTTACCTGTCTTGTTTCTTCGCTGTTTTTGCTTCCTTTTCCTCTACGGAGCTCCCCCTACATTTCAGAGTAGAGCACTGTTGTAACGTTACTCACAACAAGACCAGGTGACGCCTGTGTGGTCCCTCGCACAGGTTTTACTTTCGTTTTCCCTTCCTCGTATCCGTACTAAGTTTTTTCTGCTATTTGGCCGCTCTGTCATGATGAAAACAGAGAAGGAAATCCATTCCTAGCTTGTTGTTATGCTACCCTCGATGCGCCGCTTTCTCACTGACTCCAGGTCGACAGGCCGCTTTATTCGCCCCACAACAACTCATTTAACCATCACACAGACTCCTAAACAGATTATTTAAAGGTTAGGTGATTCATCCAAAAGTCCATGGAAAACTACAGATTGACTTTTAGCCAGCATGATTTACTGGAAATGCTGCGGTCCATCTGCTTCTCCTCTTTTTAGATTTCAGTTGTCTATCAAAATATATTTTAGATTTGTTGTTGAATATGTTTGTATCAGTCAGTTTCACAGCAACTTTCTTTCCCAATTTAGTTGACTTTTTGAGTATTTGCGCTAACAGGTATCATTACTCAACGTAGATATTAATGCAACTTTGCCACTTACAGCAGCTACTTCCATATGCAGTGACATCATCTGCATACCCTCTATTTGTGCAAGTAGTGTTAGCCTCTTTAGTGTTAGAGGCAGTAGGATGAGCTCGAGTTGTGTTAGCAGAAGGAGCATTAGCATAAGTACTATAAGCAGTCAGACGCATTAGCAGTGGATACGTTAGCAACTTTTTTAAATGTAGTTTTAGCTTTATTAGCAGAAATGGTGTTAGTGCAGACGATGATACCAACAGTAGTAGTGTTAGCAGCAGTAATGTTAGCAACTTTAGTATTAGTGTCTCTAGTTTTAGCTCGAGTAGTGTTAGCGGCATTAACATTAGCAACAGGAGTTTTACTAGCATTAGTATTAATGGCAAGAGTGTTAGCAGCTTTAGTATTAGTGGCTCTAGTGTTAGCTGCAGTAGCGTTAGTGTTAGCAGCTTTAGTATTAGTGGCTCTAGTGTTAGCTGCAGCAGCGTTAATGTTAGCAGCATTAGTATTAGTGGCTCTAGTGTTAGCAGCATTAGTATTAGTGGCTCTAGTGTTAGCAGCAGTAGCGTTAGTGTTAGCAGCATTAGTATTAGTGGCTCTAGTGTTAGCAGCAGTAGCGTTAGTGTTAGCAGCATTAGTATTAGTGGCTCTAGTGTTAGCTGCAGTAGCGTTAGTGTTAGTAGCATTAGTATTAGTGGCTCTAGTGTTAGCTGCAGTAGCGTTAGTGTTAGGAGAATTAGTATTAGTGGCTCTAGTGTTAGCTGCAGTAACGTTAGTGTTAGCAGCATTAGTATTAGTGGCTCTAGTGTTAGCTGCAGTAGCGTTAGTGTTAGTAGCATTATTATTAGTGGCTCTAGTGTTAGCTGCAGTAGCGTTAGTGTTAGTAGCATTAGTATTAGTGGCTCTAGTGTTAGCTGCAGTAGCATTAGTGTTAGCAGCATTAGTATTATGATGCATTCCAGTTGTCCTCGGAGGTCGGAGCTTCCGAGTTGTAAATTTTAATTGGAACACTCTTCAATCTTGGAATGCCTACTCGGAAACTCTGGTAGCCAACCCCGAGTTAGAAAATCCAACATGGCAGCGCCCTGCGTTACTAAAAAGTGAAAAATATAACAATAATATTACCAGTGTTTGTGTTATTTTCCAATCCGTTGTCCACTTCTGTCCATGCTCTGTCTGTGAACCTGCTAGCTGAGGGCCGTGTGAGCCTCTGCAGTTAGAAAATGTGCTGTAACACTCTGTTGTTGCTAATCTTCCTAATGTCTTCACCAGTCCATATCGAGTTACCGCGAACAATAGCCAAATGCACTCTCTACATGTTGTAAATGTAACACGTTGCCTGAGTGTTTTCATTAAGTTCATATGTCACATTTTGCTTGACTTGTTTTATCATCACAGGTGGTTTTATTGGTATTTGTCATTGCTGTCATTATTAGTCCAAGGTCCGAGGTCCGACCCCAGAGGAGAACTGGAACACAGCATTAGTAGTAAGAGTGTTAGCATGCTTTAGTATTAGTAGCTCTAGTGTTAGCTCGAGTCAGTGTTAGCTGCAGTAGCATCAGCAGCAGAAGTAGTAGCAGCATTAGTATTAGTGGCAAGAGTGTTAGTGGAAAGTGTTTTTGCGACAGTAGTTGCTGTTAGCTGCAGTAGCCTTAGCAGTGGTTGTGCTAGTGGAAGTAGTTTTAGCTGTGTTACTGTTAGCAGATCTTGACAATTGAAAAAGCATCTGACTGAAGCAACACTAACTAAATTTTAATTGTCTGCTCCCACATTTCATTAGTTAAATTGCCTGCTGTATTGTAATGTCTTGCTGCTCTTTCCACACATTCACCATTCCTCCTCCTCCCACAGCTGCAGCTCCTATAGAGACCGCCATCACTCCTCGACACTGCATCAGCTCTAATCCAGCCGCTCTTATCTCCACATTTCAGCCACGATTCCTCTTCCGGGACGCGGTAATAGACTTCACAAGAATGAGAAGTGATGACCACCCGTTCGGAGGGGCTCCAGGCTGCCGGAGCGCTGCCTCAAACCAACAGCAGTGTGATTGGAGTTGACTGGGAACGCTGGAGGAAGCTGTACGGCGATGTTCACTGAGGCAGAGACTGATGAGGTAATGTAAACAAAAAACAGGGAGGGATGAAGATGGATGGTGCACCAGTGACAGAGAGACAAAATGACTCAAAATACAAGAGGGCGTAATGATGAGTTTGGGGCACAGACTGAGCTGCTGTGTCTTCTTCAGATCTCAAACCGATTGTATCCAAGTGACGTTTCTGCAAATGAAAAATAAGTGCACGAGCGAGTTTGAGAATAAAAGATACAAAGCACTTCTATTCAGTTTTACAAAATCATGTTTTTTGTCCCTTTAAGGATCTTATATTATGTCAAATTATATGCTTTCTTTTCAGGCTTTTTTTGGACAACTTTGCGTTTGTATTTCACATTTTAAAACTTAAAGTAATGTATATTTATCAAAAACATCTTCTTTTGGGGAGCTGTTGCTTTGACTTTGCATGGATTAGGTGTTTGACACCCCCTGCTGGCAACAGTGGGAACTGGATAGGGCATAAAATAAAATGGCTATTTAGTACAGCTATGAACAACAAGAGGCTAACAGATAGATAAATGAGCAGACTGCTTCGTGGTGACGCAGGTTTAAGGTGGAAATGATCAGAACGAGTCTGGTGACAGTGTATGGGCTTTAGAAACGCACAGGAGCACTTCCTGCAGCACAGGATTACTCATCATGTGTTAATAAAACAAAATACTACTCCAGGTCTGTTTTTTGGAGAGGAAACAACATTGTAACATTGTTAAAAGGTCAAAAAGGTTGATTTAGCAGAATAAGGGGCCTTTAAAGGATAATAATACATTTGCTGTACCTCGCCTCAGGCTCATAGATGCTGGAATAGAAAAAAAAAGTTTCTTTGTAGTAGGGCTGGGCAATATGGCTAAAAAGTTTTTTTTTTTTTCATTTCTCCGCGAATTTACAGTTTTAATCGATTTTTTCTCTTGATGGCAAAAAAGCTATTTAAATATAGGTTTATTATTTTTAAATGAGATTATTGCATAGTTTTTAACTATATATTCTAAATGTCTGTACAAAAAAGAAGTAAGTGCATTACTCTAACAGTGACTAAATAAATCTTTTAGCTTTAGCCCTCTCTGCTTCTGAAGACCAGGTCTATTATAATTAATTCCACCATACAAGGCCTGTGAAAAGACTCTAACTCCAGAACATGTGGCTAATTAGCATACATAAACAAAGACAGGTAAGTTAGCGCAGCTGCTTCTGCTGCACGTCGCACTGCGCTGTTCGTTTTGGCCAAACTGCTTCCCCATGTACACAAGGACATTACAGAGGTAAAAAGACTCCTTTCTCAATGATTATCAGTGTTTTTAGTGTCTGCAGAATCTCCACAATAACTATTTAAGGTGCTCTGGAGCTAGCAGCAGCATTAGCCATAACACAGTAAACAATGCAGTGTTTGGAGGACGCTAATTTCTGCAAAATTTGATTTCAAGATTTGGCTATTTTTGACATCGTCCAAAATTAGACACGCCGATTAATTGAATTAATTAGATTTATCTCCCAGCCCTACTTTGTAGCTTTAAATTTTCTGTTTATTTTAGTTTGACTCATATTGACTAAAAGCTGTGCTCAACTGTTTTAATTGTGGGACCTAAATTTATTCCTAATCATTTTATTGTGCCCCATCTTTTACACAACAAAAGTTATTTTTTAAATTATTAACTACAACCTTTGTAATCCAGCCACAGTAGATCACAAGCCAGTGTACTCTTTCTGCCAGTCCCAAACCCAGATATATAGACAGGGCTATGTTAGGAAGGGCATCCAATGTAAAACCTAATTAATACGGAGATTATTTTCTGTGGTGGCTACTAAAGGGAAAAGCCAAAAAGACAGATTTTACAAGAACCTTTCACCAATTTAGGCGATTAAAACAATATGTAGACTGTAGCTGAACACTGAAAGTATATCCAACTTTCCCATGACGCACCCGTTAAGAATAACTGCTTCAAAAAGTACACACAGTGTGAAAATATGCCCCAGAGTGCTATAGGTCTTTTAGATGCACGTTGTAGACCTTATGTATTCATGGCAGAAACTTTATTCCAGTCTCCAGTGGCTTGCAGATGAGTTAACTTTGCAATTAAATCTCCTTTAGACTGTTCTAAATCTCTCCACAGTCCAATTATATACAGCTCAGTTTTATAAAATGTGAGAAGAGGTGAAGAAGGCGCTCCCCGGTTAATTTCGGAGCCTCTTTTTAGCATTTCAACTGGACGTTTAAATATGCAAACGACATTACAGAGTGTCTGCAAATGGCCATTTACCCGGTCTGTCCACTGTGATAATGGCTCCTAAAGAAGAACCACATTACAATGCACTGAGATATGCACTTCCCATTTGTTTGTGACAGAAGCCTCCGAACTGAGCCCAGAGGAGCCAAATGAGGGAGACAGAGAGAGAAATGAGAAAAGTGCTTTGCAGCGTGGTGTTTATGTCAAAGCATTGTGTCCAAGAGTTATCCTGGTAAATATATTGGTAGAAGGAAGACGAAAAGAGGAAATTTATGGATGTAGTGAGAGAGGACATGAAGTGAAAGAAGAGGATGCAGAGGAGAGGGTGAGATGAAGGCAGAGAATTTGCTGTGCCGATCCCTGATGGGAACAGCTAAAAGGATAAAGAAGTCATTGATGATAACACTTGCCAACCGGCCAAATGCGAGTAGCCACCTCAGTTAGATTTAATGCATAGGCCTACCTGGCTCTATCTTCACTTTAGAGGAGGTTAGGCCTGAAATTACATCGCTTTGCTCGAGTGTACACCATTTAGTATAAAGGAATTCATCATGATTATAAGAAAGAAAAATATGAATTTAAGCAAAATAACATGTTTTAAAAGATGCCAGCACAGAAATACAATTTTATTATTCTGCCTAGGGAAACATCTTTTTAATATTTTATTAATCCCTGTCTTTACACAAAACCAAATTTTACATTTCTTATTGTACCTTATTCTTACCTAATTAAATTGTGACTAGTACAAACACTAATTGGCTAGTGACTTTTGACTAGTCACGGAGCAAAAAAATGAATGTCAAGCCCTGTTTATTTCATATTTAAGAAGACATTCTGTGAACCGCAGAATGTAGACATAGTAGATTATCTAACATACATTTACTGTACATACTCATACTTCGTTACCATACCGGGGCAGTTTTGACGCCTCCAAGTCCAAGGCCATGGTTGTCGACAGGAAAAGTGTGGCTTGGAGAAGAGTGCCTTACTCAAGTGGAGGAGTTTAAGTATCTCAGGGTCTTGTTCATCGATGTACTGCTCTGTTTTGGTGAAGAAGGAGCGGAGTGGAAAAGAAAAGCTCTCAATCTACGTTCCTACCCTCACATTTGGTCATGAGCTTTGGGTCATGACTAAAAGAACAAGAGCTCAAATACAAGCGGCCAAAATGAGTTTTACCTCAGCAGGGTGGCTGGGTGCTCCCTTAGGGCTCGGTGACCCAGAAGGAGCTCAGAGTAGAGCCGCTGCTCCTCCACATCGAGAGGAGCCAGCTGAGGTGGCTCGAGCATCTGCTACTGATGCCTCCTGGACGCCTACCTTTGGAGGTATTCCGAGCAGGATAAGGCTCCAGGGAGGACCTAGGATACGCTGGAGGGACAATGTCTCTCGGATGGCCCGGGAACGCATTAGGGTTCCACTGGAAGAGCTGGAGGAAGTGTCTGGGGAGAGGAAGATCTGGGCATCTCTGCTTAGACTGCTGCCTCCACGACCCGGATCCATATAAGCAGTCAAAGATAGATGATTTACCATAGATTTTATGCTGTATGCCCTTCCTGACGCAACCATCTCCATTCATCCAGGTCTGGGACTGGCACAAAGAGTACACTGGCTGGTGACTTAAATTATAAAGTATTATACAAAAAGCTGTGGACCATAGATCAGGTGACCTCTCACTAAGCCTCGCCCTCGAACCAATTCGATTTTTTGCAGGTTGTGAAGAGTTAAAGACATCCAGAGCATAGTACTCCATCAGAATGCACATAAACTTTTCAAAAGTAAAGTTTCAACAGGATTAGTTATCGTTTTGTTTATTGCATTGTCAGTTTGTCAGAGATATCTTATTTCAAGCCAAAAGTAGTCAGAATGATTTTTTGTAGCATGATACATAATTAGTATTTGTTTCCTGTGACAGTCGAGTAAAAGACCAATCAGCCTTGTTTGTCCGTCATGGAAGACTCAAACTGTAAACAACACTGACTTAAAGAAAAGTTTTGGTATTCTGCAGAGACGGAGTCAAAAACAAAAGTAGCAGTGGAGAAACTTAGGCATATTTTTAAAGCTGGAAAACATTTCATCTCTCATCCACAAGATTTCATCAGATCTGATAAAAACAATTCAACACAGTTCACCTTCCTCCAGCTTCAAAGAGCCCACTTTCAAAGCTGTTTTTAATGAATAAGAATATTTATATCTCAGACAGACTACTTTGGTGTAACTGTGGTCTCACTGGCTACAGCATCACTAGCAACATTTGTAATCCTCAAATTTCGTTTTTTCCCCTCTGGGGTCGCCACAGCAAGCGGTGATTCAAATATTTATTTAGCATAGGTTTTACACCGGATGACCTTCCTGACACAAACCTCTATATTTATCCAGGCTTGGGACTGGAGCTGGATTATCAATACATACACTGTACTGGTATGCATTTTATGAGGTAATGTTTTGACTGAGACATGTAACCTGTAACTCCTTTTTTATCTTCGCGTCAACCACATTACTCTGAAATATAAAATTTTTTTACAAGAAACTTAACCACATTCGGCTTCAGAGTTGTGTAAAGACATTCTGCTCAAGTATCATGCAAAGCATCATGGTCTAGGCTCTAGGCAGTTCTGGTAATCACCTGTACAAAACGGCATGTTCACTAAATCTCATAACTATGATTAAGGTTTCAGGGACAGGCTTTGTTAATAATTATGTTTTCTCTTAATGATTTAAATGTAGAGCTTTGGTGGATTTCTACTAGGGCTACACAATATAAGGAAAAGATGTGATGATTAGTCACCCGGCCTTTAGAGTGGGAGGTCAGAGGTTCAACTTAAGCCAAAAGTCTAGCATTATGTATTGTATGTATGTATTTGCTAATCCCAAGTCCAGTTAAATGAAGCTGTATGCGTAAATTCAAGAAGACTACGGGGCTCTTCCATCCCCAACTCCACCGCAGCAGCAGAACCATCAGTCTCTTCAGCCTCTCCTTCTCCTCCTCTTCAACACCAGGGTCTAGGCCTCAGAGAAGTTTTTCCCTGAGCAAATCTATCATACTCTCCCTTCGTCTCTATCGGCGAGGGTCTAAGCGCCTGTTTTAGAGATGTGACGTTCATGAACAATCTGAATCCTTTGAACAGCTCTTCACTGTGAACGATAAGAGCCGAGTCATGGTGGTACAGGAGCCGTTCTTTTTTTCTTTTATTTTTAACTCTTGTATCAAAATGAACAAGCTTTTTTGTTTCCCAACCACAAAAAAAACTCATAAGAAAACATAGAATAAAGCTCAAGAGAGAGTCATACATAAAGAGACGAGGGGAGAGAGGAGCACACTGCACAAGCTCAGACACACATTCGTCTGAAGTCTCTAGTTGTAAACAGTGCCTACACATGTGTGCATGACATTTTATTGTTGCCTGCTTAGTTTTTACTGATTTTTTTTTGTATGGACATATGTAAATGTCACACATTTGCACATTTTGGACATATTATAAATCCTAAATGGTGGTCTCACTCTATGCAGAGGTATATGACATTACCATTGGAGAATTAGTCCACACATGCTAATTTTAATATCATCAATGAATAAAACAACAATAATGTCCACCAATATAATACATTTTATTCTGATTAAACTTATAATGTATCACTCAGCCCGTTGTTTATCTCTCAAATAAGCTGACTGGCTTCTTGAAATTAGGGCTGCACGATATGGAGAAAACATGCGATATTCGATAACTATGTTGAAAATTGCGATAACGATATTACTGCGATATTTGAAAATAGAGCCTACTTTTCGAACATAGTAAGTTAAATTCACTACATTTCACAAAAATGTAAGTTCCTGTATTTACAAGTCAAAACAGCGACAAAATCAAAACTTACCACAGACTAAACCAGGAATAAAACAAGGCTAAGCTGTGACTAAATTAATTAAATTACCACTAAAACTGGACTTTTTAAACATTTTTATTTAGTCACAACACATGTTCTTTAAGGCTCTGGTGGAAAATGATTCTTCAGTGTAAATCTCTGTCAGATGGAAGACCACTAGCGTTATTGCAATATATTTAGATTCTTGCGATACAGATATTGCTGATATTGCGATAACAATAATTTTGTGATACATTGTGCAGCCCTAATTGAAATTATATAATGAGTCAGTCTTTTGAACAGCTCTTCGGCTCCCATTAAAGAGCCAGAAATCCCATCTCTAGCCTGTTTGTGTCCGTTTAACACTTTAACTTCACCCTGGACAGTGGCCAGTTACTCACAGGTGTAGTACAAGAAAAACAAGGCTCTCCGCTACTTTCCCCTTGCACTGGTCAAACTCCTTTCACCAGATGTTTTTACCGACTAAATAATTCCACATTGGGAGCTCTGATGAGACAGTATTTCTGCATGCAAATTGTCATATGTCTATCAAATGGAAGACAATCATATTATTGCAAAACAAGCAATACAGTTGTCATAGATTGTGCAGGGCCACTTTCTGCAACAAGAATTATCAAGTGAAGTGGTACAAATTGCTTTTTTTACACTCTGCAGAAAAGTTTTTTGATAAATACTTTCCGTAAATGCCAGTAAAAAGCAGCAACCAATTTCCACTGAAAAACCCTAGACATTAAATAGTAAACAGACTTCAAAATGGTAATCGAATTGCTATTTTCCATTTCCATATGTAACTACAGAGATGGAGAAGGACCAAAATAATGTTTAATAGAAGCGCTTTCACACTCACAGACGCTGCAGCTCCTAATCCTGGCGTGTTATCTGCTTTCTTCAGCCTTCGGCGCTTCTGTCAGAGCAACTAATGGACTTCAAAAGAGAGAAAGAGTGATGACCGCACGCACAAATGGGCCTGCCAGATACAAGATATGAAGGTATTAGAGCTGCATTTCAAAAAGGGAGATTATTTATTTCACTGGAGTGCTGGAAATATGAACATATGCTGCCGAGTTAACCACACAGATGTCCGGATGTGTATCTGGGAGAAGGGGCGAGATGTAAAAGTGATGCTGAACCAGTGTTTACAAAATGCACTGGAGACGCTGCGGGTGATGAGGAACGAGTGGAGCTTATAGAAATGTGAAGAAATGTGTTTTCTGATGGGGCTAAAGATTGCTAAGATGGATGTATTATTCATTCTTAAAGAAAGAGTAGTTACAGGAAAGCATTGATGACCAAAATAACAAGGGTGTTTTAGTTTGCATTTTCAGTTTGTAGGAATATGATACGATGACCTAATGAACTTTATTTAACAGTCCTTGACACTTTTTTTTTTTTCTTTTACAAAAATGTAACAAAATGAAGCTAAAATGTGCTACTGTGGGGCTTTTGGATGGTGCGTATATACAGAAAAATATGATTTTTATCAACATTTTCATTCTCTCTTATGGTTTCTGTGACTTTTTCTGCTCTGTCTTGGTAATAAAACCTCTTCTCTCAGCACATGGCATGTTCCAAAGACATTATATTATGTATTTGTTAGCCAATAATCAATTATTTAATTGGTTGGTGATTATTTCAAGTAATCGATTATTCCAATTAGTTGCTGCTGCCCTAATTTATAGCCTATCCATCCTGGGAAAGGATTCAACGTGGTCTCCATTAGGTATCTTCTTTTTTCCCCCAAAAGCTGGGTTTTTTATGAGTTTTTCCTTAAGAAACAGGGGAAGTACAGGGGACGTCCTGGGTCTGTTTAGTTTAGTGAAGTTATTGTTTATGTTTGATTTTGTGTTTATGTTTAGTGGTGTGATTAAGTGTTTGTAAAGCCCTTTGATGCAACTACATAACGTAAATACTTGAATCATATGTATTTGTTTATTGTACTGTACGATACTGCGCATTATATGTATACTGTCAATTGTATTTGTCGGGTCTGTCAAATGTCTATTTTATGTGTATTTTATGTCTGGGACTACGGATGGAAATTAGCACCTGTTCTAAATCCGGCGTATTTACGTCAATACGCGTGATTTCATACAAATTGTATGTTCATGAATACGCATTGTCCCATCCAAATAAACGAATAAAAAAATAAAAAACTGCTGTTGTAATATTGGGCTATATAAAACTGAATTGAATTTGCTTTGTCTCTTTCTTTTCTTTGCCTCCTCTGACAAAACCCTCTTTGCTTTCTTTGCTGGCACTACCATGGCATTAGTTGTAAAAATGTAATGTTATAAAGCTTCATCTTATAGTTAGCCACCAGCTAGCTCTGCCTGGGAAAAGCCCAAAGAGTACCTACACCCGCTCGAGAAGCGTCCAGTAGAGGCGGAGCAGTTCATCCCGTTAAAGCAGAACTTAGTAACTCAGTTTGTTTCTTCGCTGTTGTTTGGCGAACCGTGATGGGCCACTTTTTATACTTGCAAGTGTAATGTTCAACACCAGGGGGAGATGCCAAACACTTCATTTACCCCACAACAACTTATTTAACCATCACACAGGACTCCGAAACTGTTTATTTAAAGTTACACTGTGTAAGATTCCCGGTCTTGCGCCTCTAGAGGCCACAGGTGCCACTGCACCATCGCAAAACGTAAACACTAGGGCCCCTCCTCCTTCTGAAACTGTGCGAGCGTGCGTCTATTTCCATCATTGTTTCAACTTTAGTTGACCTGCTGCTACCTTTGGAAGTTTGGACTGGTTCTTCTATAGAGTTAGCGCTAGCGTTAGCTTATCAACAAATATCGCGCAATGGTCGCAGTAAAAACAACTAATAACTGTATGAAAAAGCACGTTCTAAAGAAAAAATAAAGAGGCTAATTTACCTGCCCAACAATCAAGATGCAAAAACGTGATCCGATTTGCAGCCTTCTCTGTCTCTCATCTGACGCCAGCGAGCAAAAGTCTGTCCGATGTTGACTCTTGTCTGCGATCTGGTGCGGTCCCTTTCACATTTTCTTTTTCTTGCCTCGTCCGACATTGTCTTCATCTTCTTGTGTCCTTCGGCCCTGACGAACTGGCGAAAATAACAACGCTAAAAGTAGCTTCATGGTTATACCTGCGCCTCAAGTCGTTCCCTGTCACGTGACTTTTCCTCAACAGCGGAGCGCTCCCGGCCAAGTTGCAAGGGTGGTTTCTCAGTACAGAAGCCCCGCTCGGAGCAACAGATCGCGCCTCAGGCCTTATAATCGCTCAAAAAAAATCACAAAAACAAGTCAGTATGCCCCACATATTTAGGAGAAAAGTTACAGTGTAACTTTAAGGTAAAAAAGGTACTGAGTTTCGCTTTAAAAGTTGATCAGCCGCTAAAATACTTTTCATTATTTTAAATTCCACATACTACACTGTGTTGGTGGACCACGGATACGGATGGGATGACAATCTCAAAGTACTGAATGTCACAATAATTCAAAATGTACCAGAACTGATTTCCTGATAATAGGAGCAAATAGACCTCGCAAATTCATCCGAAATGTAATATGCGCCATTAGAGCATAAAATGTTTCCTCAAGGTTATAATAATGTCTGAATGTCGTACAGTCCCATGGCCTACTTAGCTCTACACAGTCCCACATTTACTCACAGGGCTGTAAATCAATTTGTCACTGGAATACTGTTTATTTTAGCCCTTTTTTTACCATTGGAGATCTGTCCATGCTTAAAATATTATTGAAACCTGTCATGAAACCTGTCCGCACACTAACTTCAAGTGTAAAGATGTGTCAGAAGGATACTGGTCTGACTGCGGCCGTTTGAAGCTCTCGGGGAGGTGGGCTTCGTAGACCTCTCTGGCTCTGGCGTTCCCCATCTCCACCATACTCTGTCAGGAGAGAGACAAGAGGGGAGGTGTTCAACAAATCTGTGGTAAAAACTGGACAAAACAAAAACATCTATAAAAGGAAACAAGATCAGATGAACTAAAAAAAAAAGGAAAATTCACCTCAAAGTAACTACAAGTTCATTTAATTTTCATTTCAGACTAGAAATAACCTGGCTAAAAAGAAAACCTTGAATGTATTATCATGGTAGGACACAGAAATAAAGCCTTGATTTATCCTTTTCTTTTGTTATTCTCCAACACTTCACCATTTGTATTTGGTATAAAAGTCCGAACAGTTCTTTTACACGCTTTCATCCCGAGATTGCTTATTTTGTCAGACCAAAGACACAATCAATACAGGCATCTTTCACTGTCTGCACCAATGGGAGATGCCGGTGGTGATTGTAATTCCCCAGTCTCCCCCCTTTTTTTCCCCAACAATTGAACGTTGACGGTGGTACGAAGCCTGACAGTGAAGCCTAAGGTATTTTTTTACAGAAGATTCCTATTACAATACACTTCAGGTCGGCCATTCACAAAGTCAAAAGTGTTGCGGCCCTCTTAAATTTTCAAAAATCCCACTCGGACCCCAACAATAAAACTCTATTCAAAAGACGATGTCATATTTTTATCCACAGATTTCTGTAAAAATGTTACAAAAAACACAAACAAATGTAATTTCATTGTGAGTAATATTTTTAAAGTATAAAGTATATAACTGTACTTCATTTCAAACTGAATTTCTTTTTATGTACTTAATGTAGATGACCTCTGGGGCCCTCCCTGCAGGACCTCCACAGAGAACCACTGCTTTAGGTGATTAAATAGTTTCATCAACTCCACAAAAATAGTATACTTTTAAAACTTTTAAGGTGGAACAAGCTATTAGTTGATTTATTTTAAGGACAAACTGAGCACTGCTGAAGGCGAAGCAAATCCACATTTCTTTACTGAGTGCAAACATTCATTCATTAATATTCTCTCACTTTTTCCTGTTGGGGCTCACAGATATTTATGGGCAGATCAATATTGCAGTATTGATATATCGATACTCATTTGGGGATCAATTACTTAAATAAAGTATCAATACTAATTAATGCATCTTTTGGGATAACTTACTCCAGTGTTTTGTGCCAAAACATCCCCACCCAGCTGCATTTTGGTCTGGTCCATCCATGTCATGTGACAGGAAGTTTAGCGGTTTTGTTTGTCCATTGTGCAACATTACATTTAATATTCGATATCACATGTGATATTCGATAACTATGTTGAAAACTGCGATAATGATATTATTGTGATATTTGAAAATACAGCCTACTTTTTGAACATAGTAAGTTAAATTCACTACATTTCACAAAAATGTAAGTTCCTGTATTTACAAGTCAAAACAGCGACAAAATCAAAACTTAACACAGACTAAACCAGGAATAAAAGAAGGCTAAGCTGTGACTAAATTAATTAAATTACCACTAAAACTGGACTTTTTAAACATTTTTATTTAGTCACAACACGTGTTCTTTTAAGGCTCTGGTGGAAAATGATTCTTCAGTGTAAATCTCTGTCAGATGGAAGACCACAGCGTTATTGTAATATATTTAGATTCTTGCGATACAGATATTGCGTTTGCTGATATTGCGATAACGATAATTTTGCGATATATTGTGCAGCCCTAATCAGTATTGAATAAATTTCCCCAAAAAGTAATCAGCATCATATCAAATCTTGAAAGTGTGGTATCGTGTGAATCTCATCACTAGCTGCAGGGACTGGAGCCTATCCCAGTTACTTTGGCCCTTAGGCGGGGTACTCCCTTGACAGGGGCCAGTTTGTCGCAGGGCTGACACAGAGACACATTCAGACACACAACCATTCACTCTCACATTCATTCACTAGGGATAATTTAGAGTCACCAGTTCACCAACACATGCATGTCTTTGGACGGTGGGAGGAAGCCGGAGAGAACCCACAGTAACACAGACCCTATCCTCTTTACATTGGCTAGCTGTCAAATTTAGAATTTAGTTAAAAATTTTAATCTTGACTTTTAGAGCTTTTTTCTGTGGAATGCCCTGCCCGTCTCTCTGTGTGGCCGAATCTGTTGATTAGCAGCTGACGACACTGTTATTCAGACAAGCTTTTAGTTAGTTACACTACTCATTGTCTTATTTACCTGTTTGAACGTTCATTGTTTTGCATTTTATTTGTTTTTACTTGCACTCTGTGATTTTATCTGCTATATAAATAAAGTTTTCTTACTTAGTTACTTACCCCACCCAGAGAGTTTGTGTGACTGCTCGAGTATCTAACCCACAATCTCCTTTCAATCAAGAGCTTCACAGATTATGCCTTTCATCATGTATTATCATGTGCTATGAGGTAGAGGTGGGAAAAATAATCATATTTCTGATGCTTTGATCGTTTCTTTAAAAAGATTCTGAATTGAAAGCTAATAATCTAATTTTATTTTATTTTTTTAAGACAACAAATTATTAAAGTAGGCTGTGTCCAATACAAAACTAATGCTACTGGGCTGCAAAGAGTCAGCTCTGGCAAATGCTAACAGAATTTGCTACTGCAAGGTATCAATTATTAGTTTTTGGAGGAGAAAGTGTTTTGAAATTATGTTTCAGATTAAAAAAATATATGATTAAAATAAATATATGCTGACATGAACAAGAAAGGTGTCTGATGCATCGCTTTTGAATCAAATCGTAGGCCTCCGAATCAAATTTTGAGATGCCCTAAAATTCCCACCCCTACTATGAGGTGATAGTTTCCTCAAATACAATAAAATAATATAGTTTCACCTTAATGCTCAGAGTAAGCCGGCACAAAATGCACACTTTACAGATTTTTTTTTTCCATTGTACTTCTAGAGCACATGATAAATACACTTGAACTCAAAAAGCCACTTCTTTTACTGCTCCCCATTATTTGCATTCCCCGTGTCTCTGGGACTCACAGCAGTGTGTCACCAAAACGCTGCGTCCGTATGCGTGCCGCTAAATTAAGAGGGGGGCTGATAAATGAGGCGACGCCGGTGAGAAGAAGTTCGAGGAGACTGACTCCAAATAACCAGCCATCCAGAATTAATTAGTCATTGAAAAGGTTGATTAACATGCAGAGGAGAGGGGCCGGGATGATGGAGACAGAGAAAGAGAGAGGACCCCGGCTTCAGAAAACACACACACTTGTCTTACACACAGAGACGCACAGACACGTTTAACAAGGCTGTGATTGAATAGAAAAGCTTAATAGAAGTATGTTGTGTAAATCAATCAACATGAACAAGTGTAGACAGCAAGTATTTAGCTGTAGAATGGGTTTTTAACATTTAAATTTGTCCATACACATGATTTTAATTGACCTTTTGTGTTTTGCATGTTTTGTTCTCAATGGTTACTAGGTTATTATTATTAGGAATTTTAATCAGGAAGATTTGACTAATGACATGCTTGCACACAATGGGGGTCCTGAGTTAGGGACACATAGCTGCATAATGGGGCTTGAACATTTAAAATTGTTCTTTTGACAAAGATAAATGGTTAGCACATGACGTCAAACTCTTGACAAGTAAACAAGTTTACACACAATGGGAGGGTCGCTACAGTTTGCAGCGGGACGCAGCGTGTCTTGGATGAGGCTTTTATGTGAACAGTGTGGCGTTTCAAATGTGTTTTATCTGTTAATAACCTGACAAAATTCTAGTAGCAGCGCCAGGCTGTGTGAGGAAAAACAGGATTGTTCCATTAGCAAGTTATTAGCAAGTAAGCAACAGAGTTTCTCGTTCACTGATCATGGAGAGTGGAGCTGGAGCCCCTCTGTATGAGGCAGCATGAGTTTGCTTCAGAATAAAACAGAGGCGTAGAGTGAGGCAGGGACGAGCGCCTGGTGTGAGGGCTCTCACAGAAAGTAATGGGGGTGTATTTCTTGCTACACAGCAGCATGCTCAGTGCAAGTCAGAGTGACTGTGTTTGGTCGAGGGGCCGTACATGCAGAAGGGCAGCCACATTTACATCAGTCTGCCCCAGGGCAGCTGTGGCTACACAAAGAGCTCACCACCGCTGAGTGTGACTGAGGACTGCATGAAATAATGCACCAAATTGTAAAGCGACTTTGACTGTCTAAAAAAGTGCTACTTAACACAATTTAATATTAAGGCTGGGTATCGTTTAATGATACCTTTGTGGTATCGAAAGAAAAGTCATGATACTACTAGTATAAAAAAATTATCAAAAATGTTCCCTTGCATGAATGAATCAAATAAACAACACAGAATAAATGATACAAATTACTGGTTTTAATTTACAGCTAAGAACTTTGCTCCAAAAATTGGTCTTTTATTCAATATTATTGTGTTTTTTGATTGTAGAAGATGAATTAGGTTGTAAGCATCACCTAAGTAAAAGTATCGCTCAGGCACCAGCATCAAAAACCAGGTATTGTTTAAGTACTGGTATCAAAAAAATCTGAATGGTACCCAGCGCTAATTATTATCAAAGTGTAACACTTATAATTCACCTAATGTTATGAAACGGAAAAGCTCTTTTTTTTTATAGGTAAATAAGCAGACATGCATTGTGATGGGTCTGTACCTGTCTAAGGCCTGTAATTCAAATGTTTACAACTAAAAGGATTAGAGTTGATAATAAAGGTAAGAAAAGCTAAAGAAAGGTTATGTTGATGTAAAACATGTCAGTTGTTTCTGTGGTATATAGTACATTGTTTTGAACACATTGGTTTCTGGGTACTTACCTGTATCTGCTCTGGCGTCCACTGGTCCAGGTTCACAGACTTGACTCTGGAGATGTGGACCCCCAGGTTTCGGTGGATCCCAGCGCATCGAATACACATAAACACACCCAGGTTCCAGGACGCCCATCGAGGACCTGCACACAAGAGAAAAAACATGTGAGAAACGAAAAGTGAAACTGTGTAGGCCAGTGGTTCTCAAACTTTTCTCATCATATACCAGCTCAGAAAATAGTTGGCTTTCTGATTACCATCTTTAATGGACTAAAGTGGGCCTAAATTAAGGAATAAACCAGGACCAATCCAGTTAATGGGGCTTCATTATGTAGACTCAACTGTACTTGAACTTGTTCTCATGTTAAAATTATGTTCCTTCATTAAAAACAGACCTGGAGTTGTGTTTTGTTTCATTCACGTCTGTTTGAGTGATCCTGTATTCTCTGGTGCTGAGTTTCTGAGGCCTCAGAAGTCTTGGTCCCAAGAACCTTCGCCCCTCCCACAAAGCCCCGCCCACTCCAGGAAGCACTGACCAATCAACAAACCCTCTACATCCACTCTGCTCTCATTCATTTATCAAAAAAAAGTGTACAGCTCTGTTTCCACTGATTTAGTTTTTATTTTGTAGTAAAATGGCACCATTCAAAAAGTTGAAGGAAACAAAAAGCTCTTTTACTCTGTTTATGTTCCAAAGACTGCAACAGCTATGCCCTCTGCTGCCCTCTGCTGGTTTCTTCACCTGTTTCTGTATGCCACCAGTAGAATTCTTATTAAAAACATTCTTTTTTAGTCAGATAATGTTTTTAAAGGCTGTAAAACGTGCTGCTGTTCTAGAGGTGACCAATATTGGTTTAAAAATTATAGATAAAAGTGTAATATATCCCCTTTAAACTAGCCCACGTACCACAGCTTGAGAAACACTGGTAAATGCAATGACACTGGACTGAAACACTAACATTTTTCACCTTTAACAAGTAAGAAACCTAACTACAATGATTCCTCTGCCTCTTATTGTACAGTGATTCACATATTGGGTGGACATTTACACCAGATGCCCTTACCGACACAACTCTCTCTATTTATCCAGGCTTGGCACAGGCATAAAGAGTACAATGGCTTGGGAAACCTGTGGCTAAATAAACTGTATAGGAATTCATTATACTAAATAACTTGTAGGGATTTTGTTTGTTCAAATTAAAATTAGGAAGCAGCCAAAATATGACAAAAACAAAAAGAATTATTATTATTATGGTAGAACAGAGACTATTCCTTGTTTTCCAGGAAGCGTGGGAACAATAGCACGTCTTGATAAAGCTATACCCGGTTACATTGAGACAGAGAAGCCCTGCTGTTGTCATTTTCACTGTGTCGCTCTACAGTAGCAGCACAGAAAAGGATCATATTTCAGACACAGAGGAGTCAGTCTCTGGCTTTAAAACACTTTCATTTCTCTTTAAAGGACACGCAGCAGGAGGCAGCAGCTCTGTCTGGTTCTACTGCTCTACGGTTTTGTATTAAATGAAGAAATATTGCGGCATCAAGGACACGGAGCAGGAATTCAGTTCTGAGAGTGAGGTTAGTATAGAAACATTCAGTAAGCAGTAACTGGATACTTTTACTTAAGTAGTATGTAGTACATACTTTTACTTGGGTAATTGTTTAAAGTTTTTACCTTTTTCAGTAATACTAGTAGTTGCATGGGTAATAATGGTAGTAGTAGTAGTAGCGCTAGTAGTAGTATTCAAAATAGAAATGCCAATTTTAGTAGCAATAATAGTAAAAGAGTAGTGGTATCAGTGGTAATTGTTAGAGCCCGACCAATATATCGGCACATATCGATACAGCCCATTTGAAAATGATCGGTTATCAGCCAAAATCTGGCCGATATCTGCCGATATAAACAATATTATTTTTACTGTGTACTTGAATAAGACCTGTTTACTTGAAAATAATGGCCTCCTGCTATTTGTCCAGCAGAGGGAGTGTTGTTGTTTCCAAACAGTTAAGCCTTTACTCTGCAGTTCATAGGAATCTCCCCAAATCTCCTTCTCATGGCCTGAAAAGCTCCAAAAGGCAATAAAAATATTTTGCTAATTTCTCTGCCATAAAACCTCATAGAACAAAAATTCAAAATGCATTTTGTAGTTCTCCCCATGCTCTACCTGCAGAGCAAGTTTAAATGAAATTTAAGTTAAAGCTAAATAAAATAAACATAATACACAAAATATATTATAATACTCCCCACACCAATGCCCACTACAACCTACATAACAATCAGCATAAAGAACAATAAGCAGCTTTCTACAACATTTTAAAAAGATGTTTAGTCTAATAAAGTGGCCTGGGGTGTAAACAAGAGCAGAAATAAAAATGCTTTAAAATACTTTTTCCTAAAGTATAACTGTATCGGCCGATGTATCAGATATAGTTATTTTTTGTTACCTAATATCAGTATCGGACTCAAAAAATCCATATTGGTCGGGCTCTAGTAATTGTCACCGTGATACTTTAGCAGCAGTACTAGTAGTTATAGTAACACTAAATACTTTATACTTATGTAAACTTTACAGTCAGAAGTAACTTTTACTCAAATGTGTAGTAATAGTAGTGATGGTGGTGGTGGCAGCAGTAGAAGTAGTTGCAGTAATGGCGGCATTAGTAGTTGTAGCAGTTGTGGTTAGCACTAGTAGGAGTAATGGTAGTAGCAGATTGTAGTACTAGTAATAGACATATTTACTTTCAAAATTTTACTAGGACTGTAGTCAATTAAAGAAAAGTTTAGTCAACCAAAGTTACGCCTAGAACAGCGATTAATCGACCGAAATGGACCAAAGGATATGAGGGGACCTTACTGGAGTCTTACACAAACTGTAAATTTCACATTAATTAGGAGATAAAACATTTGGAAAAGATGGCTGTAAAATATATTGTTATCTAAAACCATCTATGCTACCTTAAATAAAATGGAAAATAAAAGTTGTCGGGTAATAAATTAGGCCAATAGAATTTTAGTTGACCAAAACCTCACCGGCAGATTAATCGACTGAGCGATCAGAAGCTGTCAGCCCTAGATTTTACTTACACTTACTTTTTACTTTTAAAGTAACAATATTACTATCACTACATGGTTGTAATAGTAGTAGTGGCGGCAGTAGCAGAAGTTATAGCCGTTGTAGTAATAACACTAGTAGTAGCAGTAATAGTAGTAATAGTAGTAACAGTAGTGGTACTATTTTTTTTGACTTGCAATAGCTGTGTACTTTTACTCCTATTATTTTGTAGTAACAGTACTTCTACTTGAGTACAGATCTTGACCTCTGCTCTAAAGTAAAAACTCCAAGGCACATGATTGCAGTAGCAGTGGTAGTAGTAGTAGTAGTAATAGTGGTAGCATTACTAGTAGTCCTAGTCGTAGTAATAGTAGTAGTAGTAGTAATATAATAGTAAATAATAGCAAAGGTAAGGGTGCTAGCAGTAGTAATAATCAGTGAGGTTCTTGTAGCCGTAGCAGTAATAGTAGTTCTTCATAGTGGCAGTAAATACTTCAGTCCTTTGAAGTAACAGTACTCAGTGGCTTAAGTGGGTAGTAAAAGTAGTAGTGGTGACAGTAGTAGTAGTAGCAGTTGTAGTTGTACAAGCAGTGGCCATACCAGTATTCACTTTCTAAACTTTACACACAGCACTTTTTTTATGTTCACTCATTTAATCATTTTGTTGTCGTTTCATTATTTAATATCATATTTAGCAGTAAGAGTACTTTTACTGCAGTACAGATCTTGAGTACTTCTTTCATCCTTTGCGCTGAAGTAAAAACCTTTCCCAAAGCACGTTCATCCAATACAACTCCAGTTATCACAAATACGTCCAACACTTTCTTATCTAACCCTGCTCAAATGGATTTTACAACAAGCCCGGGCTGCTGTCACTACATCTCCCCAAGCTTTAAACCATATTTTTATACATATTCTCATTTTAAATTCATTAAAAAAGCCCAAGTGTATTCTGCAGTTATCAGCTTTCAAAGTGAAGAGGAAATAAATGTGAATATCTCGTATAAAAGTATAACTGTCTTTAATTAACTCGATATCGCCGCTGCAATTTATAATAAAAATTACGAAAACCGTTTTATTTCCTCTCAATAACTCACATTTAAGAGATTAATGGCTTTAATTAAATGCTTGTATCAGTGAAAAGAAACGTATTTCCGTTCCTAAAAAGGTAATGTTACAATAGTGAAACAACAGCGAAAAAAGGACACGTTTTTCATTAAATCCAGGGTTAAAGGTCAAAGCTGCACATAAAGTGGATGTGAAGAAAATGTTTGAATTGTAAATTAGGTTCATTTCCTTAAACTGTTTGGATCTGAATAAACTCTTATGTGTGATCTGTTTCCAATTAACTAAAACTCATCGTCTCTGATTGGTTGTGAATCCTTAAAGTTACAGATCCCATATTCAGCTTTTTGTCGGGATTTTTTAAACACCTTTTTGGACACCTTTGCCTTAGTATTTCACATTTTATAACTTAAAATAATGTATATAAATCAAAACGTCTTCTTTTGGGAAGCTTTTACTTTGACTTTGCTGAGAACGCTTGAATTAGGCGTCTGTTGCCCCCTGCTGGCAACGATGGGGAATGGACAGAGCATAAAATGGCTAATTAGCACGGCTATTAGCAACATGATGCTAACAGATAGATAAATGAGCTGACTGCTGAGGTTTAAAATGATCAGAACGAGTCCGGTGACGGTGTACGGGCTTTAGAAACGCACAGGAGCACTTCCTGGTTTCACGTGTCTACGTAGAGCTGTGAGACCGAGCGTTTTCAGCTCTGGAGAAGGACAGCGCCTCAGCATACAGGATTACTCAAACATGTGTGAATGAAACAAAATACTACTCCATGTTTCTGAGGAGGAGACAGCATTATAACATGGTTAAAAGTTTTAAAAGAGAAGCAGAATGGGGGACCATTGAAAAGATTATCACTTTTTTCAATTAGAGCTGGTTGTTAATGCCCAAAAAATATTATAAGATTAGATTTACATTACCTCCTTTGATGAACTGAACTGTATTATGTGTGAATTTGTGTGAAAATGGTTTCTGTGCAGATGTGAACTTGTTGTCCTTTTGCTACAGAACAGGAACCTGCTGGAAAACAGTTTTTAACTGAGACAGGCCTGATTATCTGTGGTCACACTTTTAATTTTTTCCTGTATAATAAATAAAATAAAATTAAATGATACTTCCTGTGAAATTGCCCATCTGACTCCATCTAAAGTGTTCCATTTATGCTTCACTTCACCAGGAAGAACCGCGCCACAGCAAAGGGTAGATTTGCAATATTAAAAGATAAGGGGATGATGAGGGATGCAGGATGCTGAACACAGGATGGTAGAGATGTGACGTTCATGAACAATACGAATCTTTAGAACAGCTCTTCACCGTGAACGACGAGAACCAATTCAGAGAGGTGCACGAGCCATTCTTTTTTGTTTTTTTTGTTTTTTCTCTTGTATCGAAATGAACCAGCTCTTTTTTGTTTGCCAACCGTGAAAAAAACTCATAAGAAAAAGCAGAACTCAAGCTCAAGAAAGAGTCACACGGAAAAACAGAAAGAGATGCAGAGAGAGAGGAGCACAGACTCTCCCAGTGCCTACACCTGTGTGTGCATAAAAGTTTTCTGCAGCCTGCTTAGATTTTACTGACATTTTTTGCAAAAACATATGTCAAAGTAGCTGTATTTTATTTTGCACATTTTGGACATATAATAAATTTTAAATGGTGGTCTCATTCTATTAATAAATTTAGTCCACACATGTTCATTTTATTATCATCAATGAATAAGACAATAATAATGTCCCACCAGTAGAATATATTTGGGGTCTAGAGAGCAGAGACCAGCAGTGGTGGATGAATTTCGCGGGTTTACATAGGGTTGCTGGAGAATTTGGGAGGAGTGATCGAGAAGTGCTGAAGTTTCTGAAGTTGACTCATTAGCTTCACAAGCAACAAGCAAAAAAACGCAAAGACCAACATGTTCACAACATTATGATCTGTATTTCCAGTAGAAGAACGTGTGTGTGTGTGTGATTTGTTTGGCTGACCCACAGAACCCATTCACTTTCAAAGCAAAGTGGGTTTCCATTCAAGCTATCTTCTGTCCATATCAACATCATAATGGGATGGTTTTACATTTCCCACTGACTACCATATTTTCCGGACTATAAGTCGTTCCACAGTATAAGTCGCACAAGCCAAAAAATGCATAATGAAGAAGAAAAATAAAACTTATATAAGTGACACTTTAAGTCTCATTTTTTGGGGGAAATTTTTTTACAAAATCCGACACCAAGAACAGACATTTCATCTTGAAAGGCAAGTTATAGTAATAACAGAATAGAGAACAACAGCTGAATAGGTGTGTGGTTTGCTAACGTAACACATTGATGGTTATTCAGCTACATGAAGCATAAACAACGAACTGAATAGGCGTCTCGTATGTTAACGTAATATATTAACAGTTATTCACATAACTATAGCATAAAGAACACAAGTTCATCTGCCAACTCCGGAGGTAGACGAAGCACCGCTTCCTCCTCTGCGTGGCTGTCGTCAGACTCAGCATCAGCTTTCATGGGTCACCACAACAACAAAAATGACACGAATACTTGATATGAAGTTTTTGTTCCCTTCCTGCCCAGGTCCTCTACATTTATCAAGGCTTGAAACCAGCACATACTGTGGCAAAATGGGGGGAACTAACCTCTAACTTCAATAACGGGGAGTCAAAGTACCATATAGACTACGTTTATAAAGTAATAAACCATTTCAACAGGCTGCCGATTCCCACAATTTTGGCTGCTCCTCCGTCCAAACCATACCGCTTAAATCAACCACATCAGGACTTGGACCACAGTCAGTGCCACAGCTGATCCAGTCTTGGCTCCAAATGGTTTTAGAGCTGGGATTTGTCCTGGTACAGTACAGCGGAGGTCCAGAGGTGCTGCGGTCTCTCCAGTGGTTCCAGTATAAGAGCATCAGTTTTGCTAATGCAGCGGGACAAATGCGCTAAAGGCCTATAAAGAGCATTAAGGCAGAGAGTGTTAAGCTCAGACCAAGCCGCTCAGTCGCTGTAAGCCGGGCTCAAAATCTGCGGGACAGCATCAGAATATAGGAGCGTATTTTACATTTCCAACATGCAGCAGGTTCTGTGTGGATCATATCTTTACAGCATTTCCATTCCCCCAGTTCTCTTCAGGTTTTCCAGATTTGGTGTTACATTTCCCTGCAGTCCACACACCAATAATGTCTTCCCAGCCTCAGACATGGACTAAACACCTTCTCTATGGACCATGTACCTTTTCCTGCTGGTTTTGTAGTGCATTTGGTGAAGATTATAGCATATAATGAATGCAAGGTTTACAGTGGCAGAGTGGTTAGCACTCCCCCTTCAATCAAACCATCAATTTTTATTTCTATAGCACCTTACCACGACCAGAGTCAGCCAAAATACTGTGCAATAGGTCTGCATTATATGGAGAAAACATGCGGTATTCAATAACTATGTTGAAAATTGCGATATTATTGCGATATTTGAAAACAGAGCCTACTTTTCGAACATAGTAAGTTAAATTCACTACATTTCACAAAAATGTAAGTTCCAAAACAGCAACAAAATCAAAACTTAACACAGACTAAACCAGGAATAAAACAAGGCTAAGCTGTGACTAAATTAATTAAATTACCACTAAAACTGGACTTTTTAAACATTTTTATTTAGTCACAACACATGTTCTTTTAAGGCTCTGGTGGAAAATGATTCTTCAGTGTAAATCTCTGTCAGATGGAAGACCACAGCGTTATTGCGATATATTTAGATTCTTGCGATACGGATATTGTGTTTACTGATATTGCGATAACGATAATTTTGCGATGTATTGTGCAGCCCTACTGAGCAACATTAAAAACAAGAATAAGCATAATACAAATAGGTCAACAAAGCACATCACAACATTAAATAAAGAGCGTCACAGAGCCACAAAGCCATTCTGAATAAGTCGGTCTTAAGTTTGGCCTTGAACAGAAGCAGGTCAGTGATGGAACAAAACTCAATGAGCAGAGAGGTCTACAGTTTTGGAACGGCCACTGCAAAGTTGAAATTAGATTGTGGGTTCAAACCTGGCAGAGTTGGCGTGTTCTCCCTGTGTTACTGGGAGTTCTACCACTGCACAAAGACTAGGGATGTAACGATTCTTTGTAAATCGGCTAAAAATTTATGCTAAAAAGAAAAATTTTCAATCAGTGTGTAAAAAAATGAATCGCGATGTCCCTTTAAAACAGCGTGCAGGCCACCAAAGTATAATTGTGTGTAATCTGGCTCACTTGTTTGGCGCTAGACATCATTACCTGGTTATTTTACTTCATTTATATCAAGTTTTAGTTTACAGGACTTGTAAAATAATCAGTGAAACGTGCCGGGAACATGAAAAGCCTGTACAAGAGCTTCATTACTCGGAGCGGGAAGAGAATTTAGGCAGCACCTGTTTGCTCCGTTTACCATCGTTCAGAAAGTAGCCTGTTGTTAGCAGCGAGCTAAAGGAAAGCTAAGTGGCTAACAACAGCTAAAGTTTATCTGAAGTTTCAGTGGCCCCTCCCCCGGAGCGTTTCTATGGAGATCAGATTCTTTACTGAGGATGAGTCTTTCCTGTCTGATATTTTTATCAGACTTGACTTATATTAGGCCCATTATAGATTACTGAGGCGTGGATTTATGATAAGCTGCTTCTCTATGCATTACTTGCTACTAAAGTGTATTTGTTTTTGGAGGAGAGTAGAAAGATGTTATTAAAAGTCACCAACAAATTATTTCATATATTTTTGTTATTTTGATCCTAACTATTGTTTTAATATCTACTTTTTTGTTAAGTTTCTGTTAATAAAAAATGTACAACAATTTAAGTTTGATAAGGAGACACAAATAAACTATGTAAAAAAAAAATCATAATATAATATAATATAATTATACTGCAACTAAGTCTGCTAATAAAATCGTAAAAAATCGTAATCGTGAACATAAAAATCATGAATCGAATCGTGATTTCAGTACATCGTTACAGCTCTGACAAAGACAATCAATTTCAATGGATTATCAAAATGCAAGGCTTCTCCAAATGTTGCTTTGATGCCTCTCGTTTTATTTTTGGTCACATCACAGTTTGATTTCTCTCACAGGACAACCAGCCACAGCATGGATGCATCTCTACTGTATCTGCCTCATGGTTCACATAAGGGATTTGATTTCTATCCAATGACAGTATTAATAAAAGATAAATAAAACAGTTGTGTCATTTTAACCCAGCCACATGGGTCACAAGCCACTGGTGACTTTGGAAGGGAAAAGCCAAAAGGAAAGAGGAAGAAGATTTTTTTCCATTTTCATTTTAAATCTTTGTCCAACAGAAAAACTGACGAAACTGGTTTTAGGCGATCCAAGTCCAGTCTGCATCCGTCTGAAACACAGTGGTTGTCCGTCACGGTCTCAGACTAACCAGGTCACACAGAGACAGCTTCCTTGGGGCTCTGAGTGTATCCTGAAGGGGGCGCTGAGAGGAGGGAGCGCCCAGCCGAGTGTGAAATTAAACCACCAGAGAGAGTCCAGGCTGAACTGATGTGGACACAGATCGACAATCCCACGGCATTACAGCTCCTCAAAGACACAAAATAAAAATGTCTATCTGAGTTTTTCTTATGTCATTTCTTGTTCAATTACTCTGGATGAATATTTATGAGCAGCAAACGTCCAGGCCACATGTGGAGACTGTTTTTTCTTTGGGGGCATCATTTAAAAGTTTGAGCTGGGGATTACTTCTAACATTTTAGTTCAGTCTTTTTCATTTCATGTGGTAGGAATGAATAAATGTGGTAGGAATGGTAAATAATGTTGTTACATAATGTTGTTCTCAAAAGATACATTCACTAATTTGCATAAATTAACAAAAATAACCAAGTTATAGAGCTTATTAGTTATCTTTAGCATTTGCACAAGATCCTCTATTCTGCTAAATTGACTTTTTGAGTCTATAA